>SJYQ01005897.1:148444-195599 GCA_006410935.1 Redunca redunca | reverse complement strand
TATTATATATATATATAGTGACATAGTCACCACAATCAAGATAATTAGTATATCAATTACTTCATGTGTTATAATTTTCTATTTTTTCTTTATGATGAAAATAGTTAAGTTCTACTCTCTTACCACGTTTCAAGTATAAAATGTAGTACTGTTAATTGCAGTCATATTGTTGTACATTTTCAGAATTTATTCATTTCATAATTGAAACCTTGTCCCCTTGACACACATCTCTCCATTGCCCTCTTTTCCAAGCCATGACAATCACAGTTCTATGTTCTCCTTTTGCGGGTCTGACTATTTTAGCTTTCACATACAAGTGAGATCATTGCAGCATTTGCCCTTCAACAAATATTTCTGAAGTTTCTACTATGTTTATGTTCTCCTTAAGGCATAGCTGTCCCTGGTTACACTAATCAACTGATTCTGAGAAGATTCTTTCTCCAGGTCCCTCAGCAACTTCGTCACCATCCTGCAAGGGTATTACTACATGTGGGAGCAGATCTTTAGCTTTATTTTCTTCATCTGAAATACCTGGCATAATACTGATGCTCTTCACATCAGGAATAAAAATGTGCTTACATTCAAGTTCATGTATTAATTGCAGTAGCCAAACCTATATCTCAAGGCTTATCTTACAATCTTCAGATCTTCCTTTTATACTATACTGACCTTCAGCTTTTGGTGTTAGCATTTTTAAAAAATTTTAATTGGAGGCTAATTACTTTACAATATTGTCATGGTTTTTGCCATACATTCATGTGAATCAACCATGGGTATACATGTGTTCCCCATTCTGATCCTCCCTCCCACCTCCCTCCAAATCCCATCCCTCAGGGTCATCCCAGTGCAGCAGCCTGAGAACCCTGCCTCATGCATCAAATCTGGACTTGCAATCTATTCCACATATGATAATATACATATTTCAATGCTATTCTCTCAAATCATCCCACCTTTACCTTCTCCCACAGAGTCCAAAGGTCTGTTCTTTACATCTGTGTCTCTTTTGCTGTCTTGGATATAGGGTCACTGTTACCATTAATATACTGTATTGGTGTTTTTCTTTCTGACTTACTTAGCTCTGTATAATAGGATCCAGTTTCATCCACCTCATTAGAACTGATTCAAATCCATTATTTTTAATTGCTGAGTAATATTCTATTTTGTATATGTACCACAGCTTTCTAATCCATTCATCTTCTGATGAACATCTAGGTTGCACCCATGTCCTGGTTATTATAAACAGTGATACGATGAACATTGGTATACACGTGTCTCTTTTGATTCCGATTTCCTTGGTGTGTTTATGCCCAGAAGTGGGATTGCTGGGTCATAAGGCAGTTCTATTTCCAGAATTTTAAGGAATCTCCACACTGTTCTCCATAGTGGCTGTACTAGTTTGCATTCCCACCAACAGTGTAAGAGGGTTAACTTTTCTCCACACCCTCTTCAGCATTTATTGCTTGTAGACTTTTGGATCACAGCCATTCTGACTGGCATGAAATGGTACCTCATTGTGGTTTTGATTTGAATTTCTCTGATAATGAGTGATGTTGAGCAACTTTCATGTGTTTGTTAGCCATCTGTATGTCTTCTTTGGAGAAATGTCTGTTTAGTTCTTCAGGCCATTTTTTGATTGGGTCGTTTATTTTCTGGAATTGAGCTGCATAAGTTGCTTGTATATTTTTGAGATTAATTCTTTGTCAGTTGCTTCATTTGCTATTAATTTCCCCATTCTGTAGGCTGTCTTTTCACCTTACTTAGAGTTTCCTTCGTTGTGCAAAAGCTTTTAAGTTTAATTAGGTCCCATTTGTTTATTTTTGCTTTTATTTCCATTACTCTGGGAGGTGGGTCATAGAGGATCCTGCTGTGATTTATATCAGAGAATGTTTTGCCTATATTTTCCTCTGGGAGCTTTATAGTTTCTGGTCTTACGTTTAGATCTTTAATCTATTTTGAGTTTATTTTTGTGTATGGTTTCAGAAAGTGTTCTAGTTTCATTCTTTTACAAGCAATTGACCAGTTTTCCCAGCACCACTTGTTAAAGAGATTGTGTTTTCTCCATTGCATATTCTTTCCTTCTTTGTCAAAGATAAGGTGTCCATAGGTATGTGGATTTATCTCTGGGCTTTCTATTTTGTTCCATTGATCTATATTTCTGTCTTTGTGCCAGTACCATACTGTCTTGATGACTGTTGCTTTGTAGTATAGCCTGAAGTCAGGCAGGTTGATTCCTCCAGTTCCATTCTTCATTCTCAAGATTGCTTTAGCTATTTGAGGTTTTTTTGTATTTCCATACAAATTGTGAAATTATTTGTTTTAGTTCTGTGAAAAATATCGTTTGTAGCTTGATAGGGATGCATTGAATCTATAGATTGCTTTGGGCAATGAACTCATTTTCACTATATTGATTCTTCTGATCCAAAAACATGGTATATTTCTCCATCTATTTGTGTCATCTTTGGTTTTTTTAAATCAGTGTTTTATAGTTTTCTGTTTTTCTTTAAAATAAAAATTTATTTATTTCAATCGGAGGCTAATTACTTTATATAATATTGTATTGTTTTTACCATACATCAACATGAATCTGCCACAGGTGTACAAATGTTCCCCATTCTGAACCCTCCTTACACCTCTCTCTCCATACCATCCCTCTGGGTTATCCCAGTGCACCAGCTCTGAGCATCCTGTATCATGCATCGAACCTGGACTGGTGATTAATTACACATATGATATTGTATATGTTTCAATGTCATTATCCCAAATCATCCCACCCTTGCCCTCTCCCACAGAGTCCAAAAGACTGTTCTATACATCTGTGTCTCTTTTGCTGTCTTGCATACAGGGTTATCGTTACCATCTTTCTAAATTCCATATATATGTGTTAATATACTGTATTGGTGTTTTTCTTTCTGGCTTACTTCACTCTTTATAATAGACTCCAGTTTCTTTAGGTAGATATATTCCTAAGTATTTTATCCTTTTCTTTGCAATGGTGAAATTTCTGTTTTCTAATTGTTAGTGTATAGGAATGCAAGGGATTTCTGTGTGTTAATTTTATATCCTGCAAACTTATTGTGTTCATTGACTAGCTATAGTAATTTTCTGGTTGAGTCTTTAGGGTTTTCTATGTAGAGGATCATGTCATCTGCAAAAAGTGAGAGTTTTACTTCTTCTTTTCCAATCTGGATTCCTTTTATTTCTTTTTCTGCACTGATTGCTGTTGCCAAGACCTCCAATACTATATTGAAAACTAGTTACGAGAGTGGGCATTCTTGTCTTGTTTCTGTCTTTAGAGGAAATGCTTTCAGTTTTTCATCATTGAGGATAATGTTTGCTGTGGGTTTATGGCTTTTATTTTGTTTAGGTATGTCCTCTATGCCTGCTTTCTGGAGGGTTTTTGTCATAAATGGATGCTGAATTTTGTCAAAGGCTTTCCCTGCATCTATTGAGATAATCATATGGTTCTTACCTAGCAAGTTGTCAATGTGGTGCATCACATTGATCAATTTGTGAATATTGAAGAATCCTTGCATCCCTGGGATAAAGCCCACTTGGTCATGATGTATCTTTTTAATATGTTGTTGGATTCTGTTTGCCAGAATTTTGTTAAGGATTTTTGCATCTATGTTCATCAGTGATATTGGTTTGTAGTTTTCTTTTTAGTGGCATCTTTGTCTGGTTTTATTATTAGGGTGATGGTGGCCTCATAGAATGAGTTTGGAAGTTTACTTTCCTCTGAACTTTTCTGGAAGAGTTTGAATAAGATAGGTATTAGATCTTCTCGAAATTTTTGGTAGAATTCAGCTGTGGAGCCATCTGGTCCTGTACTTTTGTTTGTTGGAAGATATCTGATTACAGTTTTGATTTCTGTGCTTTTGATGGGTCTGTTAAGATTTTCTATTTCTTCCTGGTTCAGTTTTGGAAAGTTATACATTTTAAAGAATTTGTCCATTTGTTCCAAGTTGTCCATTTCTTCCTTTTATTGGCATATAGTTGCTGATAGTAGTCTCTTATGATCTGTTGTGATTTCTCCATTTTCATTTTTGATTCTGTTGATATGATTCTTCTCCCTTTTTTTTCTTGATGAGTCTGGCTAATGGTTTGTCTATTTTATTTATATTCTAAAAAAACAACAACAGCTTTTAGCTTTGTTGATTTTGGTTATGATCACCTTTGTTTCTTTTGCATTTATTTCTGCCCTAATTTTGATGATTTCTTTCCTTCTACTAACCCTGGGGTGCTTCACTTCTTCCTTTACTAGTTGCTTTAGGTGTAGAGTTAGGTTATTTATTTGATTTCTCTCCTGTTTCTTGAGAATAGTTTGTATTGCTATGACTTTTCCCCTTAACACTGCTTTTACTGAATCTCATAGGTTTTGGGTTGTTGTGTTTTCATTTTTGTTTGTTTCTATGCATATTTTGATTTCTTTTTTGATTTCTTCAGTGATTTGTGGGTTATTCAGAAGTATGTTGTTTAGCCTTCATATGTTTGTATTTTTAATAGGTTTTTTTCTTGTAGTTGACGTGTAATCTTATCTCAATGTGATCAGAAAAGATGCTTGAGATGATTTTAATCTTTTTGAATTTGACAAGGCTAGATTTATGGCCCAGGATGTGATCTATCCTGGTCAAGATTCTGTATGCACTTGAGAAAAAGGTGAAATTCATTGTTTTGGGGTGAAATGTCCTACAGATATCAATTAGGTCTAACTGGCTCATTGTATCATTTTATTTTCTTTGTATCACTTATAATATTTTTAACTTTAAATTATGATTTGTTTTTATTTTTTAAATATTTTTTTCAGATTTTATTATTTATTTATTTTTACTTTACAATATTGCATTGGTTTTTGCCATACATCAATATGAATCCATCATGGGGAGTTTGTGTTTCCCTGCTAATTTTCTGTTTAGTTGATCTATCCATAGTTGTGAGTGGGGTATTAAAGTCTCCCACTATTATTATGTTACTGTTAATTTCCCCTTTCATACTTGTTAGCATTTGCCTTACATATTGCAGTGCTCCTATGTTGGGAGCATATATAACTGTTATATCTTCTTCTTGGATTGATCATTTGATCATCATGTAGTGTCCTTCTTTGTCTCTTTTCACAGCCTTTATTTCAAGGTCTATTTTATCTGATATGAGTATTACTATTCCTGCTTTCTTTTGGTCTCCATTTGCGTGAAATATCTTTTTCCAGCCCTTCACTTTCAGTCTGTATGTGTCCCTAGGTTTGGGTCTCTTGTAGACAACATATATAGGGGTCTTGCTTTTCCATCCATTCAGCCAGTCTTTGTCTTTTGGTTGGGGCATTCAACCCATTTGCATTTAAGGTAGTTATTGATAATTATGATCCTGCTGCCATTTACTTTGCTGTTTTGGGTTCGAGTTTATTGTTTATTGTTTTGGGGTGGCCTTCTGTATGCTGGAAGATTGTGGTTCCTTTTTATCGTGGAGGTTTCTCCCTGTAGGTGGGGTTGGATGAGTGGCTTGTCAAGGTTTCCACTCAAGGTGTGTGTGCTTTCGCAGTCTACACTGATCACTGATCAGGCTCCAGGTTGCTCTGTAAGGTAATTGTCTAAGGTGGGCCCTGGGTTACGTGTACTTCCCAGGTCTAAGCTGCTCAGGTTCAGGTTCTCGAGTACTCCACAAAGGCACAGACTCGGTTGGGCCTGCGTTTTGTGCCTTTCTCAGGTCTGAGCAGCTCAGGAAACCAGATGCTTGGTGAGGACACTCTCCCCAGGTGGGGCAGTGCATGTTATCACCTCCTCTCCCCCCTCCCAGCCGCTTGGTTTCCTGGGTGCATAGTGGGAATACAGTCTCAGGTATACCATGTATCTCCTCTGGGGAGCTGATCTCTGGCTGCCCTCTTGGTGGATGTCAACTGTCCAAGATCCCAGGAAGACTTGGTTAGCAACTGGGAGCCTGTTCACAGTTTGGTGGAGGGTGCCCTCTCAGGGGTAGAGTTTGCCCATCACCTTCTGGCTCTGGCTGTCACCCACATGCCTCCCTGCCTCTAGCAGGGGATGAGCCGGTCTGCAGCCAGCAACTCTCATCTGGTGTTTGCTCAGTCCTTTTTTGTGAGTGGGCCAGGCATTGCTTTAGTTTAGAGCTTTTCAAGGGAAAGTTCTCTCTCTCTCTGGCTATCCCACAGTTTGCGTTGCTGTCTCAGGTTAGCTCCCTCAGGTTGTCCTCAGGGCATTCAGGGCTGGTTCTAACCCTAAGCAATGCAGCCTCCTCCCCCCTGTTCAGTCCCCACATGCTGGTGGTGGATGTGAGTGTCTGGGCTACTTGTCTGCTGGGAGTTTCCATTAGGCATGTAATCTGTGGGTTTTATTTATTTATTTATTTATTTATTTATTTATTTTTCCTCCCAGTTATGTTGCCCTCTGAGATTCCAAAACTCCCCATAGACCAGCTGGTGAGAGGGTTTCCTGCTGTTTGGAAACTTATCCTCTTTTATGAATCACTCACCGTGATGGGTCTCCATCCCTAACTTTTTACTCTCTCTTTTTATCTCATGGCAAGAGCAGCAATCATGGCAAGAACAGGACCTGTGAAACCAGATACACTCAGGACCACAGTGGCATCAAAGAAACCAGGGAGAGCCATGACAATAGTGACACCCGGGACACCAGTGGCACCCGTAACAGAGTGACACCAGAGACACCAGCCACACCCAAGTCAAGATCAGAAAAAGAGATACCAGCTGCAACCATGACACTTGCGGCAAAGTGGCACCCATGGCAAGAGTGGCACCTGAGAATAGTGGCACCAATGGCACTTGTGGCAAGAGCAGAAACCATGGCAAGAGCAGCACCTGTGACAACAGAGACACCCGGGCCACCAGGGGCAACAAAGACATCAGGGACAGCCATGACAAGAGGAACAAATGGGACACCAGTGGCACCCGTAAGAGAGTGACACCAGAGATACCAGCTGCACCCAAGACAAGAGTGGCAAAAGAGATACCAGCAGCAACCGTGACACTCACGGCAAAGTGGCACCCATGGCAAGAGTGGCACCCGAGAACCCAGAGGCACCCATGACAAGAGCACAGTGGCACGCAGGAAAAGAGTGTCATGCGAGACACCAGAAACACCTGTGATACTTGCCTCGAGAAAGGCACCTATGTAAAGAACGGCACCTAGGACAAAAGCAGCACCCGAGAAACTGGAGCACCCTGGACAAGATGGCACATGAGAACCCAGCAGCAGCCATGACAAAAGCAGCACCCATGGCATCAGTGGCACCTGTGATATCAGAGACACCAGCGGCTATCATGACAGCCGAGACACCAGTGGCAATTATGACTCCCACAGTAAGAGCAGAACCCATGGCAAGAGTGGGACCTGACACACCATCCGCGCCTGTGACACTCGCGGCAAGAGCAGGACCCATGAAAAAGCACCACCCGAGACAAAAGTGGCACCAAGGACAAGAGCAGCAACCAAGACACCATAAGCACTCAGCTCAAGAGTGGCACCCAAGGTACCAGCCCCACCAGTGACACTCACGGCAAGAGCGGCACCCAGGGTAGAGTGGCACCCAAGACACCAGCAGCAACCAGCTCAAGAGAAGCACCTGAGCTACCAGTGGCACCCATGTCACTTGCAGCAAGAGTGGCACCCAGGGCTAGAGTGTCACGAGAGACACCAGAGACACCCAGGGTGAGAGTGGCACCCATGCCACCTGTGGCACCGAGGACAAGAGCGGCACCAGAGACACCAGCCACATTCCTGACACCCACGGCAAACGCATCACCCATGACAAGAGTGGCACCAAGGGCTAGAGTGGCACCTGAGACCCCAGTGGCCCCATGACACTCGTGGCAAGAGCTACAAACCCACGGCAATAGGGGCACCTGAAACACCAGTGGCACCCATGAAAGAGCAACACCAATGTTATTATCGGCACCCGTGATACTCGCCCCAACACCAGAACCCAGGACATGAGTGGAAAAAGAGAAATCAGCTGCACCCGTGGCATTCGAGGCAAAGCAGCACCCAAGGCAAAAGCGGCGCCTGAGACCCTGCGGCTCCCAGGAGAAGAGCAGCAACAGTGACTCTAGCGGCACCCATGACAAGAGCGGCACCCGACATCAGCAGGACTCATGAAAAGAGCATCAAAGGAAACACCAGGCATACCTGTGACACTAGATGCAAGAACGGCATACATGGCAAGAGTGGGACAAGACACAACAGCCGCACTCATGACACTCGGGGCAAGAGAGGGACCCGTGGAAAGAGTGATACCTGAGACAAAAGAGGTACCCAGGACAAGAGCGGTACCCAGGGCTAGAGTGGCACCAGAGACACCAGGGGCACTCATGACAAGAGTGCCACCCGACAACAGCGGCACGCAGGTAAAGAGCGGTACTTGAGACACCAGACCCACCCATGACATTTGCAGCAAGAAAGGCACCTAGGTCAAGAACGGTACTAGGACAAGAGCAGCACCTGACACTGGAGCAACCTGGACAAGATGGCACCCAAGACCCCAGCAACACCCATGACACCAGCAGCACCCATGACATCAATGGCACCTGTGTTACCAGAGACACCAGCGGCACTCATGACAGCCGAGACACCAGTGGCACTTATGACTCCCATGGTATGAGCAGCACCCATTGCAAGTGTGGGACCCGACACACCAGCTGCACCCGTGACACTCACGGCAAGAGCTGCACCCATGGCAACAACGGCCTCCAAGACATCATCGCACCATGCATAAGAGTGGCACTCGAGGTAGCAGCTGCTTCTGTGACACTCAGGCAAGAGTGGCCCTGAGACAACAAAGGCACCCAGGAAAAGAGATGCACCAGAGACAACACCACACCCATAACTCTCATGGCAACAGTGGCACACATGACAGGAGCTGCACCAGAGACACCAGCGGCACCAAGGGCAAGAGCAGCACCCAAGCCTGGCACCCATTCCAAGAATGGCACCCAGGACAAGAGGAGCACCCAAGATACTGGACACCCTGGACAAGAGTGGCACCCGAGACCCCAGCAGCACCCATGACACCAGCTGCACCCGTGGCTCTCGTGGTATGATCGGCTACCATGGCAAGAACAGCACCTGTGACACCAGATACACCCAGAACACCAGTGGCCCCAAAGAAACCAGGGAGAACCATGACAACAGTGACAAGCGGGACACCAGTGGCACCCGTCAGAGAGTGACACCCGAGATAGCACCAGAACCAAGGAATAAAGCAGCACCCGAGACACCAGCAACACTCATGACATCCATGGCAAGAGCAGCACACATGACAAGAGCGGCACCTGAGACAGTGACACCCATGGCACTTTTGGCAAGAACGGCAACCATGGCAAAAGCAGCACCTGTGACACCAGATACACCCGGGACACCAGTGGCACCAGAGAAACCAGGGAGTGCCATGGCAACAGTCACACCTGAGACACCAGATGCGCCCATCAAAGAATGACACCCGAGACAGCATTGGCATCCAGGAATAGAGCAGCACCCAAGACACCAGCAACATTCATGACACCAATGGCAAGAGCAGCATCCATGACAAGTGTGGCACCCGAGACACGGTGGCACCTGGGGCACTTGTGGCAAGAACGAAAACCAAGGCAGGAACAGCACCTGTGATGTCAGAGACACCAGGACACCAGGGGGACCAAAGACACGAAGGACAGCCATGAAAAGAGTGACACTTGAGACACCAGCAGCACCCAGGACAAGAGCAGCAATAGAGATACCAGCCGCAACTGTGAAATTCGCAGCAAAATGGCACCCATGGCAAGAACGGCACCCAAGAACCCAGCGACACCCATGACAAGTGCAACACCTGACACCAGTGGCGCCCAAGGAAACAGCCACACACGTGACATCAGTGGCACCTGTGATACCAGAGACATCAGCAGCACACATGACAGCCGAGACACCATTGGCACTTATGACTCCCACAGTAAGAGCAGCACCCATGGCAAGAGTGGGACCCGACACACCAACCGCACCCGTGACATTCACGGCAAGAGCGGGACCCATGGCAGCAGCGACTCTCGAGACACAAGTGGCACCCAGGACAAGGGCGGTACCAAGTCACCACCAGCACTCAGCTCAAGAGCAGCACCTGAGGTACCAGCCTCACCAGTGACATTCCTGTCAAGAGCAGCACCCAGGGCCAGAGTGGCACCAGAGACACAAGCGGCACCCAGGCAAGAGCAGCACCCATGCCACCTGTGGCACAGAGGACAAGAGCTGCACCAGGGACACCAGCCACACCTGTGACACTCACAGGAAACATGGCACCCATGGCAAGAGCATCACCTGAGACACCAGCAGCACCCAGGACAAGAGTGGCACACAGGGCTAGAGTGGCACCCAAGAGACCAGAGGTACCCACGACACCTGAGCAACAGCAGCACTCAAGGCAAGAGTTAGACCTTAGACACGAGCAGCACCCAGGACTATATCAGAGCCCGAGATACCAGCGGGACCCAGGACAAGAGCAACATAAGAGACACCAGTGGGACCCATGGCAAGAGCTGCAAACTCATGGCAATAGGGGCACCCGAGACACTAGTAGCAGCCAGGACAATAATAGCACCCGAGACACCAGTGGCACACGTTACACCCGAGACACCCTTGGCACCCATGACACCTGAACAAGAGCAGCACACATAGCAAGAGTGGCACCCGAGACACAAGCGGCACTCATGACACCCACGGCAAAAGTGGCACCCATGGCAAGAGCGTCACCTGAGACAACAGCAGTACCCAGGACAAGAGCGGCATCCAGGGCTAGAGTGGCACCAGAGACACCAGCGGCACCCAGGGCAAGAGTGGCACCCATACCACCTGTGGAACCAAGGACAAAAGCGAACCAGAGACACCAGTCACACCCATTACACTTGCAGAAAATGCGGTACCCATGGCAAGAGCATCACCTGAGACATCAGCAGCACACAGGACAAGATTGGCACTCAGGGCTTGAGTGGAACCTGAGACACCAGTGGCACCCATGACACCTGAGCAACCTCAGCATGCAAGGCACAGTGGCACCCGAGACCCCAGCGGCACTGTGACACTCATGCATAGAACTGCAAACCCATGGCAATGGGGCACCCGAGACAGCAGCAACACCCGTGAAAGAGCACCATTGATACTATTGGCACCCATGATACTCACCCCAAGAGCAGAACCCAGGACACGAGTGGCAAAAGAGACACCAGCTGCACCTGTGACATTTGCTGCAAAGTGGCACCCAAGGCAAAAGTGGAACCTGAGAACACAGTGGCTTCCAGGACAAGAGCAGCCTCCTAGACATCAGTGGCACGCACGACTGAGCAGCACCAGACACCAGTGACACCAATGAAAAGAGCAGCAAACAAGACACCAGGCATACCTGTGACACTAGACGCAAGAACAGCACCCATGTCAAGAATGGAACTCAGGACAAGAGGAGCACCTGAGACACCGGGGAAACCTGGAAAAGACCCCAGCTGCACACATGACAACAGCCACACCCATGGCACTCGTGGCAAGAGTGGCAACCATGACAAGTACAAGTCCTGTGACAGCAGATACACTCAGGACAACAGTGGCACCAAAGAAACCAGGGAGAGCCATGACAACAGTGACACCCGGGACACCAGTGGCACCTGCCAGAGAGTGACAACCAAGATAGCAATGGCACCCAGGCAAAGAGTGGCACCCGAGAAACCACCATCACTCATGACACCCATGGTAACATCAGCATCAATCGCCAGAGCAGCTCCCGAGAATAGTGGCACCTGTGGCACTTGTGGCAAGAGCAGTAACCATGGCACGAGCAGCACCTGTGACAACAGAGACAACCGGGCCACGAGGGGGCGACAACACACCAGGGACAGCCAATGCAAAAGTGACTCCCGTGGCACCAATGGCACTCATAAGAGACACCAGAGACACCAGCCATACCCAAGACAAGAGTTGATAAACATACCATCCGCAACCATGACACTCACAGAAAAGCAGTACCCATGGCAAGAGCGGCTTCCGAGAACCCAGAAGCACCCATGACAAGACTGGCACCCGACACAAGGGGCAAGCAGGAAAAGAGCAGCACCCAAAACACCAGACACACACGTGACACTTGCAGCAAGAAAGTAACCTATGTCAAGAAGGGCACTTAGGACAAGAGCAGCACCCGAGACACTGGAGCACCCTTGACAAGATGGCACCTGAGATCACAGCAGCACCCATGACATCAGTGGCACCTGTGATACCAGAGACACCAGTGGCTCTCATGACAGCGATGGTAAGAGCAGCACCCATGGCAAGAGTGGGACCCGAAACACCAGGCCACTCGAGACACTCGCGGTAAGGGAGGGATCCATGAAAGAGCGACATCCAAGACACAAGTGGCACCCAGGACAAGAGCGGCAACCAAGACACCACTCTCACTCAGCTCAAGAGCGGCACCCAAGGTTCCAGCCTCACCAGTGACACTCGCAGCAAGAGCAGCAACTAGGGCAAGAGTGGCACCCAAGACACCAACAGCACCTAGCTCAAGAGAAACACCAGAGCTACCAGAGGCACCTGTGCCACTCATGGCAAGAGTGGAACCCAGGGCTAGAGTGGCACCCATGCCACCTCTGTCACCAAGGACAAGAGCTGCACAAGAGACAGCAGCCACTCCCATGACACTTGCAACAAATGCAGCACACATGGCAAGAGCATCACCTAAGACAACAGAAACGCCCAGGACAAGAGTGGCACCTGACACCAGCAGCACGCAGGGAAAGAGAGGCACCTGAGACACCAGACACACAAGCAACACTTGCAGCAAGAAAGGCACCTATGTCAAAATGGCACCTAGGACAAGAGCAACACCAGAGACACTGGAGCACTCTGGACAAGATGGAACCCAAGACCCCAGCAGGACCCACAACACCAGCAGCACCCATGACATCAGTGGCACCTGTGATAGCAGAGTCAACAGCGACACTCATGACAGCCGAGACACCAGTGGCAATTATGACTCCCATGGTAAGAGCAGCACCCATGGCAAGAGTGGGACCTGACATATTAGCCGCACATGTGACAATTGTGACAAGAATGGGACCATTGGCAAGAGCGACACCTGAGATACAATTGGCACCCAGGACAAGAGCGGCAACAGACACCAGTGGCACTCAGCTAAAGAATGGCACCCAAGGTTCCAGCCTCACCAGTGACACTAATGGCAAAAGCAGCAACTAGGGCAAGAGTGGCACCCGAGACATGAGCAGCACCGAGCTCAAGAGCAGCACCTGAGCCACCAGCGACACCCGTGCCAAACGTTGCAAGAGCAACATACAGGGCTAAGCTGGCACCAGAGACACCAGTGGAACCCAGGACAAGAGTGGCACCTGTGCCACCTGTGGCCCTGAGGATAAGAGCCCATCAGAGACACCAGCCCCACTCATGGCACTCACGGAAAACATGCACACATGGCAAGAGCATCTCCTGAGACATCAGCAGCACCCAGGACAAGAGCGGCACTCAGGGTTAGAGTGGCACCCAAGATACCAGCAGCACCCAGCTCAAGAGCAGTACCTGAGATACCAGATGCACCCATGACACTCGTGGCATAGCAGCACCCTGGGCCAGAGGGGCACCAGAGACACCAGTGGCACCCAGGGCAAGAGTGGCACCCAAGACACAAAGAGCACCCAGCTCAAGAGCAGCAAGTGAGTTACAAGCCACACCCATGCCACTCGTGGCAAGAGCAGCACCCTGGGCCATAGTGGCACCAGAGACGCAAGCAGCACCCATGACAAGAGCAGCACCTGACAACAGCAGCATGAAGGAAAAGAGTGACGCCCGAGACACTAGACGCACCCATGACACTTGTCGCAAGAAAGGCACCTATGTCAAGAATGGCACCTAGGACAAGAGCAGCACCTGAGACACTGGAGCACCCTGGGCAAAATGGCACCTGAGACCCCAGCAGCACCCATGACACCAGCAGCACCCATTATATCAGTGGCACCTGTGTTACCAGAGACACCAGTGGCACTTATGACTCTCATGGTATGACAGCACCCATCACACAAGTGGGACCCAACACACCAGCTGCACCCATGACACTCGGGGCAAGAGCTGCAACCATGGCAACAACGGCTTCCAAGGCATCATGAGCACCACGCATAAGAGTGGCACTCAAGGTAGTAGCCGCTCCTGTGACACTCACAGAAATAGTGGCCCTGAGACAACAATGGAACCCAGGAAAAGAGATGCACCAGAGACAACAGCCACACCCGTAACTCTCACAGCAATAGCGGCATGCATAATAGGAGCTGCACCCAAGACACCAGCAGCACCAAGGACAAGAGTGGCACCCAAGCCACCAGCTACACCCGTGACACTAGTGGCAAGAATGGCACCCATTCCAAGCCAGCACCCAGGACAAGAGGAGCACCTGAGACACCGGACACCCTGGATAAGAGTGGCACCTGAGACCCCAGTGGCACCCAAGACACCAGCCGCACCCATGACACCAGCCATACCCATGGCTCTTGTGGTAAGATCGGCTACCATGGCAAGAACAGCACCTGTGACACCAGATACACCCAGAACACCAGTGGCCTCAAAGAAACCAGGGAGAGCCATGACAACAGTGACAAGCGGGACACCAGTGGCACCCGTCAGAGAGTGACACCTGAGATAGCACTGGCACCAAGGAATAGAGCGGCAGACACCAGCAACACTCATGACACCCATGGCAAGAGCAGCACCCATGACAAGAGCGGCACCTGAGACACAGTGGCACCCATGGCACTTGTGGCAAGAATGGCACACATCCCAAGCTGGCACCCAGGACAAGAGGAGCAACTGAGACACTGGGCACCCTGGAAAAGAGTGGCACCTGAGACCACAGCGGCACCCATGACACCAGCTGCACCCGTGGCTCTCGTGGTATGATCGACTACCATGGCAAGAACAGCACCTGTGACACCAGATACACCTGGGACACCAGTGGCCCCAAAGAAACCAGGGAGAGCAATGACAACAATGACAAGCGGGACACCAGTGGCACCCATCAGAGAGTGACACTCAAGAGCACCAGCACCAAGGAATAGAGTGACATCCAAGACACCAGCAACACTCATGACACCCATGGCAAGAGCAGCACCCATGACATGAGTGGCACCCAAGACACAGTGGCACCCATGGCACTTGTGGCAAGAATGGCAACCAAGGTATGAACAACATCTGTGACACCAGAGACACCCAGGCCACCAGAGGCACCAAAGATATGACACCTGAGACACCAGCAGCAACCAGGACAAGAGCAGCAACAGACACACCAGCTGCAACCGTGAAATTCACAGCAAAGCGGCTCCCATGGCAAGAATGGTACCTGAGAATGCAGTGACACCCATGACATCAGAGGCATGCAGGAAAAAAAAAACGGCACCCAAGAAAACAGCCACACACATGGCATCAATGGCACCTGTGGTACCAGAGACACCAGTGGCACTCATGACAGCTGAGACACCAGTAGCATTTATGACTCCCAACGTAAGAGCAGCACCAATGGCAAGAGTGGGACCTGACACATGAGCCACACATGTAATACTCGTGACAAGTGAGATCTATGGCAAGAGTGACACCTGAGACACAATTTGCACCCAAGACAAGAGTGGCAACCAAGACACGAATGGCACTCAGCTAAAGAGTGGCACTCAAGGTTCCAGCCCCACCAGTGACACTCGCAGAAAGAGCGGCACCTAGAGCAAGAGTGGCACCTGAGAAACCAGCAGCACCCAGCTCAAGAGCAGCACCTGTGCTACCAGTGGCACCCGAGCAACTCATGGCAAGAGAGGCACCCAGGGCTAGAGTGGCACAAGAGACACAAGTGGCACCCAGGGCAAGAGTGCCACCTGTGCCACCAAGGACAAGAGTGGCACCAAAGACACCAGCCATACCCGTGACATTTGTGACAATCACACTCATGGCAAAAGTGTCACCTGCAACACAAGCAGCACCCAGGGCAAGAGTGGAACCCAAGACACCAGTGGCACCCATGACACCCGAGCAACAACAGCATGCAAGGCAAGACTGGCACCTGAGACCCCAGCGGCACCCGTGACACTTGGGGCAAGAGCTGAAAAGCCATCGCAATAGGGGCACCCGAGACACCAGCGGCACCCATGAAAGAGTGACACCAATGAAACTCCTGGCACCTGTGATACTCCCCCCAAGAGCAGAACCCAGGACACGAGTGGCAACTAAGACACCAGTGCACCCGTCACATTTGCTGCAAAGCGGCACCCAAGGCAAAAGCGGGACCTGAGAACCCAGCAGCTCCCAGGACAAAAGCGTCCACTGAGACACCAGCAGCACCCAAGACACAAGTAGCAACTGACACCAGTGGCACCCATGAAAAGAGCAGTAAATAAGACAACAGGTGTACCCGTGACACGAGACCCATGAATGGCACCCATTGAAAGAACAGAATCCAGGACAGGAGGATCTCCTGAGACACCAAGGAAACCTGGAAAACAGTGGCCTTCGAGACATCAGATGTACACATGAAACCAGCCACATTTGTAGCACTCATGGCAAAAGGAGAAACCATGGCAAGAACAGGACCTGTGACACCAGATACACTCAGGAAAACAGTGACACCACAGAAACCAGGGAGACCATGACAACAGTGCCACCCGAGACACTAGTGGCACCTGCCAGAGAGTGACACCTGAGACAGCAACAGCACCCAGGAAAAGAGTGGCACCCAATAAACCAGCAGCACTCATGACATGCACAGTAACATCAGCACCAATGGAAAGAGCGGCTCCCAAGAGTAGTGGCACCTGTGGCACTTGTGGCAGGAGCGGCAACCATGGCAAGAGCAGCACCTGTGACAACAGAGACACCTGGGCCTCCGGGGCAACAGGGACAGCATGACGAGAAGGACACCCGGGACACCAGTGGCACCCGTAAGAGAGTGACACTAGAGACACCAGACACACCCAAGACAAGAGCAGCTAAAGAGATACCAGCCGCAACCGTGACACTCACAGTGAAGCGGCACCCATGGCAAGATCAGCACCCGAGATCCCAGAAGCACCCATGACAAGAGTGGCAGCCAACTCCAGCGGCACACAGGAAAACAGCGGCCTCTGTGACACCAGACGCACCCGTGACGCTTGCAGAAAGAAAGGCACCTATGTCAAGAGCAGCACCTAGGACAAGAGCAGCAACTGAGACACTGGAGCACCCTAAACAAGATGGCATCCGAGACACCAGCCACTTCCCATGAAAGAGCGACACCAATGGTACTATCAGAACCCATGATACTAGCCACAAGAGCAGAACCCAGGACACGAGCGGCAACAGAGTCATGAACTGCACCTGTGATATTCGAGGCAAAGAGACACACAAGGCAAAAGTGGGACCCGAGAAGCCAGCGGCTCCCAGGACAAGAGCAGCAACTGAGACACCAGCACTACTCAAGACAAGAGTGGCACATGACACCAGTGGCACCCATGAAAAGAGTGGCAAATGAGACACCAGGTGTACTCGTGACACTAGATGCAAGAACGGCACCCATGGCAAGAACAGAACCCAGGACAAAAGGAGCACCCAAGATACTGGGCAAACCTGGAAAAGAGTGGCCTCCGAGACCCCAGCTGCACACATGACACCAGCCACACCCATGGCACGAGCAGCAACCATGTCAAGAACAGGACCTGTGACACCAGATACACTCAGGACAACAGTGGCGCCAAAGAAACCAGGGAGAGCTATGACAGCAGTGACACCCAGGACACCAGTGGCAGCTGTCAGAGAGTGACACCCAAGATAGCAGCGGCACCCAGGAAAAGAGTGGCACCCGAAAAACCAATAGCACTCATGACACTCACAGTAACATCAGCACCAATGGCAAGAGTGGATCCCGAGAATAGTGGCACCCATGGCACTTGTGGCAAGAGCAACAACCATGGCAAGAGCAGCACCTGTGACAATGGAGACACCGGGCCACCAGTGGCAACAAAGACACCAGGGACAGCCATGAAAAGAGGGACACCCGGGACACCATGGCCTCCATAAGAGAGTGACACCAGAGACACCTGCTGCAGCCAAGATAAGATCGGCAAAAGAGATTCCAGCCACAACAGTGACACTCATGGCAAAGCAGCACCCATGGCAAGAATGGCACCCGAGAACCAAGAAGCACCCATGACAAGAGCGGCAATCGACACCAGAGGCACACAGGAAAAGAGTAGCACCCGAGAGACCAGACGCACATGCAACACTTGCAGCAAGAAAGGCACTTATGTCAAGTATGGCACCTAGGACAAGAGCAGCACCTGAGACACCACATCGGCACCCATGACACCAGCTGCACCCATGACATCAGTGGCAACTGTGATACCAGAGACACGAGTGGCTCTCATGACAGCCAAGATATCAGTGGCACTTACGACTCCCACGGTAAGAGCAGCGCCCATGGCAAGAGTGGGACCCAACACACCCGCTGTACCCATGACACTCATGGCATGAGCGGGACCCATGAAAGAGTGACACACGAGACACATGTGGCACCCAGGAGAAGAGAAGCACCAGAGACACCAGCCACACTGTGACACTCACGGCAAATGCAGCACCCCTGGCAAGAACGTCCCCTGATTCACCAGTGGCACCCAGGACAAGAGCGGCAGCCAGAGCTAGAGTGGCACATGAGACTCCAGTGGCACCCATGAGACATAAGCAGCAGTGGCACACAAGGCAAGAGCAACGCCTGAGACCCCAGCAGCACCCATGACACGCGCATCAAGAGCTGCAAACCCATTGCAATAGGGGCACCTGAGACACCAGTGGCATCCATGAAAGAGCAACACCAATGATATTATCAGCACCTGTGATATTTGCCCCAAGAGCAGAACCTAGGACACGATCAGCAACAGAGACACCATCTGCACCAGTGACATTCGCAGCGAAGTGGCACCCAAGGAAAAAGCGGGAACCAAGAACCCAGTGGCTCCCTGGACAAGAGCGGCCACCAAGATACAAGTGGTACCGACAAGAAGATCGGCGCCCAACACCATCAGCACCCCATAAAAAAAGCGACAAACGAGACACATGTGGCACCCAGGACAAGAGCAGCACCAGAGACACCAGCCACACCGTGACACTCACAGCAAATGAAGCACCCCTGGCAAGAACGTCCCAGGGGTGACACTCACGGCAAGAGCAGGACCCATGGCAAGAGCGACAGCCGAGACACAAGAGGCACCCAGGACAAGAGTGGCAACAAAGACACCACCAGCACTCAGCTCAAAAGCAGCACCTGAGGTACTGCTCGGTACTGGCAAGAGCCTCACCAGTGATACTCATGGCAAGAGTGGCACCTAGGCAAGAGTGGCACCTGAGACACCAGGAACACCCAGCTCAAGAGCAGCACCTGAGCTCCAAGCAGCACATGCCACTCATGGCAAGAGCGGCACCCAGGGCTAGAGTGGCACCAGAGACACCAGCGGCACCCAGGGCAAGAGTGGCACCAATGCCACCTGTGGCACTGAGGACAAGAGTGGCACAAGAAACACCAGCCACTCCTGTGACACTCGCAGAAAACACGGTACCCATGGTAAGAGCGTCACGGGAGACATGACAACAGTGACGACTGGGACACCAGTGACAGCAGTGACACCCAAGCAAAGAGTGGCACCGAGAAACCAGCAGCACTCATGACACTCACGGTACATCTGCATCAATCGCCTGAGCAGCTCCCCAGAATAGTGTCACCCCTGGCACTTGTGGCAAGAGCAGCAACTATGGCAGGAGTAGCACCTGTGACAACAGAGACACCTGGGCCAAGAGGGGCAAAAGAGACACCAGAGACAGCCATGACAAGAGTGACACCCGGGACACCATGGCACCCGTAAGAGTGTGACACCAGAGACACCAGCCACACCCAAGACAAGGGCGGCAAAAGAGAAACCAGCTGGTTCCGTGACACGAGCGGCAAAGCAGCACCCATGGCAAGAGCCACACTCGAGAAGCCAGAAGCACCATGATAAGAGTGGCACCCGACACCAGTGGCATGCAGGAAAAGAGCGGCACCCGAGATACCAGACGCACCCATGACACTTGCACCCGGAAAGGCAGCTATGTCAAGAACAGCACCTAGGACAAAAGCAGCACCCAAGACACTGGAGCAACCTGGACAATTGGCACCCAAGACCCCAGTGCACCCATGACAGCAGCAACACCCATGACATCAGTGGCACCTGTGGTACCTGAGACACCAGTGGCACTCATGACAGCCGAGACTCCAGTGGCACTTATAGCTCACACAGTAAGATCAGCACCCATGGCAAGAGTGGGACCCGACAGAGCACCCGATGTGGTGACACTCGCAGCAGGAGCAGGACCCATGGCAAGAGCGACACCCGAGATACAAGTGGAACCCAGGACAAGAGTGGCAACCAAGACACCACCAGCACTCAGCTTAGGAACGGCACCCGAGGTACCAACCTCACCAGTGACACTCACAGTTAGAGAGGCACTAAGGGCAAGAGTGGCACCTGAATCACCAGGAGCACCCAACTCAAGAGCAGCTCCTGAGGTACCAGCGATATCCATGCCACTCGGGGCAAGAGCGGCACCCAGGGCCAGAGTGGTACCAAAGACACCAGCCAGACCCATGACACTCGCTCCAAATGTGGCACCAATGGCAAGAGTGTCAGCTGAGACACCAGCAACACACAGGAGAAGAGCTGCAACCGACACCAGCAGCATGCAGGGAAAGAGCGGTACCCGAGACACCAGACACACCCATGACACTTGCAGCAAGAAAGGCACCTATGTCAAGAACAGCACCTAGGACAAGATCAGCACCAGAGATACTGGAGAACCCTGGACAAGGTGGCACCCGAGAACCCAGTGGCACCCATGACAAGAGCAGCACACGACAGCAGCAGCACACAAAAAAAGAGCGGCAAACGAGATACCAGGCATACCAGTGACATTAGATGTACAAACGGCACCCATGGCAACAACAGAACCCAGGAAAAGAGGAGCACCTGAGACACTGGGCAAATCTGGAAAAGAGTGGCCTCCAAGACCCCAGCTGCACACATGACACCAGCCACACCTGTGGCATCATGGCAAGTATGGCAACCATGGCCAAACAGGACATATGACATGAGATACACAGAGGACAACTGTGGCACCAAAGAAACCAGGGAAAGCCATAACAACAGTGACACCCGGGACACCAGTGGCACCTGTCAAAGAGTGACACCCGAGACAGCAGCATCAGCCAGGAAGAGTGGCATCAGAGAACACAGGAGCACTCATCACACCCACGGTAACATCAGCACCAATGGCAAGAGCAGCTCCCGAGAACAGTGGCGCCCATGGCAACTGTGGCAAGAGCGGCAACCATGGCACGAGCAACACCTGTGACAACAGATACACCCGGGCCATCAGGGGAGACAAAGACACCAGGGACAGCCATGAAAAGAAGGACATCCAGGACACAAGTGACACCTGTAAAAGAGTGACACCAGAGACACCCGCCGCACCCAAGACTAGAGAGACAAAAGAGATACCAGCCTCAACCATGACACTCATGCAAAGCAGCACCCGTAGCAAGAGCAGCACCTGAAACCAGCGGCACACAGGAAACGAGTGCCACCCGAGACACCAGATGCACCCATGACACTTGGATCAAGAAAGGTACCTATGTCAAGAATGGCAACTAGGACAAGAGCAGCACTTGAGACACTGGAGCACCCTGGACAAGATGGCACCCAAGACCCCAGAGGAACTTATGACTCCCATGGTAAGAGCATTACACATGGCAATAGTGGGACCTGACACACCAGCCGCACCTGTGACACTCACGGCAAGAGCAGGACCCATGGCAAGAGCGATACCCGAGACAGAGTGTCACCCAGGACAAGAGCGGCATCCAAGACACCATTGGCACTCAGCTCAAGAGAGGTACCCGTGGTATCAGACTCACCGGTGACACTCATGGCAAGAGCGGTACCTAGGGAAAGAGTTGCACCAAGACACGTATGGCACCAAAGACAAGAGCGGCTCCAGAGACACCAGCCACACCTGTGACACTCACGGAAAACCCGGCACCCATGGCAAGAGTGGCACCCGAGAACCCAGAAGCACCCAATACAAGAGTAGCACCCCAAACCAGCAGCACACAGGAAAAAATCGCCACCCAAGACACTAGACACACCTATGACACTTGCTGCAAGAAAGGTACCTAGGACAAGGACGGCGCCTAGGACAAGAGCAGCACCCGAGACACTGGAGCACACTGGATGTGATGGCACCTGAGACCCCAGTGGCACCCATGGCACCAGCAGTACCCATGACATCAGTGACACCTGTGATACCAGAGACACCAGAGGCACACATGACAGCTGAGACACCAGTGGCACATTGACTCCCACAGTAAGAGCAGCACCCATGGCAAGAGTGGGACACAACACACCAGCCGCACCCGTGACTCTCGAGGCAAGGGCTGCAAACCCATGGCAATGGGGGCACCCGAATACCCAGAAGTACCCATGACAAGAGCACCACCCTACATGAGTGGCACGCAGGAAAATATCGGCACCCAAGACACCAGCCGCACCCCTGATACTCACGGCAAGAGCAGGACTCATGGCAAGAGAAATACCCGAGACATAATTGACACATAGGACAAGAGCGGCACCGAGGGCTAGAGTGGCAACCTACACACCAGCAGCACCCAGGGCAAGAATGGCACCAAGGATAAGAGCCCACCAGAGACACCAGCCACACCCGTGACACTCAGGGCAAGAAAGCCACCTATGTCAAGAATGGCACATAGAATAAGAGCAGCACCCGAGACACTGGAACACCTTGGAAAAGAAGGTACCTGAGACCCCAGCGGCAGCCAAAATGTCAGTGGCACCTGTGATACCAGAGACACCAGCAGTACTCATGGCAGCCGAGACACCAGAGGCACTTATGACTCCCACGATAATAACAGCACACATGGCAAGAGTTGGACCCAACACACCCACCGCACCCATGACACTCACAGCAAGAGTGGGATCCATGACAAGAGTGACACCCGAGACACAAGTGGCACCCAGGACAAGAACAGCAACCAAGACACCACTGGCACTCAGCTCAAGAGTGGCACCCAACGTACCAGCCTCACCAGTGACTCTTGCAGCAAGAGTGGCACCCAGGGAAAGAGTGGCACCCGTTCTACCTGTGGCACCAAGGAAAAGAGCAACACCAGAGACACCAGCCATACCTGTGACTCTCGAGGCAAACATGGTACCCATGGCAAGAACGTCCCCTGAGACACCAGCAGCACCCAGGACAAGAGCAGCACCCAGGGTGAGAGTGGCAACTGAGATACCAGCGGCCCCCATGTCACCAGCAGTGCCCATGACATCAGTGGCACCTGTGATACTAGAGACACCAGAGGCATGACACCCGAGACATCAGTGGCACTTATCACTCCCACGGTAAGAGCAGCACGCATGGCAAGAGTGGGACTCGACACACCAGCTGCACCCGTGACACTCGTGGCAAACATGGCACCAATGGCAAGAGTGGCACCCAGGGCTAAAGTGGCTCCTGAGACACCAATGGCACCCATCAAACCCGAGAAATAGCAGCACGCAAGACAAGAGTAGTACCAAAACCTCAGCAGCACCCGTCACACTAGTGGCAAGAGCTGCAAACCCATGACAATAGGGGCACCTGTGACACCACCAGCACCCTTGAAAGAGCAACATCAACTATCAGCACCCGTGTTACTTGCCCGAAGAGCAGAACCCAGGACACGAGAGGCAACAGAGACACTAGCTGCACCCGAGACATTCACAGCAAAGCAGCACCCAAGGCAAAAGCGGGACCCAAGAATCCAGTGACTATCCAGGGCAAGAGCTGCCACCGAGACACCAGTGGCACCCATGAAAAGAGCGGCAAACAAGACACCGGGTGTACCCATGACACTAGTTGCAAGAATGGCCCCCATGTCACGAATGGAACCCAACACAAGAGGAGCACCTGAGACACCAGGGAAACCTGGAAAAGAGTGGCCTCTGAGACCCCAGATGCACATATGACACCAGCCACACCCGTGGCACCCATGGCAAGAGGGGCAACCATGGGAAGGACAGGACCTGTGACACCAGATACACTCAGGACAACTCTGGCAACAAAGAAACCTGGGAGAGCCAGGACAACAGTGACAGCCTGGACACCAGTGGCACCTGTGAGAGAGTGACAGCCGAAACAGCAGTGGCACCCAAGAAAAGAGTGGCAACCAAGAACCACCAGCACTCACCTCAAGAGTGGCACCCAGGTACCAGCCTCACCACTGACACTCACGGGAAGGGCAGCACCTAGGGCAAGAGTGGCACCCGAGACACCAACAGCACCTAGCTCAAGAGCAGCACCTCAGCTCCCAGCGGCATCGTGCCACTTGCGGCATGAGTGGCACCCAGGGCTAAGTGGCAACAGAGACACCAGCAGCACCCAGGGCAAGAGTGGCACCCGTGAAACTGCAGCACTCATGACACCCACCTTAAGATCAGTACCAATGGCAAGAGCAGCTCCCAAGAATAGTGGCACCCATGGCACTTGTGGCAAGAGAGGCAACCATGACAGTAGCAGCACTTGTGACAACAAAGACACCCGGGCCACCAGGGGCAACAAAGTGACCAGGGACAGCCATGACAAGAGGGATACCCAGAACACTGGTGGCAGTGGTAAGAGAGTGACACCAGAGACACCAACCACACCCAAGACAAGAGTGGCAAAAGAGGTACCAGCAGCAACCATGACACTTGCAGCAAAGCAACACCCATGGTAAGAGTGGCACCTGAGAATCCAGAAGCACCCATGACAAGAGTGACACCCGACACCAGGGACATGCAGGAAAAGAGCGGCACCTGAGACACCAGATGCACCCATGCCATTTGCAGCCAGAAAGGCACCTATGTCAAGAACGGCTCCTATGACAAGAGCAGCACCCAAGACACTGGAGCATCCTGGACAAATGGCACCCAAGACCCCAGCGGCATCCATGACACGTGCAGCACCCATGATATCAGTGGCATCTGTGATACCAGAGACCAGCATCTGGTACCAGCATGCTGATACCAGCATCTCTCATGACAGCCAAGACACCAGTGGCACTTATGACTCACATGGTGAGAGCAGCACCCATGGCAAGAGTGGGACCTGAAACACCAGACACGCCCATGACACTCGTGGCAAGAATGGGACCCATGGCCAATGCAAAACCCGAGACACAAGTGGCACCCAGGGCAAGAGCGGCAACCAAGACACTACTGGCACTCAGCTCAAAAGCAGCACCCGAGGTACTCGCCTCACCTGTGACATTCATGGCAAGAACGGCACCTACGGAAAGAGTGGCACCCAAGATACCAGCAGCACCCATCTCAAGAGAAGCACCTGACCTATCAGCAGCACCCATGCTACTCGAGGCAAAAGTGGCACACAGGGTAAGAGTGGCACCTGTGAAACCTGTGGCACCGAGGAAAAGAATGGCACCAGAGACACCAGCCACACCCGTGACACTTGCCACAAATGGCAAAAGCGTCACAAGAACCAGCAGCACCCAGGACAAGAGGGGCACCCAGGGCTAGAATGGCACCCAAGACATCAGCAGCACCCATTACACTCGAGCAACAGCATGAGGCAAGGCAAGAGCAGCAGCCGAGAACCCAGTGGCACCCGTGACACTTGTGGCAAGAGCTGCAAAGCAGGGGCACCCGAGACACCCGTGAAAGAGTGACAATGATGCTATCGACACCCGTGATACTCGGCCTAAGAGCAGAATTCAGGACTCGAGTGGCAACAGAGACACCAGCTGCACCTGTGGATTTTGCGGCAAGCAGCATCCAAGGGAAAACCCAGTGGCCAAGGACAAGAGCGGCCACAGCGACACCAGTGACACCCATGACAAAAGCGGTGCCCGACACCAGCAGCACTCATGAAAAGAGCATCAAACAATACACCAGGCCTACCCGTGACACTGCATGAAAGAATGGGACCCATGGCAAGAACAGAACGCAGGGCAGAGGAGCACCTGAGATACTGGGCTAACCTGGAAAAGAATGGCCTCTGAGACCACAGCTGCACATGTGACACCAGCAACACCCGTGCACGCGTGGCAAGAGTGGCCACCATGGCAGGAACAGGACCTGTGACACCAGATACACTCAGGACAACAGTGGCACCAAAGAAACCAGGGAGAGCCATGACAACAGTGACACCCAGGAAATGGTGGCAACTGTCAAAGAGTGACACCTGAGACAGCAGCGGCACCCAGGAAATGAGCGGCACCCAAAAAACCAGCAGCACTCATGACACCACAGTAACATCAACACCAATTTCAAGAGCGGCTCCCAAGAATAGAGGCACCCGTGGCACTTGTGGCAAGAGCGGCAACCATGGCACAAGCGGCAACTGTGACAACAGAGACACCCGGGCCACCAGGGGCAGGAAAGACACCAGGGACAGCGATGACAATAGGGACATCCGGGACACCAGTGGCACCTGTAAGAGAGTGACACCAGAGACACCAGCCACACCCAAGACAAGATCGGCAAAAGAGATACCAACTGCAACCGTGACACTCATGTCAAAGTGGCACCCATGGCAAGAGTGGCACCTGAGAACCCAGAAGCACCCATGACAAGAGTGGCACCCGACACCAGGGGCACAAAAGAAAAGATCGGCACCCGAGACATCTAACGGGCCCATGACACTTGCAGCAAGAAAAGCACCTATGTCAAAAGAGCACCTAGGACAAGAGCGGCACCCGAGACACTGGAGCACCCTGGACAAGATGGCACCTGAGAACCCAGTGGCACCCATGACATGAGCAGCACCCATGACATCAGTGGCACTGGGCATACCAGAGACACCAGTGACACTCATGACAGCTGAGACACCAGTGTCATTTATGACTCCCATGGTAAGAACAGCACAAATGGCAAGAGTGGGACCCTACACACCAACCGCACCCGTGACACTTGCGGCAAGAGTGGGACCCATGGCAAGGCGACAACCAAGACACAAGTGGCACCAAGGACAAGAGTGGCCACCAAGACAAAACCGCCACTCAGCTCAAGATCGGCACCCGAGGTATGAGCTGCACCAGTGACACTTGCAGCAAGAGTGGCACCTAGGTGAAGAGTGGCATCCAAGACACCAGCCGCACCCAGCTCAAGAGCAGCACCTGAGCTACCAGTGGCACTCATGCCACTCACGGAAAGAATAGCACCCAGGGCCAAGGTGTCACCAGAGACACCAGTGTTACCCATGGCAAGAGTGGCACAAGAGACACCAGCAGTATCCATGACACTTGAGCAACAGCAGCACGCTAGGCAAGAATGGCACCTGAGACTCCAGAGGCCCCCGTGACACTTGCGGCAAGAACTGCAAACCCATGGTAATGGGGCACTTCAGACACCAGTGGCCCCCGTGAAAGAGTGATACCAATGGTGCTATCAGAACCCGTGATACTCGCCCCAAGAGAAGAACCCAGGACACGAGCAGCATTAGAGACACCAGCTGCACCCGTGACATTCACAGCAAAGCAGCACCCAAGGCAAAAGTGGGACCCGAGAACCCAGCAGCTCCCAGGACAAGAGCGGCCCCCGAGACACGAGCGGCACCCACGAAAAGAGTGGCAAACAAAATACCAGGGATACCCATGACACTAGACGCAAGAACTGCACTCATGGCAAGAACAGAACCCAGGAAAAGAGGAGCATCCGAGACACTGGGGGAACTTGGAAAAGAGTGGCCTCTGAGTCCCCAGCTGCACACATGACACCAGCCACACCTGTGGCATTCGTGGCAAGAGTAGCAACCATGGCAAGAACAGGACCTGTGACACCAGATACACTCAGGACAACACTGGCACCAAGGAAACCAGGGAGAGCCATGACAACAGTGACACCCGGGACACTGAGGGCACCTGTCAGAGAGTGACACTCGAGACAGAAACAGCACCCAGGAAAAGGGTGGCACCCGAGACACAAGCAGCAATCATGAAACCCAAGGTAACATCAGCGCCAATGGCAAGAGCGGCTCCCGAGGATAGTGGCACCCATAGCTCTTGTGGCAAGACTGGCAACCATGGCATGAGCAGCAACTGTGACAACAGAGACACCCGGGCCACAAGGGTAACAAAGACACCAGGGACAGCGATGACAAGAGTGACACCTGGGACACCAGTGGCACCCGTAAGAGAGTGACACCAGGGACACCATCCACACTCAAGAAAAGAGCGGCAAATGAGATACCGGCTGCAACCGTGACACTGGCGGCAAAGTGGCACCCATGGCAAGAACGGCACCCAAAAACCCAGAAGCACCCATGACAAGAGCGGCACGCAGGAAAGGAAAAGAGCGGCACCCGAGACACCAGATGCACCCATGACACTTGCAGCAAGAAAGGCATCTATGTCAAGAACGAAAACCTAGGACAAAG
This sequence comes from Redunca redunca, assembly GCA_006410935.1. Taxonomy (NCBI): domain Eukaryota; kingdom Metazoa; phylum Chordata; class Mammalia; order Artiodactyla; family Bovidae; genus Redunca; species Redunca redunca. The sequence goes on along the minus strand of SJYQ01005897.1, from coordinate 167,100 downwards.
CAGCACCTGAGACACTGGAGCACCCTGGACAAGAGGGCACCCGAGACCCCAGTGGCACCCATGACACCAGCAGCACCAATGACATCAGTGGAACCTGTGATAACAGAGACACCTTCTGCATACGTGACAGCCAAAACATCAGTGGCACTTATGACTCCCATGGTAAGAGCAGCACCCATGGCAACAGTGGTACCCCACACACCAGAAGCTCCTGTGAGCCTCCTGCAAAGATCGGGACCCATGGAAAGAGTGACACCCGAGACACAAGTGGCACCCAGGACCAGAGCAGCAACTAAGACACCACTGGCATCAGCTCAAAAGTGGCACCCGAGGTACCAGCCTCACCAGTGACATTCACAGCAAGAGCAGCACCTAGGGAAAGGGTAGCACCAGAGACACCAGCAGCACACAGGGCAAGAGTGGCACCCATAAAGCCTGTGGCACTGAGGAAAAGATCGGCACCAGAGACAACTGCCACACCTGTGATACTCGCAGCAAACGCAGCACTTCATGGCAAGAGCATCACCTGAGACTCCAGCAGCACCCAGGAGAAGAAGGGCACCCAGGGCTACAGTGGCACCTGAGACACCTGCGGCACCCATGACACACGAGCAACAGCAGCACGCTAGGCCAGAGTGGCACTCGAGACCCCAACTGCACCCGTGACACTCACAGCAAGAGCTGCAAACACATGGCAATAGGGGCACTTCAGACACCAGTGGCACCCATGAAAGAGTGACACCAATGATGCTATTGGCACCCGTAATACTCGCCCCAAGAGAAGAACCCAGGACACGAGTAGTATTAGAGACACCAGCTGTGTCCATGACATTCGCGGAAAAGAGGCACCCAAGGCAAAGGCGGGATGCAAGAAACCAGCGGCTCCCAGGAAAAGAGCAGCACCTGAGAAACCAGAAGCACTCATGACACCCATGGTAACATCAGCACCCAATGGCAAGAGCGGCTCCCGAGAATAGTGGCACCTGTGGCACTTGTGGAAAGAGCGGTAACAATGGCAAAAAGAGCACCTGTGACAACAGAGACTCCCAGGCCACCAAGGACAACAAAGACATCAGGGACAGCCATGACAAGAGGGACAACCGGGACACCAGTGGCACCTGTAAGAGAGTGACTCCAGAGACAACAGCCACACTCAAGACAAGAGAGGCTAAAGAGATACCAGTCACAATCGTGACACTAGTGGCAAAGCAGCACACATGGCAAGAGCAGCAGCCAAGAACCAAGAAGCATCCATGACAAGAGGTGCAATGGAAACATCGGGATTCCTTTCCCGATGAAGCAGGGGAATCGACCCTGTTCTTGAGTTGAGGACGGGGAACACGTGGCTCTTCTGGAGTTGTGGTGTGAACATCGATGTTCCTCTTGAGTGGGGACGGGTATCTTGGGGAACTTGCTGAGTTGCAGAAAGTGTGTCAAGAACCCTTTCACGTTTCAAGAGGGAACATGGGATTCCTCTTGAGACACTGCTCTGGAAAAGGGCCTCATCTCACGTTGAGGGGAGAATCTCGTGGTTTTTCTCGAGTTGTGGCTGGAAGCTTGGGATTCCTCTCGAGTTGCAACGGGGACCTCAGGGAGCTGCTCACATTGCCTCCGAGAAGTCAGATCTCTTTCCGAGTGGCAAGGGGCACATCGGGATTGCTCTCAGATCACTGCCGGCAAATAGGACCGTGTCTAGAGTTCAGTCGGTCAACTCACTGTTCCTGTCCAGTGGTGACAGGCATCTCGGGCTTCCTCTCAAGGTTCAACTAGGGAGTCAGGCCTCATCTGGTGTCAAGGCATGGAACTCGGCTTTCCTCTCGAGTTGTCAAAGAGGTGTCAGGCCTCCTGTCAAGTTCAGGTGGGGAATCAGGGCTTTTTCAAGAGGATCATCAGGGGAGTCAGGCCTCCCATCATATTGTGAGGGGATCCTCGGTGTCACATTGGAGCTGGGGAATCAGGACTTATCTTGAGTTGAGGGGGAATTTGATGTCCTTTCTCCTTGCAGCTGGAGCTGCGGGGTTCCACTCGAGATTCAATAGGTGGGACAGGCCTCCCCTGGTGGTGCGAGAGGAATTTGGGATTCATATTGAGTTGAAGCAGGAAATGGGAGGTGGGAAACATGGGGCTCTTCTTGAGTTGTGGCGGGAAACTTGGGTTTCCTCTCAAGGTTTGACAGGGATCTCTGGGCCCCCTAGAATTGCATGAAGGGAGTCAAGCCTCCTCTCAAGTTCGGAGAGGGCACTCGGGATTGCTCACTAGGCACTGTAGGAACAAAGGGCCTCATGACGCCAGGATGGGGGAATCTCGCTTGGGATTCCTCTCTAGGTACCCCAGGGAACTCAGAGAGCCTCTCGTGTTGCCTCAGGGAAGTCAAGTCTCCATTCAAGTTGCGAGGGGGAGCACGGGATTGCTCTGAATTCTCAGCAGGGGTATCAGGCCTCAATTCACATTGAAGGGGTGATCTCAAGGTGTTTCTCAATTTGCGGCAGGAAGTTTGGGTTCCCTTGAGTTGCTACAGGGATCTGAAGGAGCCTCTCATTTTGTCTCTGGCAAGTCAGGAATCCTTTAGTGTTGTGAGGGGCATCTAGGGATTCCTCTCGAGTTGGTGCAGGGGACTAGGGCTTCATCTCAAGTTGAGGTGGGAAACTCAGGGTTCCTCTCCAGTTCTGACTTGGATCTTGGGGTTCCTACGGAGATTGCCCTGGGGAGTCAGACATCGTCTCGTGTTGAGGTATGGAACTCTGCTTCCTTCTTGAGGTGTAAAAGGGGTCAGGCCTCCTGTTGAGTTGAGGTAGGGATCAGGGGCTATTACTAGACATGCCACAGGGCTCTCAGTCCTCCCTTCGTGTTGTGAGGTGATATTCGGGGTTTCATTCCAGTCGTGGCAGGGGAATCAGGCCTTATATAGAATGGATGTGGACATTGGCCTCTTTTGGAATTGTGGCACGACCCCTGGAGTTCCTCTCGAGTTTCAAGTTGAGACCACCTCCTCTTGAGGTGTGATGGGAATGCTGGGATTCCTTTCCCAGTGAAACAGGGAAATGGACCCTAATCTCAAGATGAGTTGGGAAAAATGGGTGCCGGGGTCCAGCCCTGGTGGATCCAGGGTAACGCAAAGTGGGGAGGGAGTCAGCATCTAGAGGAAAATTGTTTAATTAAAGATATGGAGAGAGATTAGAAAATAATAGTTTAGTAGGAAAATTAGTGGAGAAAAGAGCCTAAATAATTTGGTTTATGTGGAGAACCAATAAAACCCCTAGACAAGGAGTTTGCACCGCCTATGTAGGCCACAGGCGTCTTACAGTCTTCCGGGGGAGCTGAGACACAAAGTGCCTCCCCATTCAGATCTAAGAAGCCCAGGCAAAATTAGTAGGCCTGGCAAGCTTCCAAACTCCAGATGGGAATTCAGCCAGAAAAGGAGAGTGAGAAAGAACGACATGGGGAAACCAGTCTTTCCAGTAACTGGTCTGTTTCTTTATTTTCCAGGGCCGCTTTTATACTTTAAGTCATACATAGAGATAAATGGAAATACAATGTTACACAGGGTCAGTAGTCCTGACCCTTATTTAAACCACACTTTCTTCCTGCATTCCTTCTTATATACAAAGTTCTCAGGTGATTTATACCAACTTCTGGCCAAGAGGCCTGCTAACATTTTATGACGTTTTCTGATGATGATTAGTCAACCAGAAAACTTATTTTCTCCAACGGTGATTTTTCTTAAGTCAGGCACCACCCTCTGAAGGCACCAGATACAGTTGCATTCCTACAGGGCAAAGTTGCAGTAGGCTATAATCAAGAAAAGAATTTACTTGGACTAAAGTCTAACGTGATTAATATCAAGGTTAATACTTATTTCTCCTATATGCTAGTTATATCAACTAGTGTGTATAAGGGGCACAGGATATTACCGGGGTCCTGCCCCGGTTGGATCCAGGGAATTTGAAGGGGAGATGGTGTAGGCAAGGAAAACTTATTTATTTAGAAATATAAAGAGAGATTAGGAAAGAATAGTGTAGTAGGACAATTTAGTGGAGAAAAGAGGCTGAATAACTTGGTCTACATGGAGAACTAATAAAGTTCCAGACAAGGAACTTGCACCATCTACGTTAGGCCACCAGCGTCCATTTGAATAGTGGAGAGTGCCCTGCCTTGGGGTCCCTCTCTTATGGATCTTAGAAGCCGGGGCAAGTAAGTAGATATGGCGAGCCTCCACACCCCAGATGGGAATTCAGGCTGGAAATGAGTAAAGAAGACATGGGGGAAACCAGTCCAGTGACTGGCCCCTCCTCTATTGTTGTAAAGGCTTTTTATACCTTTTTTGTACATAGAGATCAATGGATAATATAAACTTATGCAGCATCAGCAGCCCTGACACTTATCGAGACCAGGCTTTCTCTCTATACCTAGTTGTATACACAAGTTTTAGGTGATTTACATCATCTTCAGGCCAGAAGGCCAATTAACATTTTACAGCCCTTTTCTGATAAGGGTCTGTCAACCAGAAGACTTATTTGTGTTGTTCTTCCCAAAGTCTGGTGCCACTCTCAGAAAGCACTAAATAAAGTTACATTCTTACATAGCAAGGACACATCAGTTTATAACAATGAAAGAAGTACAGTGATTTATAACAAAGAGAAATTAATTAACTCAAAAGTCTAGCATTGCTAACATCAAAACTACTATATTCCTATTTCTGCATCCCATTTACATTGATTAATATCCTCCTAGGTGCCTAAAAGCTGAAGGATATGAAGGCCTGGCAGCAAACATTAACTCAACAAACTCTTCACCAAACTAACTCTTAACTCTAAAAGGTTCTATATCTTTAAGATGTTTTGAGCTTCATGCCTCTCACAGTTGGGGGCTGTAAACAATCCACAAGTTGTAAAGCATACCGGTCAGATGGGTTAGAGAGCCATCAAAGGGGTTTTAAGCTGAGACATTCTTTTTATATGCAGGAGACTGTTGGAGCTCTAATTAACTCTTTCCAGAGAAAAGGTAGTAATGTCAGCAGTGTATAGTATAGCAGACAGTAAACAGACAGATTTTGGTTTCAGGGTAGATGCTCAGACAGAAGACCCCTGGAGACCCAACTCTCCTTGCCCATCGAGCCTCTCCACATGACCTTGTCATGGGTGGGATCTCCTGTGCTGGCTCCTGGCAGGATATGGAGACTTAGCAGCAAATATTGGCTCAGCAATGAAACCCCCCACTGGTATAATTACTAACTAACTCGCTAATACTATACTAATAATTTTCTAGCTTCTCAAAAGAATCTGTATTTAGAAAGTGTATGGCATCTCATGCCTCTCATGGTTGGGAAGCTGTGAACAATCACATGTGGCTGGATAAACCTGTCAGGTAGGCTACAGAGCCATCAGAAGAGTTTTTGGACTGAAACACTCTTGTTATGCCCAAGAGATTTATTAACTGGAGCTCTAGTTAGCTCCTTTTCAGAGAAAGGTGGTGGGGGATATCCCCCCATAATGTCAGAAGTGTAGGTGAAAGTATAATATAGTAAGGTAGGCAGACTCTGGTTTTGAGGGTAAATGCTCGAGAATGTTGGCAGAACCCCTGAGGCTTGATTCCGCCTTTGCGTATGTCAGGCCTCCTTTCTCATGATCTTTGCCACGGTGGGGGTACCTCACGCTGGATCCTGGCAAACGGGGCTCTTCTTGAGTTGTGGCGGGACATTCGGTGTTCCTCTTGAGTGGAGACGGGTATGTTGGGGAACTTTTTGAGTGGCATCAAGGGTGTCAAGGACCCTTTCGAGGCTCATTAAGGAAGGTGTGATTTCTCTTGAGATGCCACAGCAGAAAAGGGCCTCATCTCGTGTTGAGGGGAGAGTCTCCTGGTATTTCTCGAGTTGTGGCAGGAAACTCGGGGTTCATCTTGAGTTACGACAGGGACCTCAGGGACCCGCTTGGGATGCCTCAAGAAAGTCAAGTCTCCATGCAAGTTGCGAGGGGCCTCTCAGGATTCCTTTCCAGTCAAGGCCGGGTCCCATTTCCTCATCTGGAGTTGAGGCCAGAACCTCAGGTTTCCTCTCCAGTGCTGACATGGATCTCCGGGTTCCTGTGGAGTTTCAACAGGGGAGTCAGGCCTCGTCTCATGTGGAGACATGCAAGTCCAATCTCCTCTTGAGCTGTAAAAGGATTGGCAGGTTTCCTATCGAGTTGACATAGGGATCTGTGTCTTTCTCTCGAGGTGCTACAGGGCTGTCACACCTGCTATCGTATTCTGAGTCTATACTTGGGGTGACAGTCGAGTCAGTGCAAGGGAATCAGGTTTATCTGGAGAGGATTGGGACATCATGGTCTGTTGGAATTGTGCAGCGAGCACTGGAGTTCCTCTCGAGTGTCAAGTTGAGACTGCTTCCTCTTGAAGTGCAACACTAACGCTGGGATACCTTTCCTGAAGGACCATGGAAGTGGACCGTCATCTCGAGTTGAGGAGGTAGAAACAGTGGTGTTCTTGAGTTGTGGCGGGACACTCGGTGTTCCTCTCGAGTGGAGACAGGAATGTCGGGGAACTTCTTGAGTGGCATCAAGGGTGTCAGGGACCCTTTCGAGACTCAGAGGGGAGGTGGGATACTTTCGAGATGCAGCAGCAGAAAAGAGCCTCATCTCGCGTTGAGGGGAGAATATCCTGGTTTTTCTCGAGTGGCGGCAGGAAACATGGGTTTCCTCTCGAGTTAAGATGGGAACCTAAGGAAAGTCAAGTCTCCATGCTAGTTGTGAGGGGCCTCTCGGGATTCCTCTTCAGTCAGTGCCAGGTCCTAGATCCTCACCTGGATTTGAGGCTGGAACCTCGAGGTTCCTCTCCAGTGCTGACATGGATCTCGGGTTCTTATGGAGTTTCAACAGGGGAGTCAGGCCTTGTCTTGTGTGGAGACATGCAAGTCCACATTCCTCTCGAGCTGCAAAAGTAGTGTCAGGCTTCCTGTGGAGTTGACATAGGGAGCTGTGTCTTTCTCTAGGTACCACAGCGGGGTTACACCTGCCATCGTGTTTAAAGTCGATACTAGGGGTGACAGTCGAGTCTTGTCATGGGAGTCAGGGCTATCTGAAGTGGATTGGGACATCAGGGTCTTTTTGAATTGTTGCACGACCCATGGAGTTCCTCTCGACTTTCAAGTTGAGACCGCCTCCTCTTGATGTGTGACGGGAATGCCGGGATTCCTTTCCCGACGAATCAGGGAAATAGACCATCATCTCGAGATGAGGAGGGGAAAAGGGGGCTCTTCTTGCATTGAGGCGGGGCACTTGGTGTTTTTTCTAGACTGGTGATGGGTATGTCGGGGAACTTCTTGAGTTGCATCAAGGGTGTCAATGACCCTTTCAAAGCTCAAGAGGGAAGGTGGGATTTCTCTCAAGACGCTGCAGCGGAAAAGGCCCTCATTTAGCGTTGAGGGGAGAATGTCATGTTTTTTCTCGAGTTGTGGCAGGAAACTTGTGGTTCCTCTCGAGTTACGATGGGGACCTCAGGGACTTGCTAGTGCTACCTCAGGAAAGTCAAGTTTTTATGTTAGTTGTGAAGGGATTCTCGAGATTCCTCTCAAGTCAGTGTGGGGTCTTAGGTTTTCAACTGTAGTTGAGGCCGGAAACTCAGGGTTCCCTCTGAAGTGCTGACACGGAGATTATCCTCTCAACGTGAGATGAGGCCCTTTTCTGCTGCGCTGTCTCGAGAGATATCTCACGTTCTCTCTTGAGCCTTGAAAGGCTCCTTGACATCTTTGATGTAACTCAAGAGATTCCCCGACATACCTGTCTCCAATTGAGAGGAACACTGAGTGTGCTGCCACCACTCAAGAAGAGCCCCGTTTTTCCCTCCTCATCTCGAGATGAGGGTCCATTTCCCTGCTTCATCAGGAAAGGAATCCTGGCATTCCTGCCGCACCTCAAGAGGAGGCGATCTTAACTTCAAAGTCGAGAGGAACTCCAGGGGTAGTGCCATCATTCCAAAAGACTCTGATGTCCCAATCCACTCCATTTACACATGATTCCCCTATTCTGACTCAAATTCACCCCAAGTAACAAATAAAAACATGATCGCTTGTGAGACAGACGTGTGGCACCTCGAGAGAAAGCCACAGATCCCTCCGTCAACTCTACAGGAAGCCTGACACTACTTTTACAGCTCGAGAGGAAAGTGGACTGGCCTGTCTTCACATGTACGAGGCCTCACTCCCCTGTTGAAACTCCTTAGGAACTCCAAGACTTATGTCAGCACTGGAGAGGAACCCTGGGGTTCCAGCCTCAGCTCCAAATGAGGCTCTAGGACCTGGCACTGACTAGAGAGGAATCCTGAGAGGCCCCTCACAACTTTCATGGAGACTTGATTTTCTCTAGGCAACACAAGAGGGTCCCTGAGGTCTCCGTCGTAACTCGAGATGAACCCCAAGATTCCTTCTGCAACTCGAGAAAAATGAAGAGATTTTCCCCTCAATGCACAATGAGTCCCTTTTCCACTGCGGCATCTCAAGAGAAATCCTACCTTCCCTCTTGAGCTTCAAAAGGGTCCTTGACACCCTTGAAGCAACTCTAAAAGTTCCCCAACATACCCGTCTCCACTGGAGAGGAACACCGAGTGTGCCGCCATAACTCAAGAAGCCTCATTTTTTCCCTCCCAAAGTCGACATGAGGCTCCATTTCCCTGCTACATTGGGAAAGGAATCTCGGCATTCCTGTCGCACCTCAAGAGGAGGCGGTCTCAACTTGAAACTCGAGAGGAAATCCTGGGGTCGTGCCAACATTCCAAAAGACCCTGATTTCCACGTCCACTCCAGATACACCTGATTCCCCTGCACTGACTCGACTGTCACCCCAAGTATCAACTCAAAACACGATGGCAGGTGTGACAGCCTCCAGGAGCCAGCATGAAGTATCCCGCCCATTGCAAAGGTCCTGAGGAAAGGGACCTGACAAAATGCAAAATTGGGATCAGGCCTCAGGGGTCCCCCTGGATTTTCTCAAGCATCTACCCCCAAAACCAGAATGTGCCTGCTTTACTGTGTTATGCCTTCAACCTATTCTTCTGACATTAACAGGAGGCAGTCCCCTAACCACCTTTTTCTGGAAAAAGTTAATTTAGAGCTTATAGATAATAAGCCTCTGGGCATAATAAGAGTGTTTCCATACAAAAACAAACAAACAAACAAGAAAAACCCTGATGGCTTTCTAGCCTGCCTGACAGGTTTGTCCAGACTCTTACAGCTGTGCATGTGATTGTCTACAGACTCCCGACCGCATGAGGCACAGGAAGCTTAAAACATCCTAGGAATATGGGGGCTTCTGAGAAGTCAAAATCATTAGAATAGGACAGATTAAGGGTTTCATTGTTGAGCCAATACTTGCTGTCAAGTTTTCATATCTTTTATTTGTAGATATTGATCGTATATAGAAAAAAACAGGTAGTAGCCCTGACATTAGCAACATTAGATCTTTGAGTTAAGTACTCTCTTTGTTATAAACCACTACACCTTTGTTCTACAGGAATGTAAATTTATTTAGTACTTTGAGGGTGATGCGGATTAAAGAAAAAACACTTCAAGGGAAAATGAGTTTTCTGGTTGATAGACATTTATCTAGGAAAAGAGCCATAAAAATGTTAACAGGCCCCCTGGTCAGAAGTGATGTAAAGCCACCTAAGACCATTTGTATACAGGAGGGTATGCAAAAAGAAAGCCTGGTCTCAATAAGGGTCAGGATTGCTGCCCCTGCATAACTCTGCATATTTAATCATTTCTTTATTTACAACGTGGGGTATATAAGTTGCCTTTGAAAATAAAGTTGTGGGTCTGGACCAATGCTTGGTTCCCCCATGTCGTTCTTTTCGCCCCATTTCAGGCTGAATTCCCATCTGTAACACAGAGGCTCTCTGTATCTACCAATTTTCCCCTGGCTTCTAAGACCCAAGAGAGAGGGAGCCCAAGGCAGGGCACCTTAGGCTATTCAAGCGGGCACCAGTGGCCTACTTAGACGGTGCAAGCACCTTGTCTTGGAGCTTTATTGGTCTCCTGTGTAAACCAAGTTATTCAGCCTCTTTTCTCCACTAATTTTCCTACTACACTATTATTTCCTAATCTCTCTTTATAAATAAGTCTATCCTCTCCGAAATCACCCCCGCTTCAAATTCCCTGGATCAACCGGGTCTGAACCCCAGCAACAGCCTTGTGGCACCTTGAGAGAAAGCCACAGATCCCTATGTCAACTCGACAGGAAGCCTGACACTACTTTGACAGCACGGGAGGAAAGTGGACTTGCATGTTTCCACACGAGACGAGGCCTGGCTCCCCTGTGGAAACTCCAGAGGAACTCTGAGATCCATGTCAACAGTGGAGAGGAACCCTGAGGTTCCAGCCTCAACTCCAAATGAGGACCTAGGCCCTGGCAGTGACTGGAGAGGAATCCCGAGAGGCCCCTCGCAACTCGCATGGAGACTGGACTTTCCTGAGGCAACACAAGCGGGTCCCTGAGATCCCTGTCATAACTCAAGAGGAACCCCAAGTTTGCTGCCGTAACTCGAGAAAAAACAGGAGATTCCCCCCTCAACGCGAGATGAGGCCCTTTCCCGCTGTGGCATCTCAAGAGAAATCCCACCTTTCCTCTTGAGCCTCGAAAGGGTCCTTGACACCCCTGAGGCAACTCAAGAAGTTCCCCAACATACCTGTCTCCACTCGAGAGGAACACTGAGGGTCCCGCCACAACTCAAGAAAAGCCCCGTTTTTCCCTCCTCATCTCGAAGGTCCATTTCCCTGCTTCGTCAGGAAAGGAATCCCGGCATTCCTGTCTTACCTCAAGAGGAGGCAGTCTCAACTTGAACTTCAAGAGGAACTCTTTGGGGTCCAGCCCTGGTGGATCCAGGGTAATTCGAAGCGGGGACGGAGTCAGCATCTCGGGGAACATTGTTTAATTAAAGATATTTAGAGAGATTAGGGACAAAAAGTTTAGTAGGAAAATTAGTGGATAAAAGTGGCTGAATGACTTGGTTTACGCAGAGAACAAATAAAACCCCAGGACAACTGGTCTGCAGCACCTACGTAGGCCACGGGCGTCTTCCCAGTCTCCCAGAGGAGTGGAGAGAAAAAGTGCCTCCCCTTTCAGATCTTAGAAGCCCAGGCAAAATTGGTAGGCTTGGCGAGCTTCCATGCTCCATATGGGAATTCAGCCAGAAATGAAGAGAGAGAAAACACAACACGGGGAAAACCAGTCTCTCCAGGAACTGGTCCCGTTTCTTTATTTTCCAGGGCCACTTTTATACTTTAAGTCATACATAGAGATAAATGGGAACTACAACATCACGTGGAGTCACCAGTCCTGACCCTTATTGAAACCAAACTTTCTTTCTCCAATCCTTCTGATATACAAAGTTCTCTGGCGATTTACATCATCTTCTGGCCAACAGACCTGCTAGTATTTTATGACCCTTTCTCATGACGATTAGTCAACCCAAAAACTTATTTTCACCAATGGTGATTTTTCTTAAGTCAGGCACCACCCTCTGAAGGCACCAGATAAAGTTGCATTCCTACAGGGCAAAGGTGCAGTGGGCTATAATCAAGAAAAGAATTTACTTGGACTAAGGTATAACGTGATTAATATCAATGTTAATACTTATTTCTCATATGTGTTAGTTATATACATTGGTGTGTATAAGAGGCAAGGGATATGGAGGCTTAGAAGCAAATATTGGTTCCACAATGAAACCCTCCACCAGTATAATTTCTAACTAACTGGCTAGTACTATACTAATAATTTTCTAACTTCTCAAAAGAATCTGTATTTAGAAAGTTTATAGCATCTCATGCCTCTCACGGTTGGGAGGCTGTGAACAATCACGTGTGTCCGGACAAACCTGTCAGACAGCCTAGAGAGCCATCAAAGAAGCTTGTGGACTGATACACTGTTGTTACACCCATGAGATTTATTAACTGGAGCTCTAAGTTAGCTCCTTTTCAGAGAGAGGTGGTGGGTGATAGCCCCCCGTAACGTGAGAAGTTTAGGTAAAAGCATAATGCAGTAGTGTAGGCAGACTCTGGTTTTGGAGGTAGATGATTGAGAATGTCCAGGGGGACCCCTGAGGCCTGATCCTGCCTTTGCATATGTCAGGCCTCCTTCCTCATGACTTTTGCCACGGGCTGGATTCCTCACGCTGGCTCCCAGCAGAACTCCAGGGGTCATGCCACAATTAAAAAAGAACCCAGTATCGCAATCCACTCCAGATACACCTGATTCGCCTGTACTGACTCGACTGTCACCCCGAGTATAGACTTAAAACACGATGGCAGATGTGACAGCCTTGTGGCACCTTGAGAGAAAGCCACAGATCCCTATGTCAACTGAACAGGAAGTCTGACACTACTGTTACAGCTCGAGAGGAAAGCAGACTTGCATGTCTCCACACAAGACGAGGCCTGACTCCCCTGTCGAAACTCCATAGGAATCCCCAGATCCATGTCTGCACTGGAGAGGAACCCTGAGGTTCCAGTCTTTGCTCCAGATGAGGACCTAGGACCTGGCACCAACTGGAGAGGAATCCTGAGAGGCCTCTCGCAACTTGAATGGAGACTGGACTTTCCTGAGGCAACACGAGCGGGTCCCTGTGGTCCCCGTCGTAACTCGAGAGGAACCCAATTTTTCTGCCACAACTCGAGAAAAACCAGATTTTCCCCTCGATGCCAGATGGGGCCTTTTTTGGCTGCGATGTCTCCAGAGAAATCCCACCTTCCCTCTTGAGCCTCGAAAGGTTCCTTGACACCCTTGATGCAACTCAAAATGGTCCCCGACATACCCATCTCCACTCGAGAGGAACACCAAGGGTCTCGCCAAAACTTAAGAAGAGCCCCCTTTTTCCCTCCTCACCTCGAGATGAGGGTCCATTTCCATACCTCCTCAGGAAAGGAATCCTGGCATTGCCGTCACACCTCAAGAGGAGGCGGTATTAACTTGAAAGTCGAGAGGAACTCCTGGAGTTGTGCCACAATTCTTACAGAACCCGATGTTCCAATCCACTCCAGATACACCTGATCCCCTACACTGACTTGACTGTCACCCCGAGTATCAACTCCAAACACGATTGCAGTTGTGTCAACCCTGTTGCACCTCTAGAGAATGCCAGAGATCCTTATGTCAGCTCGACAGGAAGCCTGACACTACTTTGACAGCTTGAGAGAAAAGCGGACTTGCATGTCTCCAAACAAGATGAGGCCTGACTCCCCTGTTGAAACTCCATAGGAAACAAGAGATCCATGTCAGCCCTGGAGAGGAACCCTGAGGTTCCAGCCTCAACTCCAGATGAGGACCTCGGCCCTGTCACCGACTGGAGAGGAATCCCGAGAGACTCCTCTTCACTCACATGGAGACTTGACTTTCCTGGGGCATAACGAACGGGTCCCTGAGGTCCCCATCTTACTCGATAGGACCCCCATGTTTCCTGCGGCAACTCGAGATAAACCAGGAGATTCTCCCCTCAATGCAAGATCAGGCACTTTTCCACTGCGGCATCTCAAGAGAAATTCCACCTTCCCTTGTGAGCCTCGAAAGTGTTATTGACACCCTGGATGCAACTCAAGAAGTGCCCTGACATACACGTCTCCACTTGCGAAGAACATTGAGGGTCCCGCCACAACTCAAGAAGAGCCCCGTTTTTCCCTCCTTATCTCGATATGAGGGTCCATTTCCCTGCTTTGTCGGGAACAGAATCCAGGGGTTCCATTCGCGTCTCAAGAGGATGCGGTCTAAACTTGAAACTCGGTAGGAACTCCAGAGGTCTTGCCACATTTCCAACAGACCCCAATGTCCCAATCCACTCCAGATACACCTGATTCCCCTGTACTGACTCGACTGTCACCCCGAGTATAGACTCAAAATACAATGGCAGGTGTGACAGCCATGTGACACCTCAAGAGAAAGCCAGAAATCCCTATGTCAACTCGACAGGAAGACGGACACTACTTTGACAGGTCGAAGGAAAAGAGACTTGCATGTCTCCACACAAGATGAGGCCTCACTCCCCTTTTGAAACTCCATAGGAACATAGAGATCCATGTCAGCCTTGGAGAGGAAATCTTAGGTTTTGGCCTCAAGTCCAGAGGAAGAACTAGGCTCTGGCACTGACTGGAGAGGAACCCTATGAGGCCCCTTGCAACTTGCGTGGAGACTTGACTTTCCTGAGGCAACACGAGCAGGTCCTTGAGGTCGCCATCGTAACTCGAGAGTAACCAAAGTTTCCTGCCGAAACTCAATAAAAACCACGAGATTCTCCCCTCAATGCTAGATGAGGCCCTTTTCCGCTGTGGCATCTCAAAAGAAATCCCACCTTGCCTCTTGAGCCTCGTAGGGTCCTTGACACCCTTGATGCAAATCAAGAAGTTCCCCGACATACCTGTCTCCACTTGAGAGAAACACCGAATGTCCCGCCACAGCTCAAGAAGAGCCCTGGTTTTCCCTCCTCATCTCGAGGTAAGGGTCCATTTCCCTGCTTCGTCAGGAAAGGAATCCCGGTTTTCCCATTGCACCTCAAGAGGAGGCGGTCTCAACTTGAAACTCGAGAGGAATTCCAGGCATTGTGCCACAATTCCAACAGACCCCTATGTTCCAATCCACTCCAAATACACCTGATTCCCCTGCACTGTCTTGACTGTCACCCCGAGTATCAACTCCAAACACGATGGCAGGTGTGACAGCCCTGGGGCACCTCGAGAGAAAGCCACAGATCCCTATGTCAACTCGACAGGAAGCCTGACACTACTTTGACAGCTTGAGAGGAAAGCGGACTTACATGTCTCCACACGAGACGAGGCCTGACTCCCCTTTTGAAACTCCATATTAACCATGAGATCCCTGTCAGCCCTGGAGAGAAACCCTGAGGTTCTGGCCTCAACTCCAGATGAGGACCCAAGCCCGGCACCGACTGGAGAGGAACCCCGAGAGGCCCCTCGCAATTTGCATGGAGACTTGACTTTCCTGAGGGAACACAAGCGGGTCCCTGAGGTCCCTGTCGTAACTCAAGATGAACGCCAAGTTTACCGCCGTAACTTGAGAACAAACAGGAGATTCTCCCATCAAGGTGAGATGAGGCCCTTGTCCACTGTGATGTCTTGAGAGAGATCCCACCTTCCCTCTTGATCCTCGCAGGGGTCCTTGACATCCTTGATTCAGGTCAAGAAGCTCCCCAACATACTTGTCTCCCCTCGAGAGGAACACCGAGAGTCCTGCCACAATTCAAGAGCAGTCTTGTTTTTCCCTCCTCATCTCTAGATGAGGGTCCTTTTCCCTGCTTCTATGGGAAAGGAATCCCGGTGTTCCCATTGCACCTCAAGTGGAGGCAGTCTCCACTTGAAACTCGAGAGGAAATCCAGGGTGCTGGGTCCAGCCCTGGTGGATCCAGCATAATTCATAGCAGGGATGGCATGGCCAGATAATTTTATAGATTTAGAGATATAAAGAGAGATTAGGAAAGAATAGTGTAGTGGGAAATTTAGAGGAGGAAAGAGGCTGTATTCCTTATTTTACATAGAAAGCCACTAAAGCCCCAAGACAAGAGACTTGAACCGTCTATGTAGGCCCACAGTGGCCCCCTTGAATAGCGGAGGGTGCCCCACCTTGGGCTCCCTTTCACCTGGGTCTTAGAAGCCCAGGCAAATAAGTAGAGATGGCTAGCCTCTATGCCCCAGATAGGAATCAGCCAGAAAATAGAGTAAGAAGGAAAAGGAGACATGGGGGAACCAGTCTTTCCAGGAACTTGCCCATCCTTTATTGTCTGGAAAAACTTTTATTCTTTTAGTTGTACATAGAGATAAATGTAAAAAGTAAAGTCATGCAGAGTCTGACCCAGGCTTTCCTTTTGCATACCCATCTGTATACACAGGTATTAGGTGATTTACATCATCTTCTGGCCAGGAGGCCTATTAGCAGTTATGGCCCTTTTCTGATAAAGGTCCATCAACCAGAAAACTTATTTGCCCTAAAAGTGTTGTTTTTACTAAAGTCTGGTGCTACTCTCAGAAAGCACTAATTAAGGTTACATTCTTACATAGCAAGGACACAACAATTTATAACAAGGAAAGAGGAGTACAGTGATTTATAACAAAGGGAAAGTTCATTAACTCAAAAGTTTAGTGTTGCTAACATCAAAACTACTATATTCTTTTTTCTTTATTCCAATTACATTGATTAATATCCTCCAGGTGGCTGAAAGATAAAGAATATGGAAGCCTAGCAGCAGTCATTGACTTAACAATGAAAACCCATCACCAATATAATTCTTAGCTCTTTAGTAAGGGCTCTATATCTTTAAGATGTTTTAAGCTGTGTGCCTTTCGCGGTTCAGGGGCTGTAAACAATCTCATGTTGTAAAAGTCTCTAACTGTCAGGCAAGTTAGAGAGCCATCAGAGGGGTTTGAGCTGAGACACTCTTTTAAATGCAGGAGACTGTTAACTGGAGCTCTAATTTAACTCTTTCTAGAGAAAGGTGGTAGGGTATAGCCCCCTGTTAAGTCAGAAGAGTGGAAAGCACAGTACAATAAAGCAGGCAGACTCCACAGTTTTGGGGGTAAATGCTCAGGAAAATCTAGGGGTACCCCTGAGGTCTGATCTCAGCCTTTGCTTTTTGCCAGGCCCCCTTCCTCAAGACCTTTGCCATGGGTGTATTTCCCCATGCTGGCTCCCAGCATCTCCCCCTTTTTTATTTCTTAAAACAGCCAGATGTAGTTCAGTTGCGAGCTTCTGAATGTTCTGTTGAAGAATCCTGACAAATAAGGAGCGATGATTATAAGGAGCAAGATTAGAGCACCCCCAGCAGTACAGCTAAGAATAGTAGATAGAATATTTTTCCCAGAAGTGAAATTAGAGAATGTATGGAAAAAGTCATTTGCTACTCCTGCGACAGTAAAATCTAATCGAGAGTGTTACATGATCTGTATCTGATTATGAAGTTTCCCTAAATTTAAAGCCAATGTCGGAGCTGTTCCAGACATAGTATCAAAGTATTGAGCAGTACGCAGTTATTGTGTCAATGATATCACAGCCACAGTAACAACAGTAACAGTAACAGTAATAGTAAAAGTAACAGTAGCAGTTGTTGTTATTAAAGCTGAATTCCCTAAGATTAGTAATTCCACAATCCGTCCTGATTGCATTAAATCTTGTAGTGTTTTAACACAGCAAGACCATAATTATAATACCAATAAGTAGTTACAGTTATAGGCACCATAATATAGGGTTAACGTTTTAACACCACAAAAGAACAAACATTATATTGAGGAGTTAAACAAGATGAAAGCATACATTGTTCACAAGACACTACATTAGGTCCACCTGAATGATTCATATGTCTATTAAGACTTCCAGAGTCATTAGTGAAAGAAAAACATAATGAGAGGGCAGACAAGCCAAAACAGAATAAGTACAATTATTTTCTGGTTGGAGTTCGTGCTGCAGCAGCCCCGTCAGTCTAGCTGGGATCTCGATGTTTATCTTGCCTCTCCTGCCAGCAGGTGCCTGGGTGCAGCCCTCGCCCCCTCGCTAAACCAGCCTTGGGCCCAGCGGCGGCCAAGTGAGTGCAGACGGATGCTGGCGTGGCCATCGACTGTGAGCGCTGTGCACTGGGTCCTAGCGGCCAGGCTGGCCCTGCCCATGGCTCCTGGCGTGCGGCTGTTCCATGTGGCAGTGGTGGAAAGGGCAGAGGCGTGCCCTTTCTCTTTTTTTGTGGTCACAGCAGTGGAGGACCCAGGTGCCTGGGGGACTGCAACATGGCGAATCTGTCTGTCTAGGATCCAAATTGGAGAATCTGCGTCCTGTAGAAAAATACAAGCACATCCTCGACCACCAGTTAATAATGTGTCAGGTCCTTTCCATTGTCCAGAGAGGAGGTCCTTCCACTTTACCAATGGCTTTACATTTTCTTGCTCTGGACACCAATGATGAAGCATTGTAGTTGTTCTGGATGAATCAGCATTTAAATTGTTTATTACAAAGAGAGCATGTTGCAAGAGTTCATGGGGAGAACTATACTTAAATTCCCCTTCTTTTAATTTTTTGAATTTGTATTTAATGTTTGGTGAGTTCTTTATGCTATAGCTTGTCCCTGGGGATTATAGGGGATGCCTGTGTTATGTTTTATTTGAAACTTTATACAAAATTTTTGGCATCTGGAATAGGGAACTGTTTGCATTTAACAGGGAAAATAACTGGGTGTCTAGATATAAAATTTAACAAAACATTGGAGGGTAAATGATGCAAAATTTGACCAAAATAGTTTTTTATAGCAATCTGCCAATTTTCATCAAACATTAAAAGAGCATCAAGCTGGTCCTTGTTATGTGGAATTACAATTTCTGATAGCTCTTTACCAAATAATACAATGCTCCGCTTTCTTCTCTTTAATATCATAGTAGCTATCAACCCTGGATAAGAAGCCATTACTTTTTTAGGTTGAGGGGAAAGATGAACCCGCGCTAGGGGGCCATTTTGCCATAAAACTAATTTTTTGCCTGGCTACCTATGGGAGTATTATGGCAAAGGAATTGTCAAGCAGTTGTCAATTTAATTTTTAAAATTTTTTAAATTTAACAACATAAATTTAGGGATATGTTAATTCAGGTCTAATGTTTAGTTTAGGTTTCTGTATAAATTTAAATAAATGTATAACCT
>SJYQ01005897.1:104331-148296 GCA_006410935.1 Redunca redunca | reverse complement strand
TAATTAAGTATAGATTAATAAATAGAATTGGGTATACCTTTATTGTATTTTATTTATACCCATACCTAATTAGGCAAACTGTAATTAGGCAAATATATTTATATTATGTATTTATAACAGTATATAAAGTATTGTTAATTGTGCCGCCTATTGAAAACTAAGAAATTGAGAAAATCCTTCTCTCAGCAACTCCTAATTGAAACAACACGTCCCTCCCCCATAGGGTAAAGGGGAGCGTAGGAACTACATAGGGTTGGAAAGATCCACAGGTATCTTCAAACCGCCAATCTAATATTTTTAAACTTTTAACTACTGTGGGGGCTTGAGGGCAAATGAAACAAAATTTGACCCCTGAAATCTATCAGGGCAACTTGCCAATCATCACTATTTTGTAAAAGACTTGCAGTTGATCCTTATTGAATGGAATTAATATATTTGTTACTTTTTTTTTTAAAAAGTTCCAGACTTCTTTTTCTTCCTTTTAAAATTAATTGTGCCACAAAGCTGGGATAAGATAAAACTATTTTTCCTGGGGTCACTGGTAGATGGAACCAATGGGCCTTCTTGTCACAAGAATCCTATAGGTGTATGTTTTGTGGCAAGAAAATTTAATCTCATCTTTTGGTGATATTAATCCTAATTAGCTGATCATTTAAAGCCTCATCCACTTTAACAAGAGTCGAATCTGTCTCATTAGTCAACTTTCTCTTAGAACTGGGATTAGGATTGTTTTTTAAGCAATCAAACAAAAGGCTTTAAATCTGCAGTAGTCAGTTTTAAATGTGGGTGTATCCAATTAATATCCCCTAATAATTTCTGGAAATCATTTAAAGTTAGTAAACAATCTCTTCGCAGCTTCAAAAGGGCATTATCAGTTTTCAAAACTTTTGACAGATCTAAATATGAGAAGCAAGTAAAGCGGTGTTGCACAATATATTTATAAGCTTCTCCAGTTATCCTTCTGTAACCTAAATCTGGTCTATAGCTCTTTGGATGACAAGCAACCATCTAATCTTTGATTGAATACCTCCAGCAGTGGGGAACTCACTACTCTCCAAGGTTCTAAACTCTCCCTCACCTTTTTCTCTGCAGCACCCCCATCCTGCATACCACTTTCTCTAATCCCACCAACCCATTTTCAGTAGTATGTGTTGGCCAGGAGCTGGGCCAGTCTTTCCCAGCAATGCAAGAGACATCTGTTCTAGTGTCTAACAGCTGTGACATTTTATATCCTTGAATTAAAAGATCTTTTAAAGGCCTATAAGTGGTAATTTCATGCACGCAAAAAGCTAGATCACTAGATCCAAATCCTCTGGGGCCCCGACCTTGAGAAGTCAAGGTTTTTCTTGTCTGATAATAAGGTATAAGCAAAAGCTGTGTTATTTTTTGATCTTTATTAATTTGCACAGTTTTAGTAGGCGGTGAGGTTAAAACTTTAATTTCCTCAGTATAATCAGAATATACTACACCAGACACCACCAAAATTCCCTGAAAAGAAAGCGAGCTATGCCCTAGCACAAGTGCAGAATGTCCTCAGGCAGGGAGAAAGAAATTGAACACTAGCCTTTTTAACTTTAACCCACTCCCCTGGTGGCTCAGACAGTAAAGCATCTGCTTACAATGCAGGAGACCCGGGTTCAATCCCTGGGTCAGGAAGATCCTGTGGAGAAGGAAATGGCAACCCACTCCAATACTCTTACCTGGAAAATCCTACGGATGGAGAAGCCCATTAGGCTACAGTCCATGGGGTCACAAAAAGTCGGAAATGACTGAGCGACTTTACTTTCACTTTCTTTTTAACTTTAATTTGTCTTTTGTTTAACATTTGTAAAGTTACTTCTATAAAGGGTTGTCATTGTTTTGACTCATTGTCCCTTGTCAGAGATTTGTATAGAGAAAGATTTAAGTCTTCTAAAGAAGGTTTCATTTTAACCTTTGTAAAGGGGTTTCTTTTCAACCCTTGGAAACCAGGTTTGTTTCAACCCTTAGAAAGCAGGTTTGTTTCAACCCTTCAACTGGGTTTCTGTCAACCCAAAACTTCTCACCCCTCTTTCCCTACCTATCTTATGAAGGGGGGTCTGCGACACCCTGAGTGGGGTCCTAGCCATCCCCAAAACTGCACACTGGGGGAGACCTACCTTCGAATAGCCTGTTCCGGGCGCCACTTGCCGGGGTCCAGCCCTGGTGGATCCAGGGTAATTCAAAGCGGGGATGGCATGGTGAGAGAGATATATAGATTTAGAGATATAAAGAGAGATTAGGAAATAATAGTGTAGTGGGTAATTTAGAGGAGGAAAGAGGCTGTATTCCTTGGTTTACATAGAAAGCCACTAAAGCCTTGAGACAAGAGACTTGAAAGGTCTACATAGGGCCACAGGCGCCCCCTTGGATAGTGGAGGGTGCCCCGCCTTGGGTTCCCTCTCACGTGGGTCTTAGAGACTGGGCAAATAAGTAGACATGGCTAGACTCTATGCCCCAGATGGAATCAGCCAGAAAATAGTGTAAGAAAGAAAAGAAGACATGGGGGAACCAGTCTTTCCAGGAACTGGCCCATCCTTTATTGTCCAGAAAAACTTTTATACTTTTAGCTGTACATAGAGATAAATGTAAAAAGAAAGTCATGCAGGGTCAGCAGCTCTGACCCAGGCTTTCTTTTTGCATACCCATCTGTATGCACAGGTCTTAGGTGATTTACATCATCTTCTGGCCAGGAGGCCTATTAGCAGTTATGGCCCTTTTCTGATAAAGGTCCATCAACCAGAAAACTTATTTGCCCTAAAAGTGTTGTTTTTACTAAAGTCTGGTGCTACTCTCAGAAAGCACTAATTAAGGTTACATTCTTACATAGCAAGGACACAACAATTTATAACAAGGAAAGAGGATTACAGTGATTTATAACAGAGAAAGTTCATTAACTCAAAAGTTTAGTGTTGCTAACATCAAAACTACTATATTCTTTTTTCTTTATTCCAATTACATTGATTACTATCCTCCAGGAGCCTAAAAGAAACAATATGGAGGACTGGCAGCAGTCATTGACTTAACAATGAAAACCCATCACCAATATAATTCTTAGCTCTTTAGAAAAGTCTGTATATCTTTAAGATATTTTAAGCTGCGTGCCTCTCATCTTTGAGGGGCTGTAAAAAATCACAAGTTGTAAGAGTCTCTAACTGTCAGGCAAGTTAGAGAGCCATCAGAGGGGTTTGAGCTGAGACACTCTTTTTATATGCAGGAGACTGTTAACTGGAGCTCTAAGTTAACTCTTTCCAGGAAAGGTGGTTGAGGATAGCCCCCTGTTAAGACAGAAGAGTGGAAAGCACAGTACAGTAAAGCAGACAGACTCTGGTTTTGGAGTTAGATGCCCAGGAAAATCCAGGGGTACCCCTGAGGCTAGATCTCAGCCTTTGATTTTTCCAGGCCCCCTTCCTCATGACCTTTGCCACAGGCTGGATTCCCCATGCTGGCTCCCAGCACCAGGGGTCATGCCACAATTGCAAAAGACCCCGATGTCCCAATCCATTCCAGATAAACCTGATCCCCCTGCACTGACTCGACTGTCACCCCGAGTATTGACTCAAAACACGATGACAAGGGTGACAGCCCTGTGGCACCTCTAGAGAAAGCCACAGATGCCTATGTCAACTCGACAGGAAGCCTGATACTACTTTTACAGTTTGAGAGGAAAGCAGACGTGCATTTGTCCACAGAAGACGAGGCTTGACTCCCCTTATGAAACTCCATAGGAACCCCGAGATCCATGTCAGCACTGGAGAGGAACCCTGAGGTTCCAGCCTCAACTCCAGATGAGGACCTAGGTACTGGCACTGACTGGAGAGGAATCCCGAGAGGTCCCTCGCAACTCGAATGGAGACTTGACTTTCCTGAGGCAACACGAGTGGGTCCCTGAAGTCCCCGTTTTAACTTGAGACGAACCTCATGTTTCCTGCCACAACTGGAGAAAAACCAGGAGATTCTCCCCTCAACGCAAGATGAGGCCCTTTTCTGCTACGGCATCTCGAGAGAAATCCACCTTCCCTCTTGACCCTTGCAAGGGTCCTTGACACCCTTGATGCAACTTAAAAAGTTCCCCAACATACCCGTCTCCTCTCGAGAGGAACACTGAGGGTCCCGCCACAACTCAAGAAGAGCCCCGGTTTTCCCTCCTCATCTTGAGAAGAAGGTCCATTTCCCTGCTTCATCAGGAAAGGAATTCTGGCGTTCCCGTAGCACCTCAAGAGGAGGCGGTCTCCAATTGAAACCCAAGAGGAACTCCAGGGGTTGTGCCACAATTCCAACAGACCCTGATGTCCCAATCCACACCAGATAAACCTGATTCCCCTGCACTGACTCGACTGTCACCCCAAGTATAAACTCAAAACAGGATGGCAAATGTGACAGCCCTGTGGCACCTCAAGAGAAAGCCACAGATCCCTATGCATACTCGACAGGAATCCTGACACTACTTTTTCAGCTCAATAGGAAAGCGGACGTGTGTGTCTTATCAGGCGACGAGGCCTGACTCCCCTGTTGAAACTCCATATGAACCCCAAATCCATGTCAGCACTGGAGAGGAACCCTGAGGTTCTGGCCTCAACTCCAGATGAGGACCTTGGCCCCTGCACCGAGTGGAGAGGAATACTGAGAGGCTCTTCGCAACTCACATGGAAATTTAACTTTCCTGAGGCAACACGAACAGGTCCCTGAGGTCCCCGTCATAACTCGAGAGGAACCCCAAGTTTCCTGCCGCAACCTGAGAAAAAACATTAGATTCTCCCCTTAACACGAGATGAGGCCCTTTTCCACTGCGGCGTCTGGAGAGAAATCCCACCTTCCCTCTTGAGCCTCGAAAGCTGTAGATGGGCACTGTCATTGCTTTTAACTTCCAGATAGATTTATGAAAAGGTCTGTAAAATCTACTCATTTCCTCTCTTTGGTTCAGTGTCTCTCTCTAGACATGTCTTTCTTTTCCTTTCGAAATTAAGTCTCTGTCTACCTTTTTCTCTTTCTCTGTCTCTCCTGTGGATGGATGGATGCCTTTAAGTGCACATGGATATTTTTAGCTTAGGGTTAGGTTTTAGGGATAGGTTAGAGTGAGATAAAGTGTTAGGTTGGTGTTGGTGTTGGGGGATGGGACAAAGGTGGTGTGTTTTCTCCTGGAGACTTGAGTGCTGTTTGTTTTTAGTCTATTTTACATAGGAATGGTTTATCAGATACATGACTTGCAAGTCATCTCTTATGTTCAGTTTACTATCTTTCTGATTTGTGAAAGTTTGATTCCCTGGTGGCTCAGACGGTAAAGCGTCTGCCCGCAATGTGGGACCTTGATTTGATCCCTGGGATGGGAAAACCCCCTGGAGAAGATAATGGCAACCCACTCCGGTACTCTTGCCTAGAAAATTCCATGGATAGAGGAGCCTGGTGGGTTATAGTCCATGAAGTCACAAAGAGTCAGACACGACTGAGCTACTTCGCTTTACTTGTGGTTGGCACACAGATCTGTAGTTTCAACACCACTAAAGGTTGTGTGTGGGTGCAGGAGGGCCAAGATGAGGTTCAAGGTTCAAGGTCTCTAGGTTCAAGGTCAGGAGGGGTGGCCCTGATGAGATCCCCCTCATGCAAGGTAAGGAGCAGTGGCTGCCCTTTGCTGGAGCAGCCATGAATAGATACCCCACGACCAAGGTAAGAGGAACCCAAGTAAGAAGGTAGATGTTGTGAGAGGGCATCAGAGGGTAGACACACTGAGACCATAATCACAGACAACTAGCCAACCTGATCACATGGACCACAGCCTTGTCTAACTCAATGAAACTAGGTCATGCTGTGAGGGGCCACCCAAGGCGGATGGGTCATGATGGAGAGGGCTGACAGAATGTGGTCCACTGGAGAAGGGAATGGCAAACCACTTCAGTATTCTTGCCTTGAGAACCCCATGAACAGTATGAAAAGGCAAAATGAGAAGACACTGAAAGAGGATCTCCCAGGTCGGTAAGGGCCCAAAATGCTACTGGGGATCAGTGGAGAAATAACTCCAGAAAGACAGAAGGGATGGAGCCACAGCAAACACAATACCCAGTTGTGGATGTGACTGGTGAAACAAGCAAGGTCCGATGCTGTAAAGAGCAATACTGCATAGGAACCTGGAATGTTAGGTTCATGAATCAAGGCAAATTGGAAGTGGTAGAACAGGGGATGGCAAGAGTGAACATTGATATTCTAGGAGTCAGTGAACTAAAATGGACTGAGGTGGCTGAATTTAACTCAGATTACAATTATATCTACTCTTGGGGACAGGGATGCCTTAGAAGAAATGGAGTAGCCATCATGGTTAACAAAATAATCTGAAGGGCAGTACTTGGATGCCTTCTCAAAAATGACAGAATGATCTCTGTTCCTTTCCAAAGCAAACCACTCAATATCAGGTAATCCAAGCCTATGCCCCAACCAGTAATGCTGAAGAAGTTGACGTTGAATGGTTCTACAAAGACTTTCAAGACCTTTTTGAACTAATACCCAAGAAAGTTGTCCTTTTCATTCTAGGGGACTGGAATGCAAAAGTAGGAAGTCAGGAAACACCTGAAATAATAGGCAAATTTGACCTTGGAGTACGGAATGAAGCAGGGAAAATAATAGAATTTTGCCAAGAGAACACACTGGTCATAGCAAACACCCTCTTCCAACAACACAAGAGAAAACTCTACACATGGACATCACCAGATGGTCAATACTGAAATCAGACTGATTATAGTCTTTGCCGCCAAAGATGGAGAAGCTCCATACAGTGTGCAAAAACAAGACGGGGAGCTGACTGGCTCAGATCATGAACTTCTTATTGCTAAATTTAGACTTAAATTGAAGAAAGTAGGAAAGCCCACTAAACAATTCAGGTATGACCTAAATCAAATCTCTGATGATTATACAGTGGAGTGAGAAATAGATTTAATGGACTGGATCTGATAGAGTGCCTGATGACCTATGGATGGAGGTTCGTGACATTGTACAGGAACAGGGATCAAGATCATCCCCAAGAAAAAGAAATGCAAAAAAGCAAAATGGCTGTCTGAGGAGGCCTTAAAAATAGCTGTGAACAGAAGACAAGAGAAAAGCAAAGGAGAAAAGGAAAGCTATCAGCATCTGAATACATCATTCCAAAGAATAGCAAGGCCAGATAAGAAAGCCTTCAGGAGCGAACAATGCAAAGACAGAGAGGAAAACAACAGAGTGGAAAAGACTAGAGATCTTGTCAAGAAAATTAGAGATACCAAGGGATCATTCATGCAAAGATGGGCTCGATAAAGACAGAAATGGTATGGACCTAACAGAAGCAAAAGATATTAAGAAGAAGTGGCAAGAATTCACAGAACTGTACCAGAAAGATCTTCACGACCCAGATAATCACGATGGTATGATCACTCACCTATTATCAGACATCTTGGAATGTGAAGTCAAGTGGGCCTTAGGATCACTACGAAGAAACTAGTGGAGGTGATGGATTTCCAGTGGAGCTATATCAAATCCTGAAAGATGATGCTGTGAAAGTGCTTCACTCGATGTGCCAGCAAATTTGGAAAACTCAGCAGTGGCCACAGGACTGGAAAAGGTCAGTTTTCATTCCAAGATCAAAGAAAGATCAAACTACCGCACAGTTGCACTCATCTCACACGCTACTAAAGTAATGCTCAAAATTATCCAAGCGAGGCTTCAGCAATACATGAACTGTGAACTTCCAGATTTCAAGCTGGTTTTAGAAAAGGCAGAGGAACCAGAGATCAAATCGCCAACATCTGCTGAATCTTCAAAAAAGCAAGAGAGTTGTAGAAAAACATCTATGTCTCCTTTATTGACTATGCCAAAGCCTTTGACAGTGTGGATCACAATAAAGTGTTGGAAAATTTTCAAGAGATGGAAATATCAGACCACCTGATCTGCCTCTTGAGAAACCTATATGCAGGCCACGAAGCAAAAGTTAGAACTTGACATGGAACAACAGACTGGTTCCAAATAGGGAAAGGAGTACCTCAAGGCTCTATATTGTCCCCTTTCTTCTATAACTTATATGCAGAGAACATCATGAGAAAGGCTGGGCTGGAAGAAGCACAAGCTGGAATCAAGATTGCCAGGAGAAATATCAATAACCTCAGATATGCAGATGACAACACTCTTATGGCAGAAAGTGAAGAGGAACTAAGGCACCTCTTGATGAAAGTGAAAGAGGAGAGTGAAAACGTTGGCTTCAAGCTCAACATTCAGAAAACTAAGATCATGACATCTGTCCCATCACGTCATGGCAAATAGATGGGAAATTGTGGAAACAGTGTCAGACATTATTTTGAGGGGACTCCAAAATCACTGCAGATGGTGATTGCAGCCATGAAATTAAAAGATGCTTACTCCTTGGAAGGAAAGTTATGACCAACCTAGATAGCATATTCTAAAACAGAGACATTAATTACTTTGCCAACAAAGTTCATTTAGTCAAGGCTATGGCTTTCCCAGTTGTCATGTATAGATGTGAGAATTGGACTGCGAAGAAAGCTGAGTGCTGAAGAATTGATGCATTTGAACTGTGGTGTTGGAGAAGACTCTTGAGAGTCCCTTGGAATGCAAGGAGATCCAACCAGTCCATTCTAAGGGAGGGCAGCTCTGGGACTTCTTTGGAAGGAATGATGCTAAAGCTGAAACTCCAGTACTTTGGCCACCTCATGCGAAGAGTTGACTCATTGGAAAAGACTCTGATGCTGGGAGGGATTGGGGGCAGGAGGAGAAGGGGACGACCAAGGATGAGATGGCTGGATGGCATCACTGACTTGATAGATGTGAGTCTGAGTGAACTCCGGGAGTTGTTGATGGACAGGGAGGCCTGGCATGCTGCGATTCATGGGGTCACAGAGTCGGACACGACTGAGCGACTGAACTGAACTGAACTGAATATGTAAAGGAAGAGAGGAGGCCCCTTGGGGCTATTTTGCACCCACTGGGAAAGTAAGTTGGATCCCTGCCTCACAAAACACCACCATAGCAATTAAGACACATACGAAGAACCAACAATTGAAAGGAAAACTTGACAAACTGTATAACAATTTTTGATGAGTGAATACCTTACTTTATAATCGAGGTATTATGCGTTTTTAAAGATTTGTTACTTTATGGCATACAGCAACATGATTGAGGGATTCAGTGTCTCAGGGGCTTCCTTGGACAAAATTTACTCCATTGGAGGGGCCCCTGGGACGTGTCCTCTACTCACAACAGGCAAGAATCCTGAAAACACAGAGCAGCATGTGGTGGTGCTAGTGGGTATTTTTTCACTGAATCAATTATTCTACTATGACACACAGAAGAAGCCTAGATGCTAGGAGGGGGATCTCCAAACCTATCTTCAAACTGGAGGTCTTTCTCCCTTGAATAGTGTTGCATGAAACTACGCTTGGGAAGGGAAGATGTGTGTCATGAATATTTTTTCTGCAGAGAACAAAGTGCTGTGCAGAGACGTTGTGCAAGCTCGTCACAGGACACGGAGCACAAGGAAACAGTGACTGGTTCTCAGCCCTGCTCTTGGGGCATCGCACTGTCTCCACCCCTGACATATGGTGAGTCCCTCACAGGTGTCCTGGAGAGTATGGTCACAAGACCTGAATCTGTCCAATCTGTGTGCTCTATCCTCCCTGGCTACCGTGATGGGCTCAGGACTTGGGCAGTGACCAGTCGGGGCCCAGGGCTGGGACACAGGCTGCAATCAAGGGGGAGAGGAGCTCTGGTTCTGCTGGAAGGGATGGGGCTGGTGAGGTCAGTCTACAGCAGTGGGAGGAGTGTGAGGTCAGTCTGGGGCGATTGGTGACCTTTCTGCTCCCGTCAGGGCAGAGGCACTGGCTTGAGAATGAGGGCGCAGCTGAGCCCAGGTTTTGAGAGCACTGGCTCCTGCTGTGGTCCCAAAGCTCCACCTGAGACCGGAGGGAAGCCATCTGCCTGTGAGTCCTCCTGCTTATCTGTGAGCTTGTGGAACCACACTGGTGAAGGGACAAGTCCTTCAGTCATGTCTGACTCTTTGCAACCCCATAGACTGTAGGATCCATGAAATTCTGCAGGCAAGAATACTGGAGTGGGCAGCCTTTCCCTTCTCCAGGGGATCTTCCAAACCCAGGGGTCATACTCAGGTCTCCGCATGCAGGCAGATGCTTTACCGGCTGAGCCAAGAAGAGGCCAGAGAATATTGGACTGGGTAGGCTGACCCTTCTGCAGCAGTTTCTTGAGGTTCTGAAGGCCCACTGTGTGCAGGTTCACGGTGCATAGAGAAGAGAAGGTGGATTCTACCCTGGAGGTGGTCTCAGCTCATGGCTGAGCCAGCCACCTTCCTGAAGGTGGGATGTGAGGGTGAGGAAGAGACCCAGGTCTGCTCCCTCATGTGGTACCTGGGGCTTGTTGACATCAGACTAAATACTTATACGGTGATGACCATTGCTGCTGTCTGCCAAGGGTTTACACGGGCCTGTGTCTTCATCTGAGAGCTCAGGCAGTATCAAAACTACACTGGCCATGGGCATGACCTGTCCACCCTCACATATTTCTTTTCTTCCTTACTGAACATTCATTTCCAAGAGGGTTTTTGGGCCATAGGATGTTGAGTTTTCTCTAGCTTTGTCCAATGAGGAACGCTTTTTGGTCATTGATGGTGTTCATTTTCCAGCTCTTTCTTTTGGCTTCTTCTGTGAATTTGTTTGTGGAACAGGAAGAGCTCCACATCTCCCTTCTGGCTGAGATGTCACATTTACAACAGCAGTGCTTACCTGGAGGTTTGGACCACATTTGCCAAAAGGGCTTTGTTTTGCAGATGCCATCCTGAAAGTACCTACACTGTCTTTTCAGTTACTCAAAGGCTATATCAAATGAAATAAAAACAAGAATTCTCAAGTTTAGCCTTACAACATGTGGAGAGTCCGAAAAATCCCCTGGAGAATGGAAAAGTTACCCACTCCAGTATTCTGGCCTAGATAACTCCATGGATTGTAAAAACCATGGGACTGCAAAGAGTCTAACAAGACTAAACGCCTATAACGTTCCCTTTCTGTCAGAAAAAAAAAATTCATTTTTCTATCATTTCAGTGATTGGCATTGATTGTGGACACCCAAAGAATGGGAAGAAATGGAGAAAGAAGAAGACTAAATGTTGTCAGGCGGGGGAGGGAGGAATGGGGAGTGCTTGACATGAATCCAGGCTTTGCTGGGAAGTGGGGGGATAGAATGAGAATGTGCGAATGTAGACATTGTTGATGATTTCACAGCATTGTGAAGGCCTTAATATTCCCAAATTGCATCAATTAAAGTAAAATATATTAACAAAAACTTAACAGAAAAAAATATACAAAGCCATAAAAAAATAAAACAGCACAAGAAAGCTACACACAAACAAGATGCAAATAAGGTCAGGGGAATGGCACTCAATCTGCCCTGGGTGGGGAGCGAGTTGATGGCATCCACGGGAAGCAGGCAGGGACAGAGGCTGCAGAGCCAACCGCTCCCTTGGATAAGGTGTTTCCAGAAAGGGCTCTGGGTCTCTGTCCAGAGCGGGGGCCTGTTCTCCCTGCAGGGGTGGGTCAGGCATAGTGGGCCTCTGGGCCTTGGGCAGGAGCCAGGGCAGGCTCTCCCTGCAGAGGTGGTGACTCATCCCCTGACTCAGGTTCTCCTGCCAAAGCCCGAGCAGCTACAGGTGCAGGTGGAGGTGAATGTTCTCCTGAGGGGATGGGACATAAGTGCCTTTGGCTGGGGGTCCTGCAAGCACAGAGGTCCAATATGCCCAGTGTGCTGGCCAGTACCCATCTGGCTCAGTGTCTTTGGGAAGGGAAGTCTCAGGTCTCGATCTCCCCTCAGTGGATTCCTGGGTCCTGGGCCTGTAGCACCCACTGCTGTAGGGACAGGACTTGGAAGTGGAGTCTGGTTGTAATTAGAGGCCAGTGCTATAGATGTGAGAGAAGAGAAGGGACAGAAAGCTATACAGAAAGTATACAGGGGCAGAAAGCTTCCCAGAGAATTGCAAAGAACACCCAGCACAGGATGCACTTCGACTGCAGAGTGAAAGATGGGTGGTGTGAGGCCAGCCTTTGTTCCAGTCCCAGACCAGCTCTCGGGGACTCCTCCTTGTGTAGCTCAGCACCCCCTCCCCACACATTCACATGCACAGTACCAGTCTCCTCACCTCTGTGCTCTGCTGTGCTAGGCTCAGGTCCTCATGCTGCCTCAGCTACAGGAGTTCTCGGGGCTCAGGGTCAGAGCCGGGTGTGCTGAGCTCCATGGCAGCCTGAGACCGGGCCCCAGGGTGTGTCCTGGGTGATGTGTGTGGAGTAGGCCTTCCCTGCTTCCTCTTCATTCCCAGTTGGGCTGATCCCTCCACGTGCACTGGGCCTCACGGGCAGGGGCTGGTGATCCAATGCCTCCCTCGGGGAGGTGAACTGGATGCCCCCTTCATCAGCCACATCGACTGGGATGCTCTGAAATGACACTGACCGTCAGCTAGTCCTGCCTGGAGTCTACTGAGCTGGGCCTGACCAGTATGGTGGCTGCTTCTGCCCGCTCGAAAATCTGCTGCCTGCAGAAACATGTGTCTGCTCAGGTACCCACCCTGGACGAAGGAGACACCCCTGAGGGCATGGGGTCTTCCTGGGCAGCCTGTGCTGCTTGGACTTTCTGCATCCACCCAGCCTACTCTCCCCTGGGGTGTGGACACACCCAGCCCACAGACTTCAGAGCCACATCCGCAGGGGCTTGCTTGAGGCAGAGATACCCCAGGAAACCCCCATCCACACACACAGGGAAAGGACTCAGGGTTACCCGGGTGGGATGGGAGAGGGGACCAGGCCCAGGCTGGAGTTCCCGTGTTACCTTTCTGTTCCTTCAGGCAAAGTGCCAGAGGCCTCTCAGGGTGGCCCTGAGGCAGCACTGACTGCATTCCCACACACTCTGCCAGTGAGCTCTCCCGAGACCCTGGCCTCTGGGGAGGGGTAAACAGCAAAACATCCTGGTTGCCCGCAAACTGGCTGGGGGCTCCTCTCTGCTGTGAGGCCTGGAGACCCGGTTTCTGTGTTCTGTTGGGTTCTGTAGCCAGGAAGTGATGTCATTTCCTGGGTTTGTTGCCAAGGTCCCTTACACAAAGCTTCCCAAGTGAACCTCTGGATTTCTGTCTGTTCACCCACCTCCTTAGGCCATGTGCAGGCACAGTGACACCCACACTGCTCACCCCACAGCTTTGGCAGGCCTGGGTGCAGCCAGGGCCTGAACTCTGAGGACAAGCTCTTTCAGACAGGCTCCTTCTCATCTTTGATGTTGCCCTTGACAAGTCATAAGCCCCTAGGGTTTATCTAGTCTCTCCATTTGCAGAGGGGGGTCCATCACTCATCTACTGCCTTGGTCTGTCAGCCTACAACAGCTACAAGCCTTTCAACCTGGGGCTGGTATCACATGGAGCTTGTGCCCTGGGACTTCCCAAAGGCAAGATTCAATACATGGCAGACTGCGGGGGGCACTCCTCAGAAAGAGAGAGAGGCAGTGGAACTTCCCTCAGCAGAGATGAGGGGTCCCGAGGAAAGGTGAGCCTGCTGTCTGCTAACCCAGCCCCTTGGCGAGCGAGAGACAGTCAGACGCGACAGGGGTTCCATCTAGTGCAGTTCCACTTTATTGTTGCAAACTCCCTGCTTATAAAGGCAAGCAGGGGATGGGGGGGGGGGGTTCGAGGGACTTTCCATAGTTGCACCAATCACGTTAAAGGTCAAATCGTCATGTGCCATCATTATAACAGGAGTCTATGGTGATCACGCGCTGTCTACATGCACAGAAATCAAGAGAGCCAATCAGAAGTTTTGACAAACAACATAGACTACACCCCCATCTCTTCCTCCAGGCGCCATCTTAGTTTCCATCTGCAATGCTAGCCTTTTTCTTTTTCAAGGTTTCCCGTTTAGGGCCCCACATCTCCCCCTTTT
The DNA here is from genome assembly GCA_006410935.1 of Redunca redunca. NCBI lineage: Eukaryota > Metazoa > Chordata > Mammalia > Artiodactyla > Bovidae > Redunca > Redunca redunca. Next base: position 134,326 of record SJYQ01005897.1, on the reverse strand, counting down.
TTATTTTATTTAAGCCCCCAAGACATTTGTATTGATGTTCTGTAGAGCAAGGCGTAAAGCTGTAGGCGGCCAACCTCCAGCCTAGCCAGCCCCTCTCGTGGCTGTGCCTGTCTTAGGTTGCCCTCCTCTGAGGGTCTTACCCGTCATTGGCTATCCAGCCACCTCTTGGGGGCTAGGCGGAATCTCTCTAGATGATGGGCATATAGAACTCTTTTTATCTATATGTCTCAGTTAATCTCTTGAAGAGCTTAAACAAATCCAGGGGTTTTGTGGGTGCCCAAAGTGGGGCTCCTTTTCCACGACCTGGGCAAGCATAACTATTTTTTGTTGTAAGCATCTATTGTGGGCCGTGAGGTTTTTTTACCTTTAACACTACAACAAGCAAAACAACAAAAACAATCAGATAGAAACCAGGTAAATGGAGTTTGTATCCAGTCCCATAGATCCATTTCTCCCCTTTTCACCTGTTAGAGTCATTTAACACTGGAAAAGCTGTCAGACAAAAGCTGGGGTATCTCACATTGCAGTCTATGCGTGCCAAAACACCCAACGTCCCAATCACTCTGGCGTGGAGACCAAGCTGTTGTCGGAGTCCCGTCATGGCAGATCTCAGGTGTTCGAGCAGGTTTGAAATCCCTGAGCAGAGGCAGTGGATATGTGGATATGTTGTTTATAACCTCGATGGTCTGAGCTTGTTGAACTCCCAGCATGGACGCTGACACTGTTGTTCCCTCATGGTTGATACGTCGCTAAACCCAGGCTTCAAAGATTCTAAAAACTGTTGCACAACCTGTGGCCATGACGAAGGTCAGCAAGGAGAGACTAGGTAATCCGACGATCACCAGGAGCAGTGTCCACCAGGGTCACCGCGTTGATGATCTGAAAGGAAAGAAAAGATCGCCTCAGGAACTTTTTGTTCCTGGGCTCAATATGTGAGTGTCTTTGTGTCAGATTTTAAGATTTGACCTCTCTTGTGGTGTAAATTTAAGATTCCTTGCTGGCACCCATATAGGGCTGGGATCCCCAATGGGGAATATGCATCCGAATCCTCTTCCCATTGTAAGGAGTGGATCGGGCCCCTTCCACTGGCCAGTGATGGGGTCTTTCCATCTTACTTGTATTTCAGGTTTTATTTCTTGGTTAGACCAATGTTTTTGAAAACAAAGTGTTTAGAGTAAAGAGTGCCATTCCAAGTTGCTGATGAGGGCTTATTCCCCCTTTTTGTTTTTGTAATTGAGCCTTTAAATTTTGATGGTGGCACTCAATTATGGCTTGTCCCTGAGGGTTATGTGGGATTTCGGTGTTATGACAAATGTGCCAGTGTTGAAAGAATTTCTGTAAGCTCTGGCTGATGAAGCAAGGGCCATTATCTATTTTTATTTGATGGGGAAGGCCCAACATCGCAAAACATTGTAAAAAATGGTTTTAAGCATGTTTTGCTTTTTCTCCTGTGTGGGCAGTAGCCCAACAGGCATGGGAGTAAGTGTCAATAGACACAAAAACATACTTAAGTTTTCCAAAAGGAGAATAATGGGTTACATCAGTTTGCCACAGCACATTGGGTTTTAGCCCTTGAGGGTTTACTCCTGGGGGCTGTAAAGGCAGTACTTGTAAATAAGGAAGACAGGATTTACAAGTATGTATAATTATTTTTTAATTTTCTAATAGGAATCTGTGGGAACCTTTTATGTCGCCCTCTCCAATTTATATGAGTAAGATCGTGAAGATCATAGGCATCTTGTAAGTTACAAGCTTGGCTTGTAAGGGAGGCCGCTTTATCAGCCAGGGAATTTCCCATTGAAAGCAATCCAGGTAAATTTTGATGACCCCTAAGATGGTGTACATAAATGGGATTAACCCGTTCAAGTAACAGGGTATGGGCTTGTATCATAAGGGGGGTAATAGGATTGTTATCTAGCCGTATGTGAGAATTTAGCAATCCTGGAAGCAAGTTTACTACATAAAGACTGTCAGAAAACAGATTTATAGGTTCAGGGACTTTTGTGAGTGCTATAACAGCAGCAAATAATTCTTTAAACTGTGCGGACCCCTCACAAGGCCCAAAATATTTTTGTATATGTTGATCTGGCTGTTGTGACTATTGTGGCGGCCGGAACACGACGGCTGCTGCACCATTCTTTCCTCCATCAGTAAAAAACATTGAGGGCATCTGGCATAGGCTTAAAGAGAAATAGCTGGGGCGCCTTCCAATCTAGGCGGCCAGGCATATGGCCCGTACCTGATCTGTATAAGGAGCAGAGATGGTGGCCTGTTGAGGCCCCGTGCTCCATTGATCTGCCGTCCCTGACAACATCCCGAAAGTCACTGGGATAGCAGGGTTGGCAACTTGATTTTTTTTCCACCAGAGCATGACATTCTTCCTTAAAAATGGCACACCACTTGATATAGGTGTTGCTGGGGAGCACTGCCTTACATAGCATCTTCCAGTCTTGGGTCATACAAGGTTGATGAGCCAGGCCCTGGAGAATACTTTCTGCCCACGGGGAGTTTGGGCCATCCTCTGCCACTGTCTTTTTGAGCTCTTTTAAATCATTGGCCTCCCAGGAGTACCAGGCTGCTGGCCTATTCCGACCCCCCGGGTTAACATTTACAGGGAAGGCTTGAGTCGGGCCGATAAAGGGCGGCGGGAATCCCCAAGGGTCCCCGGGGTTGGTTTTCTCTTTCCAGGGTGACCTCATTGTCTTTCCCACCCAAGGTGCTCCTGAAACTTCCTCAAATGGGGGAGGCAGGGAGGGGCACAGATCTTTCCCCTGGGCTTCCGGTCCTGAGGCATCAGAGGGGCCTCTATTTTCTTCCACCCCTTTATCATCCCCAAAAGGCTCCCATGGCCCACTATTCGCTCTAGAGTCTTTATTCCCTACAGTCTCTTTTGCTATATTTTGGTTTGACATGACTTTTTCTTTGTCAATTTTTTCCCATTGTTTTTCTGACTTTGAATTGGGGGTACCTGTATCAGTGACATGCTCCTCGCTCCATGAAAAGCAGAGCTTGAGGGCCGAAATGGTCAGACAGAACCCTAAGGGGGGCTCTTCACCGTATCGAACCTCTCGCTGCCTAGCAAGGGTTTGTACTCTATCCCAAGTGTCCCAAGAGAACAGATTGGCTGAAGTAACCCAGGGGGCCAACCGTACAATGGTCCCCCAGACCTTAATGGCCTGAGTGTCAGAAATCTCAAGTCCCCTGCTTATGAGCATATATCTCAGTGCCCTGAGTGCGGGCTCATCATATTTACCAATGTTATTTCCCATGTTGCCAAGAGAGAATAGAAAGAAAAGTCACTGAGGACAACCACCAAAAATCCTACTGGGAGTGGTGGCGGCCAGAAAGTTGGGCTTGTGGTATGCTTTTGAAACTATGTGCCTGCGTCGTTGCATGGAAGTTTTCTTGCTGGGGGCGGGCACCCTAAAGGTTTCTAGCCCGTTCTGTGACCCCCTTATCCTGTCACGGGAGCCTTTAAGTGGCAGGTGCCCTAATGGCTTTTAAGTGCCTGACCCGTGCCCACAGGAAGATTTTAGGTCATGTCCTCAGTTAAGAATGTTTAAAGGAGAGTTTCACCCGGTTGGGGTCTAGTTACTGAGGCTCACTTGTTGCAGGGCCTTCAGAGTCTGCCAGAGTGTAGCCCTAGTCAGGACTTGTCAATTACCTCTGCAACTGTTCACCCGTTCACTGAAACTCTCGAAAAAAGGGAATTAAGGACAGATCAGAAGGAAGATAAGTCAGGAGAGTTATTTGCTACTTCCCTCAAAGAGGAGGGGGGCCCACGTTGAAGTCTGGCTTACCTCGGGTGATACTCCTCAAGGTTAGCTCCATGCTGCGACCAGCCTAGGGTCCCTCGCTCCTTCTTTCAGAGCCGCATGGTGTCACCACCTCCATCCGTCCACTTCGTGCCGCCCACGTTGGGCGCCAGTTTCTGCAGGGGGCACTCTGCAGAAAGAGAGAGAGGCAGTGGAACTTCCCTCAGCAGAGATGAGGGGTCCCGAGGAAAGACGAGCCTGCTGTCCACCAACCCAGCCCCTCAGCGAGTGAGAGACAATCAGACACGACAGGGGTTCCGTCTAGTGCAATTCCACTTTATTGTTGCAAACTCCCTGCTTATAAAGGCAAGCAGGGGATGGGGGGGGGGTTGCGAGGGACTTTCCATAGTTGCACCAATCACGTTAAAGGTCAAATCGTCATGTGCCATCATTATAACAGGAGTCTATGGTGATCACGCACTGTCTACATGCATGGAAATCAAGAGAGCCAATCAGAAGTTTTGACAAACAACATAGACTACGCCCCCATCTCTTCCACCAGGTGCCATCTTAGTTTCTGTCTGCAATGCTAGCCTTTTTCTTTTTCAAGGTTTCCCATTTAGGGCCCCACAGCAGACATAGCAAAGAATGTGGCAAAAACAGGCCTGGATGGGTTCTGAGAGCTAGGAAAATGTCAGGAAAAGACAGCTCGAGAGGAAAGCAGACTTCCATGTCTCTGCACGAGACGAGGCCTGACTTCCCTGTTGAAACTCTATAGGAACCCCGAGATCCATGTCAGCACTGGAGAGGAACACTGAGTTTCTGGGCTCAACTCGAGATAAGGACATAGGCCCCTGCACCGAATGGAGTGGAATCTCGAGTGGCCCCTCGCAACTTTCATGGAGACTTGACTTTCCTGAGGCAACACAAGTGGGTCTCTGAGATCCCCATCGTAACTTGAGAGGAACCCCAAATTTCCTGCCACAACTTGGGAAAAACCAGGTGATTCTCCTCTCAATGAGAGATGAGGCCCATTTCCGATGCAGCATCTCAAGAGAAATGCCACCTTCCCTCTAGAGCCTCTCAAGCATCCTTGACACCCTTGACGCAACTCAAGAAGTTCCCTGACATACCTGTCTCCACCTGAGAGGAACACGGAGTGTCCTACCACAACACAAGAACAGCCTCATTTTCTCCTTCTCATCTCTAGATGAGGGTCCATCTCCCTGCTTCATCAGGAAAGAGTCCGGGTGCTCCTGTTGCAGCTCAAGTGGAGGTGGTCTCAACTTGAATCTCGAGAGGAACTTCAGGAGTCGTGCCATAATTCAAAAAGACCTAGATGTCTCAATCCACTCCAGATAAACCTGATTTTCCTGCATAGCCTTGATTGTCACGCCGAGTATAGACTCAAAAGATGATTGCAGGTGTGAAATGTCTGTGGCACCTCAAGAGAAAGCCATACATCTCAAGTGGAAAGCGGACTTCCATGTCTCCACACTAGACATGGATTGACTCCCCTGTTGAAACTCCATAGGAACCCCAAGACCCATGTCAGCACTGGAGAGGAACCCTGAGGTTCCAGCTTCAACTCCAGATGAAGACCTAGGACCAGGCACCGACTGGAGAGGAATCCCAAGAGGCCCCTTGCAACTCACTTGGAGATTTGACTTTCCTGAGGCAACATGAGCGGGTCCCTGAGGTCCCTGTCATAACTCGAGAGGAACTCCAATTTTCCTACCACAACTTGAGAAAAAATAGGAGATTCTCCCTTCAACACAAGAGGAGACCCTTTTCCTCTGCAGCATCTTGATAGAAATCCCACCTTCCCTCTTGAGCTGCAAAAGGGTCTTTGACACCCTTGATACAACTCAAGAAGTTCCCCGACATACCTGTCTGCACTCGAGAGGAACACCGAGTGTCCTGCCAAAAGTCAAGAAGAGCCCCGTTTTCCCCTCCTCATCTCGAGATGAGGGTCCATTTCCATGCTTCATTGGGAAAGGAATCCCTGTGTTCCCATCACACCTCAAGAGGAGGCAGTCTCCCCTTGAAACTTGAGAGTGCTGGGGTACAGACTGCGCAGGATCCAGAGTAACACTCAGGAGAGCAGGCATAGGTGAAGAGATTTAGAGAGAGATAAAGAAAGAATGTTGCAGATAAAAAAATCGAGTAGAGAAAAAGGTTGATATTCCTTGGTTTACACAGAACCCCAATAAAGTCCCAGACAAGGGACTTGCTCTGTTCACGGAGGCCACAGGCAGCCTCTTGCTGGAGTGAAGACGCAGAGCACCTTCTAGCAAGAATGAAGACACGCAGCACCTTCTCCATCGGGTCTTAGAAGCCCAAGCAGGAAAGTGAAAGCAGAGAGCATCTGTCCTCCAAGGGATCAGCCTGAAAAAAGAAAAAAGAAAAAAAGGAAGGGAGAGGGAGAAAGGGAGAGAGAGAATGACTGACACGGGGTGACCAAGCTTCGGTGAGTGAGGCCCATAACTTTATTTTCAAAAGGAACTTTTATACCTTGACTTTTACATAAAGGGAAATGAATGATGCATAGTGATACAGTCAGCCCAAACATTACATCTGTTTTGTCTTTATCAAAACCAGGATTTTTTCTGCATACCTTTCTCATAAACAATGTTTTGTACATTATCTTCTGGCCTTGGAGGACTGTGGACATTTTATGACCCTCTTTTAATAAAGGCTGCTCAACCAGAACACTTATTTTCCCTTGAAATGTTTTTTCTTTATATTTCTAATCTATGTCAGCCTCAGAAAGTATTAGACAGAGTTACATTTCTCACAGAGCAAAGGTGCAGTGAGTTACAACAAAGAAAGAACCAATTAGCTCAAAGGGCCGATGTGATTAATTTCAAGGCTACACTTGTTTTTCTTACATTCCAACTATGTTAACTAATGTACTCCCAGGTGCACAGTGGATAAGAGATATAGGAACTTAGCAGCAAGCATTGGCTCAACAATGAAATACTATACCAGCACTATTCTAATAGCTTTTAACTCTTTGAAAGGCTCCATATTTTTAGACTGTTTTAGGTTTACTGTGCCTCTCATGGTTGGGAGGCTGTGAATAATCACATGTGTAGCTGCAAGAGTCTGGATAAACATGCAAGCAAGCTAGAATGTTAACGGGGGGGGGGGTTGATTTGAAATATTCCTTCCATGTCTAGGAGACTTACTAGCTGGAGCCCTAAGTTGATTTTCTCTGGGGAAAGGTGGTCGGGGATCAGTTCAGTTCAGTCACTCAGTTGTGTCCGACTCTCTGTGACCCCATGAATCACAGCATGCGAGGCCTCCCTGTCCATCAACAACTCCCGGAGCTCACTCAGACTCACATCCATTGAGTCCGTGATGCCATCCAGCCATCTCATCCTCTGTCGTCCCCTTCTCCTCCTGCCCCCAACCCCTCCCAGCATCAGAGTCTTTTCCAATGAGTCAACTCTTTGCATCAGGTGACCAAAGTACTGGAGTTTCAGCTTTAGCATCATTCTTTCCAAAGAAGTCCCAGGTCTGATCTCCTTCAGAATGGACTGGTTGGATCTCTTTGCATTCCAAGGGACTCTCAAGAGTCTTCTCCAACACCACAGTTCAAAGCATCAATTCTTCAGCACTCAGCTTTCTTCACAGTCCAACTCTCACATCCATATATGACCACAGGAAAAAACAGCCTTGACTAGACGGACCTTAGTCGGCAAAGTAATGTCTCTGCTTTTGAACATACTATCTAGGTTGGTCATATATTTTCTTCCAAGGAGTAAGTGTCTTTTAATTTCATGGCTGCAATCACCATCTGCAGCGATTTTGGAGCCCCCCAAAATAAAGTCTGACATTGTTTCCACTGATTCCCCATCTATTTCCCATGAAGTGATGGGACAGATGCCATGATCTTTGTTTTCTGAATGTTGAGCTTTAAGCCAACCTTTTCACTCTCCTCTTTCACTTTCATCAAGAGGCTTTTTAGTTCCTCTTCACTTTCTGCCATAAGGGTGGTGTCATCTGCATATCTGAGATTATTGATATTTCTCCTGGCAATCTTGATTCCAGCTTGTGTTTCTTCCAGTCCAGCGTTTCACATGATGTACTCTGCATAGAAGTTAAATAAGCAGGGTGACAATATACAGCCTTGACGTACTCCTTTTCTTATTTGGAACCAGTCTGTTGTTCCATGTCCAGTTCTAACTGTTGCTTCCTGACCAGTATACAGATTTCTCAAGGGGCAGGTTAGGTGGTCTGGTATTCCCATCTCTTTCAGAATTTTCCACGGGGATAGCCCCCTGTTAACATCAGAAGAGTTGTTAAAATACATAAAATAGTAATACAGACAGATTCTGGTTTTGGGGTAGATGCTCGAGCAGGCTTAGGGGGGTCCCTTGAGTTATGAAGCTTTGCTTATCAGGTCTCTTCAACATGACTTTGTCATGTCTGCAATATCCTGTGCTGGCTCCCGCCACGAGAGGAACTCCAGGAGTCATACCACAATTCAAAAAGACCGTGATGTCCCAATCCACTCCAGATAAACCTAATTCCCCTGCACTGACTCAACTATCACACAGACTATCAACTCCAAACAAGATGGCAGGTGGGACAGCCTTGTGGCACCTCAAAAGAAAGCCACAGATTCCTATGTCAAATCGACAGGAAGCCTGACACAACTTTGACAGCTCGAGAGGAATGTGGAATTGCATGTCTCCACACGAGTTGAGGCCTGACTCCCCTGTTGAAACTCCATAGGAACCCTGAAATCCATGTTAGCCCTGGAGAGGAACCCTGAGGTTCCGGCCTCTACTGCAGATGAGGACCTAGGCCCCAGCACCGACTGGAGAGGAATCCTGAGAGGTCCCTCGCAACTCACATGGAGACTTGACTTTCCTGAGGCAAAATGAACGGGTCCCTGATTTCCCCATCATAACTCGAGAGGAACCCTGAGTTTCCTGCCACAACTCGAGAAAAACCAGGAGATTTTCCCCTCAACGTGAGATGAGGCCATTTTCAGCTGCAGCATTTCGAGAGAAATCCCACTTTCACTCGTGAGCATTGCAAAGTTCCTGACATCCTTGATGCAACTCAAGAAGTTCCCCGACAAACCCATCTCCACTCGAGAGGAACATGGAGTGTTCTGCCACAACTCAAGAAGAGCCCCATTTCTCCCTCCTCATCACGAGATGAGGGTCCAATTTCATGCTTCGTCAGGAAAGGAATCCCGGCGTTCCCACCGCACCTCAAGTGGAGGCGCTCTTAACTTGAAACTTGAGAGGAATTCCAGGTGTCATGCCACAATTCAAAAAGACCCTGATGTTCCAATCCACACCAGATTAGCTGATTTCCTCACTGACTTGACAGTCACCCCGAGTATCAGCTGAAAACACAATGACATGTGTGACAGCCCTGTAGCACCTCAAGACAAAGCCACAGATCCCCATGTCAACTTGACAAGAAGCCTGACACTACTTTCACAGCTCGAGAGGAAAGGGGACTTGCATGTCTCCATATGAGATGAGGCCTGACTCCCCTGTTGAAACTCCATAGGAACTCCAAGATCCATGTCTGCTGGGGTCCAGCCCCAGTGGATATAGAGTAATTTGAAAAGGAGACAATCAGTGTCCTACAGAAAAGCTCTTTAATTAGAAACATAAAGAGAGATTAGAAAAAAATAGTGTAGTAGCAAAATTAGTGGAGAAAAAATGGCCGAATAACTTGGTTTACATGGAATACCAATAAAACTCCAAGACAAGGAGGCTGGTCCACCTACATAGGCCACCAGCGCCCACTTGACTAGCAGAGGTTGCCCCGCATTGGGGTCCCTCTTGCGTGGGTCTTAAAAGCCAGGGAAAAATTAGAAGATGTGCTGAGCATCCATGCTCCAGATGGGAATTCAGGCAGAAAGGGAAAGAAAGAATAACACGGGGGAATCCGTCTTTCCAGAAATTGATACATTTTCTTTATTTTTAGGCTTGCTTATATACATTTTTGTTATACATAGGGATGAATACAGAGTCAGGCGGGGTCAGCAGACCTGACCCTTGTCAAAATCAGGTGCTTCATTTAAAAGTATACAAAGGTCTTAGAGGCTTTACATCATTTTCTGGCCATGAGGCCTGCTGACATTTTATGGCCCTTTCTGATAATGGTCAGTCAACCAGAAAACTTATTTTTTTTTTCAGGGGTGATTTTTTTCTTAAATTAGGTGCCACACTCTGAAGGTCCCAGATAAAGTTGCATTCCTGTAGGGTGAGGGTGTAGTGGGTTACACTTAAGAAGCAAATTTACTTAGCCTAAGGTTTAACATGATTAATCTTAAAGTTTAATACTTATCTCTCCTACATGCTAGTATATTATTAATGTGTATAAGGGCAAGGAATATGGAGACTTGGCAGCAAATATTGGCCCAACAATTGAAAAACCCTTCACCAATATAATTCCTAATCAGCCCACTATACTATACTAATAATTTTCTAACTTCTCAAAAGAATCTGTTTTTAGAAAGTTTAAAGCATCTCGTGCCTCTCACAGTTGGGAGGCTGTAAACAATCACGTGTGGCCTGACGAACCTGTTCAGGCAGGCTAGAGAACCTTCAGAGGAGTTTGTAAGTTGAAACACTGTTGTCACGCACAGGAATTTTTATTGACTGGAGCTGCAAGTTAACTTCTTCTCCGAGAGAGGTGGTGGGGAACAGCCCCCCGTAAAGTCAGTGGTGTAGGTGAGAACATAAAAGAGTAAATAAGACAGAATCCAGTTTTGGGTTATATGCTCAGGAACAGAGGATCTCCTGAGGCTCGATCCCGACTTTGCATAATGCCTAGCCTCCTTCCTCATGACCTTTGCCACGGGTGGACTTCCTCACACTGGCCCGGGCACATGTCAGCCGTGGAGAGGAATCCTGAATTTCCAGCGTCAAATCCAGATGAGGACCTAGGCCCCGGCAACGACTGAAGAGGAATCCCCAGAGGCCCCTCGCAACTCACATGGAGATTTGACGTTCCTGAGGCAACACGAGCGGGTGTCTGAAGTCCCTGTCGTAACCCAAGAGGAATCCCATTTCCTGCCGAAACTCGAGAAAAACAGGAGTTTCTCCCCTCAATGCAAGAAGAGGCCCTTTTCCACTGTGGCGGCTCGAGTGAAATCCCACCTTCCATCTTGAGCCTCGAAAGTGTCCTTGACACCCTTGATGCAACTCAAAAAATTCCCGACATACCCGTCTCCACTGGAGAGGAACACTGAGTGTCCCGCCACAAATCAAGAAGAGCCCCGTTTCTCCCTCTTCATCTCGAGATGAGGGTTCATTTCCTTACTTCATCGGGAAAGGAATCTCGGCGTTCACATCGCACTTCAAGAGGAGGGACTCTCAACATGAAACTTGAGAGGAACTCCAGATGTCTTGCCACAATTCCAACAGACCCTGATGTCCCAATCCACTCCAGATACACCTGACTCTCCTGCACTGACTCGACTGTCCCCCTGAGTATCAAATCCAAACACAATGGCCGGTGGGACAGCCCTGTGACACCTCGAGAGAAAGCCACAGATCCCTATGTCAACTCGACAGGAAGCCTGACACTATTTTGACTTCTTGAGAGGAAATAAGATGTGCATGTCTCCACATGAGACAAGGCCAGACTCCCCTGTGGAAACCCCAGAGGAACCCGAGATCCATGTCAGCCCTGGAGAGGACACCTGAGGTTCTGGACTCAATCAATACCAGATGAGGAGCTAGGCCCCGGCACCAACTGGAGAGGAATCCTGAGAGGCCCCTCACAACTCGCATGGAGACTCACCTTTCCTGAGGCCACACGAGTGGGTCCCTGAGGTTCCTGTCACAACTCGAGAGGGACACCAAGTTTCCTGCTGCAACTCGAAAAAAACCAGGAGATTCTCCCCTCAACGCGAGATGAGGCCCTTTTCTGCCACGGCGTCTCAAGAGAAATTCCATCTCCCTCTTGAGCCTTGGAAGTGTCCTTGACACCCTCGATGCAACTCAAGAAGTTCCCTGACATACCCGTCCCTACTCGAGAGGAACACCGAGTGTCCCACCACAAGTAAGAAGAGCCCCATTTTTCCCTCTTCATCTCAAGATGAGTGTCCATTTCCTTGCTTCGTTTGGAGAGGAATCCCAGCATTCCCGTGGCATCTCAAGGGGAGGCACTCTCAACTTGAAACTCGAGAGAAACTCCAGGGATCATGCCACAATTCCAACAGTCCCAATCCACTCCAGATTCACCTGATTCCCCTGCACTGACTCGACTGTCACTCCGAGTATAGACTCCAAACATGATGGCAATTCGGACAGTGCTGTGCACCTTGAGAGAAAGCCACAGATCCCTATGTCAACTCGACAGGAAGCCTGACACTACTTTGACAGCTCGAGAGGAAAGCAGACTTGCATGTCTTTACACGAGACGAGGCCTGACTCCCCTGTTGATACTCCATAGGAACCCTGCCATCCAAGTCTGCCAGGGTCCAGCCCAGGTGAATCCCGTGTGATTCGAAGGGAGATGGAATCAGCATCCTAGGAAAAAGCTATTTAGTTAGAAAGATAAAGTTAGATTAGAAAAGAATAGTGTAGTAGGAAAATTAGTGAAGAAAAAGATGTTGAATAACTGTTTACGTGGAATACCAATAAAACTCCAAGACAAGGAGTCTGAACCACCTTCATAGGCCACCAGTGCCCACTTGAATAGCAGAGGGTGCCTTGCCCTGGGCTCCCTCTCACGTGAGTCTTAGAAACCAGGGCAAAATTAGCAGGCTTGGCGAGCATCGATGCTCCAGATGGGAATTCAGCCAGAAGGGGAAAGAAAGAACAACACAGGGGAATCAGTCTTGCCAGAAACTGATCCATTTTCTTTATTTTCAGTGTTGCTTATATACATTTTGTTATACATAGTGATGAATACAGAGTCACGTGGGGTAAGCAGACCTGAATCTTGTCAAAATCAGGTGATTCATATAAAAGTATACAAAGGTCTTACGGGTTTTATATCATCTTCTGGCCATGAGGCCTGCTGACATTTATGGCCCTTTCTGATAACGGTCAGTCAACCAGAAAACTTATTTTTTCCAGGGGTGATTTTTCTTAAACTAGATGCCACCCTCCGAAGATACCAGATAAAGTTGCATTCCTGTAGGGTGAGGGTGTAGTGGGTTACACTTTAGAAGCAAATTTACTTAGCCTAAAGGGTTTAACATGATTAATCTTAAAGGTTAATACTTATTTCTCCTATATGCTACTTAATATTCATTAATGTGTATAAGGGCCAGGAATATGGAACTTGGTGGCAAATATTGGCCCAAAAAATGAGAAACCCTTCACCAATATAATTCCTAATCAGCCCACTATACTATACTAATAATTTTCTAACTTCTCAAAAGAATCTGTTTTTAGAAAGTTTAAAGCATCTCGTGCCTCTCATGGTTGGGAGGCTGTAAACAATCACGTGTGGCCTGACGAACCTGTTCAGGCAGGCTAGAGAAACTTCAGAGGAGTTTGTAAGTTGAAACACTCTTGTCAGACCCAGAAATTTTTATTGACTGGAGCTGCAAGTTAACTACTTTTCCGATAGAGGTGGTGGGGGACAGCCCCCCCCGTAAAGTCAGTGGTGTAGGTGAGAGCATAAAACAGTAAAGTAGACAGACGCTGGTTTTGGGGGTAGATGCTCAGGAACAGGCGGTGTCCTGAGGCTTGATCCCATCTTTGCATAATGCTGAGCCTCCTTCCTCATGAACTTTGCCATGGAAAGAGTTCCTTACGCTTGCTCCTGTCACATGTCAGACCTGGAGAGGAAACCTGAGGTTCCGGCCTCAACTCCAGATGAGGACATAGGCCCTGGCACCGACTGGAGAGTAATGACTCCAAACACGATGGCAGGTGGGCCAGCCCTGTGGCACCTCGAGAGAAAGCTACAGACCCTATGTCAACTCAACAGAAAGCCTGACACTACTTTGACAGCCCGAGAGGAAAGCGGACTTGCATGTCTCCACACGAGATGAGGCTTGACTCCCCTGTTGAAACTCCATAGGAACCCTGAGATCCATTTCAGCCCTGGAGAGGAACCCTGAGATTCTGGCCTCAACTCCTGATGAGAACCTGGGCCCCGGCACCAATTGGAGAGGAATCCTGAGAGGCCCCTTGCAAGTCGCATGGAGACTTGATTTTCCTGAGGCAACAAGAGCGGGTCCCTGAGGTCCCCGTCGTAATTCGAGAGGAACCCCAAGTTTCCTGCCAAAACTCAAGAAAAACAAGTAGATTCTCTCCTCAACGTGAGATGAGGACCTTTTCCGCTGCGGTGTCTCGAGAGAAATCGCACCTTCCCTCTTGAGCCCCGAAAGAGTCCTTGACACCTTTGATGCAACTCAAGAGGTTCCCCAACATACCCATCTCTACTCAAGAGGAACACCGAGAGTCCCACCACAACTCAAGGAGAGCCCCGTTTCTCCCTCCTCATCCCGAGATGAGGGTCCATTTCCCTGCTTTGTCGGGAAAGGAATCTGGTGTTTCTGTCACACCTCAGAAGGAGGCACTCTCAACTTGAAACTCGAGAGGAACTCCAGGAGTCATGCCACAATTCCAACAGACCCTGATGTCCCAATATGCTCCAGATACCCCTAATTCCCCTGCACTGACTCGATTGTCACCCCGAGTATTGACTGAAAACACGATGGCAGGTGGGACAGCCCCTGGCACCTTGAGAGAAAGCCACAGATCCTTTTGTCAGCTCGACAGGAATCCTGACAGGACTTTGACAGCTCGATGGGAAAGCAGACATGCATGTCTCCACACGAGATGAGTCCTGATTCCCAGTGCAAACTCCATAGGAAGCCTGAGATCCATGTCACCCCTGGAGAGGAAACCTGAGGTTCCAGTCTCAACTCCAGATGAGGACCTAGGCCCCTGCACCAACTGGAGAGGAATCCCAAGAGGCTCCTCGCAAGTCGCATGGAGACATGACTTTCCTGAGGCAACAAGAGCGGGTCCCTGAAGTCCCTGTCTTAACTCGAGAGGAACCCAAAGTTTCCTGCTTCAACTCGAGAAAAACCAGGAGATTCTCCCCTCAACGCGAGATAGGCACTTTTCTGCTGCGGCGTCTCGAGGGAAATCCCACCTTCCCTCTTGAATCTTGCAAGGGTCCTTGACATCCTTGATGCTGCTCAAGAAGTTCCCCAATATACCAGTCTCCAATCGAAAGGAATGCCGAGTTTCCTGCCACAACTCAAGAAGAACCCCATTTCTCCCTCCTCATCTCGAGATGAGGGTCCATTTCCCTGCTTCATCGGGAAAGGAATCCCAGCGTTCCTGTTGCACCTCAAGAGGAGTTACTCTCAACTTGAAACTTGAGAGGAACTCCAGCGCCAGGAGCCAGCGTGAGGAATCCCGCCTGTGGCAAAGGTCATGAGGAAGGAAGCCTGACAAAATGAAGGGCGTGGTCAGGCTTCAAGGGTTCCCTCTGGAATTTCCTGAGCATCCACCCCAAAAAACCAGAGTCTGCCTGCTTTACTGTGTTATGCTTTCCACCTACTCTTCTGACATTAAGAGGGGGCTGTCCCCCACCACCTTTTTCTGGAAAAATTTAATTTAGAGCTTTTAGATAATAGATCTCCTGGGCATAATAAGAGTGTTTCAATCCAAAAACCCCTCTGATGGCTTTCTAGCCTGCCTGCCGGACTCTTACAGCTGCACCTGTGATTGCCAGCAGCCTCCTGACCACGAGAGGAACAGGAAGCTTAAAACATCTTAGGAATGCAGGGGCTTCCGAGGAGTCAAAACCATTAGAATAGGACTGATTAAAGGTTTCATTTGTTGAGTCAATACTTGCTGTCAAATTTTCATATCTTTTATTTGTAGATATAGTTGGTATATAGAAAAAGCAGATAGTAGCCCTGGCATTAGCAACATTAGATCTTTGAATTAAGTACTTTCTTTGTTATAACCCACTGCACCTTTGTTCTACAGGAATGTAACTTTATTTAGTACTTTGTGGGTGATGCAGAGTAAAGAAAAAACACTTCTAGGGAAAAAGAGTTTTCTGGTTGATAGACATTTATCTAGGAAGAGAGCCATAAAAATGTTAACAGGCCTCCTGGCCAGAAGATAATGTAAACCACCTGAGATCTTTTGTATACGGGAAAGTATGTAAAATGAAAGCCTGGTCTCAGTGAGGGTCAGGACTGCTGCCCCTGCATAACTCTGGATATTCCATTATTTCTTTATGTACCACTTGGGGTATATAAGCTGATTTTAAAAATAAAGTCTTGAGTCTTGCACTGATGCTGAGCTCCCCCATGTCATTCTTTCCTCCCCTTTTCCAGCTGAATTCCCATCTGGAGCACAGAGGCTCTCCAAGTCTACTTACTTGCCCTGGCTTCTAAGATCCACGCGAGAGGGAGCCCAAGGCGGGGCACCCTCCGCTATTCAAGTGGAGGCCAGCGGCCTAACGTAGATGGTGCAAAACTCTTGTCTCGAGGTTTTATTAGATTTCCCTGTAAACCAAGTTATTCAGCCTCTTTTTCTACACCAATATTTCCTACTACAATATCCGTTTCTAATCTCTCTATATATCTGTAGTTAAATAAGATTTTTCCTAGGATGCTGACTCCATCTCTGCTTCAAATACCCTGGATCCACCGGGGCTGGACTCCAGCACTCTAGGGATCATGCCACAATTCCAACAGACCCCATGTCCAAATCCACAGCAGATACACCTGATTCCCCTGCACAGACTCAACTGTCATTCTGCGTATTGACTAAAAACACGATGGCAGGTGGGACAGCCCTGTGGCACCTTGAGAGAAATCCACAGATTCCTATGTCAACTTGACAGGAAGCCTGACATTATTTTGACAGCTCAAGAGGAAAGCAGACTTGCATGTCTCCACATGAGACGAGTCCTTCTTCCCCTGTAGAAACTCCATAGCAACCCCGAGATCCATGTCAGCCCTGGAGAGGAACACTGAGGTTCCGGCCTCAAATCCAGATGAGGACCTAGGGCCTGGCACTGACTGGAGAGAAATCCTGAGAGGCCCCTCGCAACTTACATGGATACTTGAATTTCCTGAGGCCACATGAGCAGGTCCCTGAGGTCCCCGTCGTAACTCAAGAGGAACTCCACGTTTCCTGTTGCAACTTGAGAAAAACCAGGAGATTCTCCCCTCATCGCTAGATGAGGCCCTTTTCCACTGTAGCATCTTGAGAGAAATCCCACCTTCCCTATTGAGGCTTCCAAGGGTCCTTGACACCCTTGATGCAACCCAAGATGTTCCCAGAAATACCCGTCTCCACTCGAGAGGAACACTGAGGGTCCTGCCACAACTCAAGAAGAGCTCCGTTTCTCCCTCCTCATCTCGAGATGAGGGTCTATTTCCCTGCTTTGTCGAGAAAGGAATCCCGGCGTTCCCGTCACACCTCAAGAGGAGGCACTCTCAACTTGAAACTCGAGAGGAACTCCAGGCTCATGCCACATTTCCAACAGACTCCAATGTCCAAATCCACACCAGATACACCTGATTCCCCTGCACTATCTCAACTGTCACCCCCAGTATCTCTTCCAAACAAGATGGCAGGTGGTCAGCCCTGTGGCACCTCCAGAGAAAGCCACAGATCCTTATGTGAACTCTACAGGAAGTGACACTACTTTGATAGCTTGAGAGGAAAGCGGACTTGCATGTATCCACACTTGACGAGGCCTTACTCCCCTGTAGAAACTCCATAGAAACACCGAGATCCATGTCAGCCCTGGAGAGGAACACTGAGGTTCCAGCCTCAACTCCAGATGAGGACCTAGGCCCCAGCACTGACTGGAGAGGAATCCCTAATGGCCTCTCGCAACTCACAATGAAACTTGACATTCCTGAGAGAACACAAGCATGTCCGTGAGGTCTCCATCATAACTCGAGAGTAACCGCAAGTTTCGTGCCACAACTCAAGAAAAGCCAAGAGATTCTCCCTTCAACATTAGATAAGGCTCTTTTACTCTGCAGCGTCTCAAGAGAAATCCAACCCTCCCTCCTGAGCCTCGCAAGAGTCCTTGACACCCTTGATGCCACTCAAGAAGTTTCCCGACATACCCGTCTCCACTCGAGAGGAGTGGACAACTGAAGAAGAGCCCCGTTTCTCCCTCCTCACTTCGAGATGAGGGTCCATTTACCTGCTTCATCAGGAAAGGAATCCCGGCATTCCCGTCGTACCTCAAGAGGATGCACTCTCAATTTGAAGC
Organism: Redunca redunca; assembly: GCA_006410935.1. NCBI lineage: Eukaryota > Metazoa > Chordata > Mammalia > Artiodactyla > Bovidae > Redunca > Redunca redunca. The sequence goes on along the minus strand of SJYQ01005897.1, from coordinate 116,357 downwards.
TCGAGAGGAACTCCAGGGGTTCTGCCACAATTCCAACAGACCCCGATGTCCCAATCCACTCCAGATACACCTGATTCCCTTGCACTGACTTGGCTGTCACCCTGAGTATCGACTAAAAACACGATGGCAGGTGGGACAGCCCTGTGGCACCTCAAGTGAAAGCCACAGATCCCTAAGTCAACTTGACAGGAAGCCTGACACTTCTTTGACAACTCGAGAGGAAAGCAGACTTTCATGTCTCTACATGAGACGAGGCCTTCCTCTCCTGTTGAAACTCCATAGGAACCCTGAGATCCATGTCAGCACTGGAGAGGAAACCTGAGATTTCAGCCTCAAATCCAGATGACGACGTGGGCCCCGGCACTGACTGGAGAGGAATCCTGAGAGGCTCCTCACAACTAGCATGGAGAGTTGATTTTCCTGAGGCAACAGTGAGCGGGACCCAGACGTCCCTGTCTTAAACTCGAGAGGAACCCTAGGTCCCCTGTGCAACTCAAGGAAAACCAGGAGATTCTCCTCTCAACGTGAGATGAGGCCCTTTTCTGCTGCGGTGTCTCGAGAGAAATCCCACCATCCCTCCTTATCCTCGAGAGGGTCCTTGACACCCTTGAGGCAACTCAAGAAGTTCTCTGACATACACGTCTCCACTCGAGAGGAGCACTGAGTGTCCCGCCACAACTCAAGGAGAGCCCCGTTTCTCCCACCTCATCTCGAGATGAGGGTCCATTTCCCTGCTTCGTTGGAAAAGGAATCCCTGCGTTCCCATCACACCTCAAGTGGAGGTGCTCTCAACTTGAAACTTGAGAGGAACTCCTGGGGTCATGCCACATTTCCAACAGACCTGGATGTCCCAATCTGCCTGGGTCCAGCCCTGGTGGATCCAGGGAATTTGAAGTGGGGACGGAGATGGAGTCTGGGAAAAGACTATTTAATTAGAAATATAAAGATAGATTAAAAAAATAGTGTAGTGGGAAATTTAGTGGAAAAAAGAGGCTGAATAACTTGGTTTACAGGGAAAACCACTAAAGTTCCAGAAGAGGAACTTTCACTGTCTACGTTAGGCCACCAGCACCCACTTTGATAGTGGAGGATGCCCCGCCTTGAGCTCCTTCTCGCGTGGGTCTTAGAAGCCAGGGCAAGTATGTAGACTAGCAGAGCCTCCACGCCACAGATGGTAATTCAGCCAGAAAATGAGAGGGAGGGAGAGGGAGAAAGAGAGAGAGAGATTTTACACAGGAGAAACCAGTCTTTCTAGTGACTGGCCCATCCTTTATTGTTCAGGAATGCTTTTATACTTTTGGTTATACATAGAGATCAATGGATAATACAAAATTATGCAGCATCAGTAGTCCTGACTCTTATCGAGACCAGGCTTTCTCTCTGCATACCTAGTTGTATACACAAGTCTTATGTGATTTTCATCTTCTGGCCACAAGGCCAATTATCATTTTACAGCCCTTTTCTGATAAGATCTGTCAACCAGAAAACATATTTGCTTAATAGTGTTGTTCTTTTACAAAATCTGGTGCCACTATCAGAAAGCACTAAATAAAGTTACGTTCTTACATAGCAAGGGCACAACAATTTATAACAATGAAAGAAGTACAGTGATCTATAACAAAAAGAAAAGTAATTAACTCAAAAGTCTAGTGTGGCTAACATCAAAACTACTATATTCCTTTTTTTCTATATCCTAATTACATTGACTGATATCCTTCAGGTGTCTAAAAGATAAAGAATATGAAGGCCTGGCAGCAGTCATTGACTCAACGGTGAAAACCCTCTACCAATATAATTATTATCTCTTTAAAAAAGACTCTGTATCTTTAAGATGTTTTAAGCTTCATGCCTCTCGTGATTGGGGACTGTAAACAATCCACCAGTTGTAAAAGTCCGGGCAGGCTGGACAGGTAAGTTAGAAAGCCATCAGAGGGGTATAAACAGAGACATCCCTTTCATATGCGGGAAACCAGTTTGATCTTTAAGTTAACTTTTTCCAAAGAAAGGTGGTAATGTCAGAAGACTAAAGTATAGCAGAGAGTAAACGACAGATTTAGGTTTCTGAGTATAAGCTCAGGCAGAGGACCCCTTGAGACCTGATTTGCCTTGCCGGTCAGGGCTCCCTGCATGACCTTGTCATGGGTGGGATCTCCTGTGCTGACTCCCACCACCAATCCACTACAGATACACCTGATTCCCCTGCACTGACTAGATGGTCACCCTGACTATCGACTCCAAACAAGATGGCAGGTGGGACAGCCCAGTGGCACCTCGAGAGAAAGCCACAGATCCCTATGTTAACTCGACAGGAAGCCTGACACTACTTTGACAGCACGAGAGGAAAGCGGACTTGCATGTTTCCACATGAGACGAGGCCTGACTCCCCTGTGGAAACTCCAGAGGAACCCCGAGATCCATGTCAGCACTGGAGAGGAACCCTGACGTTCCGGCCACAATTCCAGATGAGAACCTAGGCCCTGGCACCGAATGAAGAGGAATCCCGAGAGGCCCCTTGCAACTCACATGGAGACTTGACTTTCCATAAGCAACACGAGCAGGTCCCTGAGGTCCCTGTCATAACTTGAGAGGAACCCCAGGTTTCCTGCCGCAACTTGAGAAAAACCAGGAGATTCTCATTTCAGCGTGAGATGAGGCACTTTTCTGCTGCGACATCTCGAGAGAAATCCCACCTTCCCTCGAGAGCCTCACAAGTGTCCTTGACAGCCTTGGTGCAACTCAAGAAGTTCCCCGACATACCATCTCCACTCGAGAGGAACACTGAGTGTCCCGGATAACTCAAGAAGAGTCCCCTTTCTCTCTCCTCATTTTGAAATTGAGTCCATTTTCCTGCTTCATCAGGAAAGGAATCCTGGTGTTCCCGTCACACCTCAAGAGGAAGCGCTCTCAACTTGAAACTCGAGAAGAACACCAGGGGTTGTGCCACAATTCCAACAGACCCCAATGTCCCAATCCACTCCAGATACACCTGATTCCCCTACACTGACTCGACTCTCATCCCACGTATTGACTCCAAACATGATGGCAAGTGGGACAGCCCTGTGGCACCTCGAGAGAAAGCCACAGATCCCTATGTCAACTTGACAGGAAGCACTACTTTGACAGCTTGAGAGGAAAGCAGACTTGCATGTCTCCACAGAAGACGAGCACTGACTTCCCTGTTGAAACTCCATAGGAACCCCGAGATTCATGTCAGCACTGGAGAGGAACCCTGAGGTTCTGGCCTAAACTCCAGATAAGGACCTAGGCACTGGCACCGACTGGAGAGGAAACCTGAGAGGCCCCTCACAACTCGCATTCATACTTGACTTTTCTGAGGCAACTCGAGCTGATCCCTGAGGTCCCCATCATAACTTGAGAGGAACCCCAAGTTTCCTGCCGCAACTCGAGTAAAACCAGGAGATTCTCCCCTCAACGCAAGATGAGGCCCTTTTCCACTGCGGCATCTTGAGAGAAATCCTACCTTCTCTCTTGAGCCTCAAAAGGGTCCTTGACACCCTTGATGCAACTCAAGAAGTTCCCCGACATACCCGTCTCCATTTGAGAGGAACACCGAGTGTCCCGTCACAACTCAGGAAGAGCCGCGTTTCTCCTTCCTCATCTCGAGATAAGGGTCCATTTCCCTGCTTTGTTGGGAAAGGAATTCTGGCATTCTCATCGCACGTCAAGAGGAGGAGCTCTCAACTTGAAACGCGAGAGGAACTCCAGGGGTCATGCCAGAATTCCAACAGACCCCGATGTCCCAGTCCACTCCAGATACACCTGATTCCCAGCACTGACTTGACTGTCACCCCGAGTATCAACTCAAAACTCGATGGCAGGTGGGATAGCCCAGTGGCACCTCGAGAGAAAGCCACAGATCCCTATGTCAACTCTACACGAAGCCTGTGACTACTTTGAGAGATCAAAAGGAAAGCAGACTTGCATGTCTCCACATGGGATGAGGCCTGACTCCCCTGTTGAAACTCCATAGGAACCCTGAGATCCATTTCTGCCGATGTCCAACCCCGGTGGATCCAGGGTAATTCGAATGGGATACAGAATTGGTGGCCTCGGAAAAAGCTCTTTAATTAGAAATATAAAGAGAGTTTAGCAAAGAATAAAATAGTAGCAAAGTTAGCGGAGAAAAAGAGGCTGAATAACTTGGTTTACGTGGAATACAAATAAAATTCGAAGACAAGGAATTTGCACCACCTATGTAGGCCACTGGCACCCACTTGAATAGCGGAGGGTGCCCCGCCTTGGGCTCAGTCTTGCATGGGTCTTAGAAGCCAGGGCAAAATTAGCAGGCTTGGCGAGCATCAACGCTCCAGACTGGAATTCATCCAGAAGGGGAAAGAAAGAACGACATGGGAGAATCAGTCTTTCCAGAAACTGATTCATTTTCTTTATTTTCAGGTTTGTTTATATAATATTTGTTATACATAGGAATGAATACAGAGTCAAGCGGGGTCAGCAGACCTGACCCTTTTAAAAATCAGGTGTTTCATATAAAATATACAAAGGTCTTAGGGGTTTTACATCATCTTCTGGCCATGAGGCCTGCTGACATTTTATTACCCTTTCTGATAATGGTCAGTCAACCAGAAAACTTATTTTTTCAGGAGTGACTTTTGGTGATTTTTTTCTTAAGCAGGGAAATGGACCCTTATCTCGAGATGAGGAAGGAGAAACACGGCTCTTCCTGAGTTGTGACAGGACACTCAGTGTTCCTCTCGAATGAAGACGGGTATGTCGGGGAACTTCTTGAGTTGCATCAAGGGTGTCAAGGACCCTTTCGAGGCTAAAGAGGGAAGGTGGGATTTCTCTCGAGATGCCACAGTGGAAGAGGGCCTCATCTTGCAAAGGTACCAGATAAAGTTGCATTCCTGTAGGGTGAGTGTGTAGTGGGTTACACTCAAGAAGCAAATTTACTTAGTCTAAGGTTTATCATGATTAATCTTAAAGGTAATACTTATTTCTCCTATATGATAGTTATATTCATTAATGTGTATAAGGGCAAGGAATATGGAGACTTGGCAGCAAATATTGGCCCAACAAATGAAAAACCCTTCACCAATATAATTATTAATCAGCCCACTATACTATACTAATAATTTTCTAACTTCTCAAAAGAATCTGTTTTTAGAAAGTTTAAAGCATCTCGTGCCTCTCACAGTTGGGAGGCTGTAAACAATCACATGTGGCCGGAAGAACCTGTTCAGGCAGGTTAGAGAACATTCAGAGGAGTTTGTAAGATGAAGCACTCTTGTCATGCCCAGGAATATTTATTGACTGGAACTGGAAGTTAACTCTTTCTCTGAGATGGTTGGTGGGGGACAGCCCGCCATAAAGTCAGAAGAGTAGTGAGAGCATAAAACAGTAAAGTAGGCAGATTCTGGTTTAGGGGTAGATGCTCGGGAACAGGATGTCTCCTGAGGCTCGATCCCACCTTTGCATGATACCGAGCCTCCTTCCTCATGATCTTTCCACGGGAGGAGTTCCTCATGCTGGCTCCTGGCACATATCAGCCCTCAGAGGAAACCTGAGGTTCTGGCCTCAACTCCAGATGAGGACCTAGGCCCTGGGCCTGTCTGGAGAGGAATCCTGAGAGGCCCCTTACAACTTCCATGGAGACTTGACTTTCCTGAGGCAACAAGAGTAGGTCCCTGAGGTCCCCTTCATAACTCGAGAGCAACCCCAAATTTCCTGCTGCAACTCGAGAAAAACCAGGAGATTCTCCCCTCAACGCGAGCTGAGGCCTTTTTCTGCTGCAGCATCTTGAGATAAATCCCAGATTCCCTCTTGAGACTCTCAAGGGTCCTTGAAAGCCTTGATGCAACTCAAGAAGTTCCCTGACATACCCATCTCCACTCGAGAAGAACAAAAAGTGTCCCGTCACAGCTCAAGAAGAGCCCCGTTTTTCCCTCCTCATCTCGAGATGAGCGTCCTTTTCCTGCTTCGTTGGGAAAGGAATCCCGGCATTTTTGTTGCACCACAAGAGGAGGCACTCTCAACTTGAAACTCTAGAGGAACTCCAGGGATCGTGCCACAATTCCAAAAGACCCTGATGTCCCATTCCATTCCAGATAAACCTGATTCCCCTGCACTGACTCAGCTGTCACCCCGACTATCGACTCCAAACACAATGGCAGGTGGGACAGCCTTGTGGCACCTCGAGAGAAAGCCACAGATACCTATGTCAACTCGACAGGAAGCCTGAAACTACTTTGACAGCTCGAGAGGAAAGCAGACTTGCATGTCTCCACAGGAGACGAGACCTGACTCCACTTTTGAAACTCTATAGGAACCTTGAGATCCATGTCAGCCCTGGAGAGGAACCCTGAGGTCCTGGCCTCAACTCCAGATGTGAACCTAGTCCCAGCCACTCTCGAGGGTCCTTGACACCCTTGATGCAACTCAAGAAGTTCCCCGACATACCCGTCTCCACTTGAGAGGAACACCAAGGGTCCCACCACAACTCAAGAAGAGCCCAGGGTTTCCCTCCTCACCTTGAGATGAGGGTACATTTCCCTGATTCGTCAGGAAAGGAATCCCGCAGTTCCAGCCGCACCTCAAGACGAGCCGGTCTCAACTTGAAAGTCGACAGGAACTCTAGGGGTTGTGCCACCATTCCAAAAGACCCCAATGTCCCAGTCCAATCCAGATACACCTGATTCCCCTGCACTGACTCGACTGTCATCCCGAGGACAGACTCAAAACACGAAGGCATGTGTGACAGCTCTGTGGCACCTCGAGAGAAAGCCACAGATCACTATGTCAACTCGACAGGAAGCCTGAAACTACTGTTACAGCTCTGGAGGAAAGCGGACTTGCATGTCTCCACACGAGATGAGGCCTGACTCTCCTGTGTAGGCACAAAGCTTAAAGCACCTTAAAGATAAAGAGCCTTTTCTGAAAAGGTAAAAATTATACTGGTGATGGGTTTCACTGTTGAGTCAATGACTGCTGCCAAGCCTCCATATTCTTTATCTTTCAGGCACCTGGTGGATATTAATCAAGGTAATTGGGATATAGAAAAAGGAATATAGTAGTTTTGATGTTAGCAACACTAAATTTTTGAGTTAATTACTTTTCTTTGCTATATATCACTGCACTCCTCTTTCTTGTTGGGTCTTTGGTATGTAAGAATGTAACTTTATTTAGTGCTTTCTGAGAGTGGCACCAGACTTTGGGAAGAAGAACACTATTAGGGCACATAAGTCTTCTGTTTGACAAACCCTTATCAGAAAAGGGCTGTAAATGTTAATTGGCCTTCTGGCCAAAACTTGATGTAAATCACCTAAGACTTGTCAATAAAACCTCGAGAGAAAGCCTCGGATCCCTATGTCAACTCGAAAGGAAGCATGGCACTGTTTTTCCAGCTGGAGAGGAGAGCGGACTTGCATGTCTGCACAGGAGACGAGGCCTGACTCCCCTGTGGAAACTCTAGAGGAACCCTGAGATACATGTAAGCACTGGAGAGGAACCCTGAGGTTCCGGGCTGAACTCCAAATGAGGACCTCGGCCCCGACAGTGACTGCAGAGAAATCCTAAGAGGCCACTCGCAACTTGCATATATACTGGAATTTCCTGAGTCCCAACAAGCGGGTCCCTGAGGTCCCTGTCGTAAGTTGAGAAGAACACCACGTTTGCTGCCGCAACTCGAGAAAAACCAGGAGATTCTCCCCTCAACGCGCGATTCAGCCCTTTTCCGCTGCAGCGCCTCAAGAGAAATCCCACCTTCCTTCTTGAGCCTCGAGAGGGTCCTTGACACCCTGGAGGCAACTCAAGAAGTTCCCCAACACACCCGTCTCAAATCCAGAGGAACACCGAGGGTCCCGCCACAGCTCAAGAAGAGCCGCGGTTTTCCCTCCTCATCTCGAGAGGAGGGTCCATTTCCCTGCTTCATAGGGAAAGGAATCCCGCTGTTCCTGTCACACCTCAACAGGAGGCGGACTCAATTTGATACTTGAGAGGAACTCCAGGGGTCGTATAACCATTTCAAAAGACCTTGATGTCCCAATGCACTCCAGATACACCTGATTCCCCTGCATTGACTCGACGGTCACCCCAAGGATTGACTGAAAACACGATGGCAGGTGTGACAGCCCTATGGCACCTCTAGAGAAAGCCACCGATCCCTATGTCAACCCGACAGGAAGCCTGACACTGTTTTTCCAGGTTGAGAGGAGAGCGGACTTGCATGTCTCCACATGAGACAAGGCCTGACTCCCTTGTGGAATCTCCAGAGAAACCCCACGATCCACATTGGCACTGGAGAGGAACCCTGAGGTTATGGCCTCAACTCCAGATGAGGACCTCGACCCGGCAAAGACTGCAGAGGAATCCCCGAGAGGCTTCTCACAACTCTCATGGAGACTGGACTTTCCTGAGGCCACACGAGCGGTTCCCTGAGGTCCCCGTCGTAACTTGAGAGGAACCTCAGGTTGGCTGCTGCAACTCGAGAAAAACCAGGAAATTCTCCCCTCAACACGAGATGAAGACCTTTTCAGCTGCGGCATCTCAAGAGAAATCCCATCATCCCTCTTGAGCCTCGAAAGTGTCCTTGACTCCCTTGAGGCAACTGAGGAAGTTCTCCGACACACCCATCTCCACTCGAGATGAACACCGAGGTTCCCGCCAAAACTCAAGAAGAGCTCCGGCTTTCCTTCCTCATGTAGAGACAAGGGTCCATTTCCCTGCTTCGTGGGGAAAGGAATCCTGGCATTTCCATCGTGACTTAAGAGGAGGCGGTCTCAAGTTGACACTCGAGAGGAACTCCAGGGGTCGTGCCACCATTTCAAAAGATCCCAATGTCCCAATACACTCCAGACTCAACTGACTCCCCTGCAGTGCCTCGACGGTCACACCGAGGATTGACTCAAAACACGATGGCAGCTGTGACAACCCTATGGCACCTGTAGAGAAAACCACCTATCCCTATGTCAACCGAGAGAAATCCCGAGAGGCCCCTCACAACTCACATGGAGACTGGACTTTCCTAAGGCCCGAAAAGTGGGTCCCTGAGGTCCCTGTTGTAACTCGAGAAAAATCAGGAGATTCTCCCCTCAACACGAGATGAGGCCCCTTTCCCCTGTGGCGTCTTGAGAGAATTTCCACCTTCCCTCTTGAACCTCAAAAGGGTCCTTGACACCCTTGAGGCAACTCAAGAAGTTCCCCAACACACCCGTCTCAAATCCAGAGGAACACCGAGGGTCCCGCCACAGCTCAAGAAGAGCCACGGTTTTTTTCTCCTCATCTCAAGAGGAGGGTCCGTTTCCCTGCTTCATAGGGAAAGGTATCCCGCCGTTCCTGTCGCACCTCAACAGGAGGCAGTTTCAAATTGACACTTGAGATAAACTCCAGGGGTCATGTCACCATATCAAAAGACCCTGATGTCCCAATGCACTTCAGATACACCTGACTCCCTTTCACTTACTCTATGGTTACTCAGAGGATCAACTCAAAACACGTTGGCAGGTGAGACAGCCCTGTGGCACCTCAAGAGAAAGCCACCGATCCCTATGTCAACACAACGGGAACTTGACACTGCTTTTCCAGCTCAAGAGGAGAGCGGACTTGCATGTCTCCACACGAGACAAGGACTGACTCTCTGTGGAAACTCCAGAGGAACCCCGAATCCATGTCGGCACTGGAGAGGAACCCTGAGGTTCCGGCTTCAAATCCAGATGAGGACCTTGGCCCAGGCAGTGACTGCAGAGGAATCCCGAGAGGCCCCTCGCAACTCGCATGGAGACTGGACTTTCCTAAGGCCCCACGAGCTGGTCCCTGAGGCCCCTGTCATAACTCGAGAGGAACACCAAGTTTGCTGTAATAACATGAGAAAAACCAGGAGATTCTCCCCTCAATGCGACATGAGGTCCTTTTTCACTGTGGCATATTGAGAGAAATCCCACCTTCCCTCTTGAGCCACGAAAGGGTCCTTGACCACCTTGAGGCAACTCAAGAAGTTCCCCGACGCACCCGTCTCCACTCCAGAGGAACACCAGGGGTCCAGCCACAATTCAAGAAGTTCCCAGGTTTTCCCTCCTCATTACGAAAGGAGGGTCCGTTTCCCGGCTTGGTTGGGAAAGGAATCCCGACATTCCTGTAATACTTCAAGAGGAGTCAGTCTCAACTTGACACTAGAGAGGAACTACAGGTTTTGTGCCACCATTTCAGAAGAACCCGATATCCAGATGCACTCCAAATACACCTGACTCCCCTGCACTGAATGGATGGTCACCCAGAGGATCAACTCAAAACACGACGGCAGGTATGACAGCTCTGTGGCACCTCGAGTGAAAGCCACCGAGCCCTATGTCTACCCGACAGGAAGACTGACATTGCTTTTCCAGCTCGAGAGGAGAGCGGACTTGCATGTCTCCACATGAGACAAAGCCTGACTCTACTGTGAAAACTCCAGAGGAACCCCAAGCTTCCTTCAGTCTTGGAGTGGAACCCAGAGGTTCCAGCCTCAACTCCAGATGAGGACCTCGCCCCCAGCAGGGACTGCAGAGGAATCCCGAGAAATCCCTCACAACTCGCATGGAACCTGGACTTTCCCTAGGCAACATGAGCGGGCCCCTGAGGTCCCCGTTGTAACTCGAGAGGAATCCCATGTTTACTGCCGCAACTCGAGAACAACTAGGAGATTCTCCCCTCAAAGTGAGATGAGGCCCTATTCTGCTGCAGCATCTCAAGAGATATCCCACCTTCCCTTTTGAGCCTCGAAACGGTCCTTGACACCTTTGAGGCAACTCAATAAATTCCCCGTCAAACACGTCTCCACTCGAGAGGAACACCGAGGGTCCCGACAAAACTCAAGAAGAGCCCCGATTTTCCCTCCTCATCCCGAGAGGAGGGTCCATTTCCCCGCTTCATCGGGAAAGGAATCCCTATGATCCTGTCCCACCTCAAGAGGAAGCAGTCTAAACTTGACACTCGAGATGAACTCCAGGGATCGTGCCACCATTTCAAAAGCCCTCTATATTTAAGGCACTCAAGATACACCTGACTCCCCGGCAATGACATGACAGTCACCCTGAGGATCGACTCGAAACACAGTGGCAGATGTGACAGCCCTGTGGCACCTCGAGAGAAAGCCCCTGATCCCTATGTAAACCCGACAGGAAGCTTTACACTGCTTTTCCAGCTCGAGAGGAGAGAGAACTTGCATGTCTCCTCACGAGACGAGGCCTGAATCCCCTGTGGAAACTCCAGAGGATCCCTGAGATCCATGTCGGCACTGGAGAGGAAACCTGAGGTTCCGGCCTCAACTCCCATGAGTACCTCGGCCCCAGCAGAGATTGCAGAGGAATCCCAAGTGGCCCCTCCCAACTAGCATGGAGACTGGACTTTCCTGATGCCACACGACTGGGTCCGTGAGGTCCCCATCATAACTCGAGAGGAACCCCAGGTTTGCTGTTGCAACTCGAGATAAAGCAGGGGATTCTCACCTCAACGCGAGATGAAGACCTTTTCCGCTGTGCTGTCTCCAGAGAAATCCCACCATCCCTCTTGAGCCTCGAAAGGGTCCTTGACACCCTTGAGGCAACTCAAGAATTTCCCCGATATACCCATCTCCACTCGAGAGGAACACAGAGGGTCCTGCCACAACTCAAGAAGAGCCCTGGTTTTCTCTCCTTATCTCAAGAGGAGGGTCCATTTCACTGCTTCGTCGGGAAAGGAATCCCGGTGTTCCCATCGCACCTTAAGAGAAGGAGGTCTCGGGGGGCGGGGGGAGAGAAGATGGCGGAGGAATAGGACGAGGAGATTACTTTCTCCCTCACAAATTCCTCAAAAAAACATTTCAACGCCGAGCAAACTCCACAAAACAACTTCTGAATGCTGGCAGAAGACATCAAGCACCCAGAAAAACAGATCATTGCCTTCAAGAACAGGTAGGGAAAGAATATAAAGGACGAAAAAGGAGACAAAGGAGGTGGGGAGGGAGCTCCGTCCCGGGTAGGGAAGCCCGACCCGGGAAAGGAACTTTAAGAAGAGAGGTTTCCAAACACCAGGAA
>SJYQ01005897.1:44355-99116 GCA_006410935.1 Redunca redunca | reverse complement strand
AGGAGATGGATGGAGCTGGAACCGATTATACAGAGTGAAGTAAGCCAGAAAGAAAAACACCAATACAGTATACTAACGCATATATATGGAATTTAGAAAGATAGGGATGATGACCCTGTATGCGAGACAACAAAAGAGACTCAGATATATAGAGTGAACTGTTGGACTCTGGGGGAGGGACGGAGGGAAAGGGTGGGATGAGATGGGAGAATGGCATTGAAACATGTATACTATCATGTAAGAAACGAATCGCCAGTCAATGTCTGATGCAGGATGCAGGATGCTTGGGACTGGTGCAAGGAGAGGACCCAGAGGGATGGTACGGGGTGGGAGATGGGAGGGGATTCGTGTTTGGGAACGCATGTACACTCGTGGTGAATTAATGTCAATGTTTGGCAAAACCAATACAGTAATGTAAAGTAAACTAAAGTAAAAATAAAAATTATATAAAAAAAAAAGAGAGAGAGGGAGGTCTCAACTTGACACTCGAAAGGAACTGCAGGGATCGTGCCTGTCTGGGTCCAGCCCCATTGCATCCAGGGTGATTCGAAGCAAGGATGGCGTAGGCTAGGAAAAAACTTATTTATTTATAAATATAAGATTAGATTAGGAAGAAGTAGTGCAGTAGGAAAATTAAGTGGAGTAAAGAGGCTCAATAACTTGGTTTATGTGGAAAACTAATAAAGTTCCAAACAAGGAGCTTGCACCACCTACATAATGCCCCCAGCGTCCTCTTGAATAGCGGGGAGTGCCCCACCTTGGGCTCCCTCTCGCGTGGATCTATGAAGTCGGGACAAGTAAGTAGACATGGTGAGCCTACACACCCTAGATGGGAATTCACCCAGAAAATAGAGTAAAGAGGAGACACAGGGGAAACCAGTCCTTCCAGTGACTTCCCCGGCCTCTGTTGTCTAGAAAGGCCTTTTATACTTTTTGGATTGTACATAAAGATCAATGGGTAATACAAAATTATGCAGTGTTAGCAGTCCAGACTCTTAATCAAAACCAGGCTTTTGTCTCTGCATACCTAGTTGTATACACAAGTCTTAGGTGATTTACATCAGCTTCCAGACAAAAGGGCCAATTAACATTTTACAGCCTTTTTTTTCTGATAAGGGTTTGTCAACCAGAAGACTTATTTGTGTTGATCTTCCCAAAAGTCTGGTGCCACTCTCAGAAAGCACTAAATAAAGTTACATTCTTACATAGCAAAGGTACAGCAATTTATACCAAGTCAAAGGAGTACAGTGATTTATAACAAAAGAAAAGTAATTTACTCAAAATTCTAGTGTTGCTAACATCAAAACTACTATATATCTTTTTCCATATCCCATTTACATTGATTAACATCCTTCCAGGTGCCTAAAAGATAAAGAATATGGAGGCCTGGCGGCAATTATTGAGTCAACAGTGAAAACCCGTCACCAATATGATTTTTAGCTCTTTAGAAAAGGCTCTGTATCTTTAAGATGCTTTTAAGCTTAGTGCCTCTCGAGGTTGGGTGGCTGTAAGCAATTCACAAGCTGTAAAAGGTCCGGGGGAACCAGTTAGGCAAGTTAGAGAGTTATCAGAGGGGGTTTAGCTGAAACATCCCTTTCAAATGCACAAGACTATAGCCCTGAGTTGACTTTTTCCAGAGTGTGTCAGAAGAGTAGAAAAGCAGAGTACAAAAGCTGGCAGATTTTGGGATTTGGGGGTACATGTTCGGGAAATACCAAGGGGACACCCTGAGATGTGACTCGCCTTGCCCATCAGATCTCTGCCGCATGACCTTGCCACAGGTTGGATTCCTCACCCTGGCTCCTGGCATGTGCCACCATTTCAAAAGACCCCATGTCCGAATGCACTTCAGATACACCTGACTCCCTTGCACTGACTCGACGGTAACCTGGAGGATAGGCTGAAAACACGATGGCAGGTGTGACAGCCTTGTGGCACCTTGAGAGAAAGCCACCGATCCATATGTCAACCTGACAGGAAGACTGACACTGCTTTTCCAGCTGGAGACTTGAGCAAACTTGCATGTCTCCACATGAGACGAGTTCTGACTCCCCTGTGGAAACTCCAGAGGAACCCCGAGATCCATATCGGCACTGGAGAGAAAACCTGAGGTTCCAGCCTCAACTTCAGAAAAGGACCTCGGCTCTGGCATCAACTGAAGAGGAATCCCTAGAGGCCCCTCACAACAGGCGTGGAGACTGGATTTTCCTGAGGCCAAACGAGCAGGTCCCTGAGGTCTCCATAGTAACTTGAGAAGAACCCCAAGTTTGCTGCTGCTACTCGAGAAAAACCAGGAGATTCTACCCTCAAAGCAAGATGAGGCCCCTTTTCCGCTGCAGCGTCTCAAGAGAAATCCCACCTTCCCTCTTCAGCCTCGAAGGGTCCTTGACACCCTTGAAGCAACACAAGAAGTTCCCCAACATACCCATCTCCACTCGAGAGGAATAGCGAGTGTCCCACCACAACTCAAGAAGAGCCCCGGTTTTCCCTCCTCATCTTGAGAGGAGGTTCCATTTCCTTGCTTTGTCGGGAAAGGAATCCTGGTGTTCTCATGGTACCTTAAGAGGAGACGATCTCAAGGTGACACTCGATAGGTACTCCAGGAATCATGCCTGCCTGTGTTTATCCCCATTGGGTCCAGGGTGATTCAAAGCAGGGACGGCGTAGGTTAGGAAAAAACTTACTTATTTATAATTATAAGAGTAGATTAGATTAGGAAGAAATAGTGTAGTAGGAAAATTAAGTGGAGAAAAGAGGCTGCATAACTTGGTTTACGTGGAAAAACAATAAAGTTACAGACAAGGAGCTTGCACCATCTACGTTATGCCCCCGGCGTCCTCTTGAATAGTAGGGGGTGCCCCACCTTTGGCTCCATCTCACGTGGATCATAGAAGCCGGGGCAAGAAAGTAGACATGTTGAGCTTCCAAACCCCAGATGGGAATTCAGCCAGAAAGTAAAGTAAAGAGGAGACAGAGGGGAAAGCAGTCCTTCAAATGACTTGCCCGGACTCTGTTGTCTAGAAATGTCTTTTATACCTTTTTTATTGTACATGGAGATCAATGGGTAAGACAAAATTATGCAGCGTTAGCAGTCCAGACTCTTATCAAAACCAGGGCTTTTCTCTCTGCATACCTAGTTGTATACACAAGTCTTAGGTGATTTACATCAGCTTCCAGACAAAAGGGCCAATTAACATTTTACAGCCTTTTTTCTGATAAGGGTTTGTCAACCAGAAGACTTATTTGTGTTGATCTTCCCAAAGTCTGGTGCCACTCTCAGAAAGCACTAAATAAAGTTACATTCTTACATAGCAAAGACACAGCAATTTAAAACAAGTAAAAAGATTACAGTGATTTATAACAAACAAAAGTAATTTACTCAAAAGTTTCGTGTTGCTAACATCAAAATTACGATATATCTTTCCCATATCTTGTTTACATTGATTAACATCCTCCCAGGTGCCTAAAAGATAAAGCATATGGAGGCCTGGTGGCAATCATTGAGTCAACAGTGTAAACCCATCACCAATATGACTTTTAGCTCTTTAGAAAAGGCTCTGTGTCTTTAAGATGCTTTTAAGCTTAGTGCCTCTCAAGGTTGGGGGGCTGTAAGCAATTCACAAGCTGCAAAAGGTCCGGGGGAACCAGTTAGGCAAGTTAGAGAGTTATCAGAGGGGGTTTAACTGAAACATTCCTTTAAATGCAGAAGACTAAAGCACTGACTTGGCTTTTCCCAGTGTGTCAGAAAAATGCAAAAGCAGAGTACAAAGGCTGGCAGATTTTGGGATTTTGGGGTACATGTTCAGGAAATACCAGGGAGACACCCTGAGATCTGACTCGGTTTGCCCATCAGATCTCTGCCGCATGACATTTCCCTGAGTGTGATTCCTCACGCTGGCTCCCGGCACGTGCCACCATTTCAAAAGACCCCGGTGTTCCAATGCACTCCAGATACACATGACTCCCCTGCATTGACTCGACGATCACCCCGAGGATCAACTCAAAACACGGTGGCAGGTGTGACAGCCCTGTGGCACCTTGAGGGAAAGCCACCGATCCCTATGTCAACGCGACAGGAAGACTTACAGTACTTTTCCAGCTTGAGAGGAGAGCGGACTTGCATGTCTCTACACGAGACAAAGCCTGACTCCCCTGTGGAAACTCTAGGGGAACCCCGAGATCCATGTTGTCATGGGAGAGGAACACAGGTTCCAGCATCAACTCCACATGAGACCTCGGCCCCAGAAGCGACTGCAGAGGAATCATGAGAGGCCCCTTGCAACTCGCACGGAGACTGGACTTTCCTGAAGCCCCGCAAGCGGGTCCCTGAGGTCCCTGTCGTAACTCAAGAGGAACCCCAAGTTTGCTGCCACAACTTGAGAAAAACCAGGAGATGCGTCCCTCAACATGAGATGAGGCCCTTTTCCATTGTGGCGTCTTGAGAGAATTCCCACCTTCACACTTGAGCCTCGAAGGGTCCTTGACACCATTGAGGCAACTCAAGTTCCCCGACATACCCGTCTCCAATAGAGAGGAACACCGCGGGTCCCATCACAACTCAAGAAGAGCCACAGCTTTCCCTCCTCATCTCGAGAGGAGGGCCCATTTCCCTGCTTCATCTGTAAAGGAATCCCTGTGTTCCCATTGCACATCAAGAGGAGGTGGTCTCATCTTGACACTCGAGAGGAACTCCAGGGGTCGTGCCACCATTCCAAAAGACCCTGATGTCCCAATGCACTCCAGATACACCTGACTCCCCTGCACTGACTCGATGGTCACCCCGAGGATCGAATCAAAACACGATGACATGTGTGACAGCCCGTTGTACCTTGAGAGAAAGCCACTGATCCCTATGTCAACCTGACAGGAAGCCTGACACTGCTTTTCCAGCTCTTGATCAGAGCGGACTTGCATGTCTCCACACGAGACGAGGCCTGACTCCCCTATGGAAACTCCAGAGGAACCCCCAGATCCGTGTCGGCACTGGAGAGCAACCCTGAGGTTCTGGCCTCAACTCCAGAAGAGGACCTCAGTCCCAGCAGCGACTGCAGAGGAATCCCGAGAGGCCCCTAGCAACTCGCATGGAGACTGGACTTTCCTGAGGCCACACGAGCGGGTCCCTTATGTCCCTGTCGTAACTCGAGAGGAATCCCAGTTTTGCTGCCCCAACTCGAGAAAAACCAGGAAATTCTCTCCGCATTGTGAGATGAGGCCCTTTTCCACTGTGGTGTCTTGAGGGAAATCCCACCTTCCCTCTTGAACCTCGAAAGGGTCCTTGACACCCTTGAGACAACTCAAGAAGTTCCCTGACATACCCGTCTCCACTCGAGAGGAACACTGAGGGTCCCACCAAAACTCAAGAAGTGCCCCGGTTTTCCCTCCACATCTCGAGATGAGGGTCCATTTCCCTGCTTCGTTGGGAAAGGAATCTCGGCATTCCTGTCACAACTCAAGAGGAGGTGTTCTCAACTTGACACTCGAGAGGAACTCCAGGGGTCGTGCCACAATTTTGAAAGACCCCGATGTCTCAATGCACTCCAGATACACCTGACTCCCCTGCACCGACTCGACGGTCACCCCAAGGATCGACTCAAAACACGATGGTATGTAACATCCCTGTGGCACCTGGAGAGAAAGCCACCGATCCATATGTCAGCTCGACAAGAAACCTAACACTGCTTTTCCAGCTCGAGAGGAGAGTGGACTGGCATGTCTCCACACGAGACAAGGCCTGACTCCCCTGTGGAAACTCCAGAGGAACCCCGAGATACATGTCGGCACTGGAGAGGAACCCTGAGGTTCTGGCCTCAAATACAGATGAGGACCTCAGCCACGGTAGCAACTGCAGAGGAATCCCGAGAGGCAACTTGCAACTCGCATGGAGACTGAACTCTCCTGAGGCCATACGAGCAGGTACCTGAGGTCCCTGTTGTCACTGAAGAGTGCCGGGGTCCAGTCCTGGTGGATCCAGGGAATTCGAAGCTGTAATGGTGTCAGCGAGGAAAAACTTATTTATTTGTTAATATAAGATTAGATTAGGAAGAAATAGTGTAGTAGGAAAATTAAGTGGAGAAAAGGGGCTGAATCACTGCACATGGTGACTGCAGCCATGAAATTAAAAGACGCTTACTCCTTGGAAGAAAAGTTATGACCAACCTAGACAGTATATTCAAAAGCAGAGACATTACTTTGCCGACTAAGGTCCGTCTAGTCAAGGCTATGGTTTTTCCTGTGGTCATGTATGGATGTCATATTTGGACTGTGAAGAAGGCTGAGAGCCGAAGAATTGATGCTTTTGAACTGTGGTGTTGGAGAAGACTCTTAAAAGTCCCTTGGACTGCAAGGAGATTCAACTAGTCCATTCTGAAGGAAATCAACCCTGGGATTTCTTTGGAAGGAATGATGTTAAAGCTGAAGCTCCAGTACTTTGGTTGCCTCATGTGAAGGGTTGACTCGGATGCTGGGAGGTATTGGGGGCAGGAGGAGAAGGTGACGACAGAGGATGAGATGGCTGGATGGCATCATGGACTCGATGGACGTGAGTCTGAATGAACTCCGGGAGATTGTGATTGACAGGGAGGCCTGGCGTGCTGTGATTCATGGGGTCGCAGAGAGTCACTCATGACTGAGTGACTGAACTGAACTTGGTTTACGAGGAAAACCAATAAAACTTCGAGACAAGAAGTTTGCACCATCTATGTTAGGCCACCAGCGCCCACTTGAATATCGAACGGTGCCCCACCTTAGGCTCCCTTTCACATGGGTCTTAGAAGCCAGGGCAAGTAAGTAGACATGATGAGCCTCCCAGCTCCAGATGGGAATTCAGCCAGAAAAGGAGAAGGAGCGAGACTGAGAAAAGAAGAGAGAGACACTGGGGGAGGCAGATTCTCAAGAAACTAGGCCAAGAGACTAGTCCGAGAAAACTGGTCCATCCTTTACTGTTCAGAAGGCCTTTTATACTTTTGATAATGCATGGAGATCAATGGGAAACACAAAGTTATGCAGCGTTAGCAGCCCAGACTGTTATCAAAACCAGGCTTCTCTCTCTGCATACCTAGTTGTATACACAAATCTTAGGTGATATAATCTTCTGGCCAAAAGGACCAATTAACATATTACAGTCCTTTTCTGATAAGGTTTGTCAACCAGAAGACTTATTTGTGTTGTTCTTCCCAAAGTCTGGTGCCACTCTCAGAAAGCACTAAATAAAGTTCCATTCCTACATAGCAAAGATACAGCAATTTATAACAAGTCAAAGGAGTACAGTGATTTATAACAAAAGAAAAGTAATTAACTCAAAAGTCTAGTGTTGCTAACATCAAAGCTACTATATATCTTTTTCCATATCCCGTTTACACTGATTAACATCCTCCCAGGTGCCTAAAAGATAAAGGATATGGAGGCCTGGCAGCAATCATTGAGTCAACAGTGAAAACCTGTCAACAATATGATTTTTAGCTCTTTAGCATCTTTAAGATGCTTTTAAGCTTAGTGCCTCTTGCGGTTGGGGGGCTGTAAGCAATTCTCAAGCTGTAAGAGGTCCAGGGCAACCTGTTAGGCAAGCTAGAGAGTTATCAAAGGGCGTTTAACTGAAACATCCCTTTCAAATGGAGAAGACTAAAGCCCTGAGTTCACTTTTTCCAGAGTGTGTCAGAAGAGTGGAAAAGCAGAGTACAAAGGCCGGCAGATTTTTGCTTTTTGGGGTACATGCTCAGGAAATACCAGGGGGACACCCTGAGATCTGACTCGCCTTGCTCATCAGATCTCTGCCACAGGACCTTGTCACAGGTGGGGTTCCTCATGCTGGTTCCTGGCATCTCCCCCTTTTTTATTTTTTTAAAAAAATCAGGTGCACTTCAGTCGCGAGATTCCGAATACTCTGCCGAAGAATCCTGACAATACAAGGAAGAAGATTACAAGGAGCAAGGTTATAGCACCCAGAGCAACATAACTAGAAACAGTAGACAGAATAGTCTTTCCAGAAATGAAGTTAGAGAAGGTGTGGAAAAAGTCATTGGCTTCTCCTGTGGTGGTAAAATCTAATCGGGTGTGTTCCAAGGTCTGAATCTGACTATGAAGTTTCCCTAAGTCTAAACTAATATCTGAGCTGTTCCAAACACCTAAAATACGATTTTTGATTCTTTCCCATTCAAAATCTGTCTCGCTTACTTTCAGGGACGTAACACATATCCACTGGTAGTCGACATGATATGAAAGAGCCATTTTTACTTTTAAATTCTGTAATTCAGCCCCAATATGCATTATTGCTTCTTCTAAGGCATCAACCCTCATTTCTAGTTTCCTATCTATAACTTCCTGTGTTGCCAGCGTTAAAGAAACATTTTTGGATACAGTATCAACATATTGGGCGGTATGCACTTGTTGAGACAATGATAATACTGCCACAGTAACAGAAGTAATTGCAGTTATCAAAGCTGATATTCCCCAAATAAGTAAGCCCACAAACCGTCGTGTCTGCATTAAATCTTGTAGCTGTTGCAGCAGAGCAAGGCCATGGTTATCATACCAATACATGGTTACAGTTACAGGTACCATGAAATAGGGTGGACGTTTTAAAGCCATGAAAGAGCAAACATTATATTGAGGAGTTAAGCAAGATGAAAGCATACATTGTTCACAAGATACTACATGGGGTCCACCTATAATTCAATCATATGTTAAGTCTTCCAGAGTCATTAGTGAAAAGAAAAACATAAGGAGAGGGTAGATAAGCTAAACTAGAGTAAATGGAGTTATTTTCTGGTCGGGTTAAAAGAACAGGGGCGGTAGCAGCAAGGGCTTTCCAAATTTCTGGCTGCCAAAAGGTTTTACCTTTAGCTGTATAAGACAGCATAGGGGGAACAAATTGGTTATGATGCCATCTAGTGGTGACTAATGGCCAAGGAACTGAATATTCTTTCCAACTGTCCAATCTATTGATAAAGTCATCATCGGACACAGGGTCCTGACCTGGATTTGGGTTGCTCCAGTCCTGAATTGTACAATTTCTTCCTCCCAGTATTCTGTAATCAATTCTTGAATTATAAGTACAAGATTTCCAAGTCAGATATCCTGAATGATCATCTATAGTTTTCCACATGACATCTGAGGGAGCAATATCGTCACAATTTGGATATTCTGGTGGAGCTTTGAGAGACAAGGATTTATAGGGGTCAAGGACCCCAGGCATACGAGCTTGTAATATCCAAACAGACCGATCCCCTTTAGATGCAAATTTAGAGGTAGGGGAATCTGTCATAACTGCTTTTGTAGAGGCTTCAACGCATCCTTTCTTGGTAACAGAGTTTCCTGTATGGCCAGAAGGAAAATTAAAGCAAACAGGAAAATCATCTGCTAGTCCCTTAAAGGTATAATTGAAATTAATAGGGTATTGGTCTTTTATATAGGAAGTATCAGATCCTCCCAAAACGCGAGGTTGGTCTGTGTTAACTCGTATGGGGTCACTGTTCCAAGTAACAACTTGGAAAATTGGAGGATCCGGGAGAAATGCCCAATATTTGGTTGGAATGGGAGAGGCGCTTACCTGGCAAGAGAGCAAAGCAAGCATGGCAATAAACACCTTTTCAGGAGAGACTGAAGATCCTTGTAGGGAAACTATCCCCTGTGCCTGGTGACAAAGTGCCTTAATCTATCCCCAGGTTGGTATGGAGGCTAGTTGGGTTGACTGAGCTGGGCATCTTGATGGTCTCCCACGAGGCAAAGAATTAGGGGGAACAATATCCCGTATCTGAAGTCATGACATCTGTCTGGTGGGTGGCTCCGTTCCTTGCTCATCCGGGATCGCCGATGTCAGCTGTCCCGGGGTCAGCGTCGCTTCCTGTGCTGGCGGAGGGAAAGGGGGAAGAGGAGGCTTCTTCCTTTTCAGAGATTTTGGTGGCAGGGGAATCTGGTATCCGGGTAGCTGAGACATGGCGAATCAGTCTGTCTGGAACCCAAATTGGAGAGTCTGCATCCTGTGGAAAAATACAAGCATACCCTCGCCCGCTGGTTAATAAGGGGTCGGGACCTTTCCATTGTCCGGAGAGAAGGTCCCTCTGTTTTACTAATGGTTTTGCATTCAGTTGCTCTGGGCACCAATGGTGAAGCATTATAGTGTTTCCAGATGAATCAGCATTTAAGTTATTTATTACAAAAAGAGCATGTTGCAAAATCTGATGGGGGGAACTATGTTTAAATTCCCCTTCTTTTAGTTTTTGAATATGGATTTTTAGTGTCTGATGTGCTCTTTCCACAATGGCTTGTCCCTGCAGATTATAAGGGATACCAGTGTTATGTTTAATTTTAAACTTTGTACAAAATTGCTGAAAAGATTTAGAAGTGTAAGCAGGGGCATTATCAGTTTTAAAAGCTTTTGGCAAGCCCAGATATGAAAAACATGTAAAAAGATCTTGTATTACATCTTTAACTGCTTCCCCTGTATGAGAAGTAGCAACAATAACATGAGAAAAGGTATCCACAGTTACATGAACAAAAGACAATTTTCCAAATGAAGAAACATGAGTTACATCCATTTGCCAGAGTGCATTAGGTTTGAGACCGCGAGGGTTAACTCCCAGAGGCAAAGCACTCACGGTAATAGGACAATGTAAACAAGAATGAACAATCTCTCGGGCAGATTCTCGAGGAATTTGAAACTGGTATCGTACGTAAGGCAGTGGCATTCTGATGATGAAGTGAGTGAGAAGCTCAGGCTTCTTCAAAAACAGAAGCTACTGAAATCCTGGTTAGCGAATCTGCCAATTCATTGAGAGCATTTAAAGGGCCAGGCAGACCGGAATGAACCTGAATGTAGCCGATAAAGAATGCCCGATTTCTTTTCCAAATTTGCTGCTGCAGTCTAGTTAACAAATGGAAGATAGCAGTTTTGTTTTTGGAAACAGCTTGACCACATACTGAGAGTCAGAGTAAAGATTAAATTCCTCCTCTGCAAACATAAAAGCCTCAATAACAGCTATGATTTCAGCTCTTTGAGCTGAAGTTTCTTGTGTTTCCAAAACTTTCTGATGATCTCTTGTGACTATAGAGGCTCTACCATTTGCTGACCCGTCAGTGAAGGCTATCTGAGCATCTGGAATAGGGAGCTGTTTACATCTAACAGGAAAAATAACTGGATGCTTAGACATAAAATTTAGCAAAACATGCGAGGGTAAATGATGCAAAATTTGACCACAATAATTCCCTATAGCAATCTGCCAGTCTTCATCAAACATTAGAAGAGCATCAAGCTGCTCCTTATTATATGGAATTACAATCTCTGATGGCTCTTTACCAAACAATTCAATGCTCCATTTCCTTCCTTTTAGTATTAATGTGGCAATTAGACCGGGATAAGAAGCCACGACTTTTTTAGCTTGGGCGGGAAGATGGATCCATTCTAAAGGGCCGCTTTGCCACAGAACTCCCATAGGCACTGTTGGAGTAGCTAGATAAAGGAACTGCCAAGTCATCATCAAATCAATTCTTTTTACATAACTATTCGATAAGGCTGCTTCTACTTTTCTAGGGCTTCCTGAGCCTCAGCTGTTAATTGTCTTTTAGAAATTGGATCAGGATCCCCGCATAAAATGTTAAAAAGAGGTTTCAATTCAGCAGTGGTTAATTTTAAATATGGTCTAATCCAATTAATATCACCTAAGAATTTTTGATAATCATTTAAAGTAATAAGATGTTCCTTTCTCAATTGCAGCGGGACATGAGTCACTGTTTCTGAATTTATGACTCTTCCTAAGTAAGTTATGGGCAGATTGATTTGAATTTTTTCTGGGGCAATTTTTAGATCTCTGTCAATGCCTGGGTCAAATCTTGGAGGACAGTTTGCAAATGAGCTCTATCAGGATGAGCTATTAAAATATCATCCATATAGTGAATCATATATACCTGTTCTTATTTAATCCTAGTATCTTCTAGAGCTGCACTAACACATTTCTGGCATAGGGTGGGGCTATTTTTCATTCCCTGAGGCAAAACCTTCCACTGAAACCATAAGTAAGGCTGTTTAAGATTCTCTGATGGCAGACTAAAGGCAAATCGCTTTTTATCCTCAGGATTTAAGAGAATAGTGAAAAAACAGTCTTGTAAATCAATCACAGTTATATTATATCCTTCTGGAACGGCTACTGGGGAAGGGAGCCCAGGCTGTAAGGCCCCCATGTCCTCCATAGTGGCATTAATTGCTCTCAAATCCTGTAAAAGTCGCCATTTACCAGATTTTTTCTGAATAACACAAATAGGAGTGTTACAGGGGCTATTGGAGGGCTCAATATGTCCCAATTCTAATTATTCAAAGATTAATGCTTTAGCTGCCAGTAATTTTTCCTTAGGCAGAGGGCATTTTTCCACCCATACCAGATCTTGAGATTTCCATGTAATGGGTTCGGCAGCAGAAACAATGGCCTCTATTATAAATTTGGATAGCCCAATCCAGTACGTAAGTGTCGAGGAGTTGGGCAAATTGGCTCAATTATTCCTGTCTGTTGTTTACCTAATCATTTTGATGGATCATAGCCCATTTGCAGCATCTGAGAGGACACTTTGTCATCACGGCTAAAAAGTAACACTCTCATTTGAGACAGCACGTCCCTCCCCCACAGGGTAAAGGGGAGCGAAGGAATGACATAAGGTTGGAAAGTTCCACAGGTATCCTCAAATTGCCAATCTAAAATTTTTGCACTTTTAGCTACTGCGGGGGCTCTTCCTATCCCCACCAAGTTATTTTCAGTAGTATGTGTGGGCCAGGAGCTGGGCTAGTCTTTTCCTGAAATGCAAGAAACATCTGCTCCTGTATCTAATAACCCTACAATAGACTTGCCATTAATCAGAATAGTTTTCATAGGATGTTTCTGAGTAATTTCTGTTATCCAAAAAACCATATCACTAGACCAAAATTCTTTCTCCTACCTTTCACTCTGAGTAGCTGTGTTCCCTATGGCAGTGTGGTAAGGCAAAAGTAGAAGCTGTGCTATTCTTTGTCCCTGATGTTTTAGTTGGGGGTGAAATCATTATCTGACTTTCTCCAGTATAATCTGAGACAATTACTCCAGGGATAATTGTGAGGCCTTGCATAGCTAAGGAGCTTCTCCCTAATATCATTCCCATCAAACCTGCCAGTAATGGACCTTTAACTACTGTAGGGACTTTTATAGTGGGGCTGTCTGGTGTTAATATTGTTGAGGTGGTGGAACTGTGGTCCAGTCCTGCGCTGTCTGGGGTTGCTCTGATGAGTTCTGAGATGGGATGAAGGGAATGAATGGATTCAGTGAGGCTGCCCCAATTGTTGTCAGGGCCTGGGGCTGGCCCCTCAACTCGTTTTCCAACTGCTGGTCAGGAACTAGCAAGGTTCCTTTTTTATGGAATCTTGATCTACAGTCCCTAGCCCAGTGATATCCCCTCTGACAACGAGGGTAAGGAGACCTAGAGAGAGTAGCAGACACAGCCAGGGAGGCAGAATTCAGCAGAGAAGAACCGGCTGCTTTCTGGGGGCGAGCGTGCATAAAGTGCCCCTCCTGTCCACGAGAGAAGCAGGCCTTGGATAAACCAATATTCTGGCCTGGACTACTGGAATGACTCTTTGACGGGTTATTCTTGTTTGTAAAAAAGGACTGTACTGCCTGCTGATAAGAATTTCCCTTCATGATTGCAGCTATGGAAATGCTCTTGCATCATTGCTGGTCCTACATCTGCACATTGCCTGATATAATCTACTATATGCTCAGTTTTTTTTTATTATAGGACGTAGAATGGCTTGGCAGGTAGAATTAGCATTTTCAAATGCCAGTTGTTTTATCAGTATTCCAGCTGCCTTAGTGTTGGAAATTACTCTGTGCACTGCCTCTGCAAGTCGTGATATAAAGTCCTCATATGGCTCTTCTGGTTTTGTTTAACCTTTGAGAAGGAAGAGTTTGATTCTTTCCCTTCAGGCAACAAGCGCCAAGCCCCGAGGGCCCAGGCGGTTACTTGGTTTAGAGTGTTTCTGTCTAATCCCATCTGATCTCTAAGTGTTCCAAAATCATCAGTCCCTGCCAACATACTTTTTATAATATATCTTGAGCCATATTTTTGGTTAGCATCAGCCTGTTTTGGGGCAAGATCTTCATATTCAGCTTTCCAAAGTACATATTGCCCTCCAGACAAACAAACTTTAGCGACTGTCTTCCAGTCATGGGGTGTCATCCATTTGCCTGTTAAAGGCTCTACCAATGATACAGTGTATGGGGCTTTAGGCCCATACAAAGCACAAGCCTGTTTGAGTTCTTTAATCATTTTCATTGGAACAGGTTCCCAGTGGGGGGCTCTTCTCCCACCACTTCCATCAAATATTATGGAGAAACAAGCCTCAAAGAGGGGGCCAAATTCATCATTGGGGCTAGAGAAAACCCTTCTCTGGGGAACTTCTAGTGGAGGCCCCTCACCCCTACGGGTGGCGGGGGAAAGGGGTGTCTTATGCCACTTTCTTCATAGTTTGGGGATTTTTAAAAATCTGTTTGGTGTTTAGATCTTACAGATGTTTTATCTGGAGATGTCTGCCTTAAGCTTCTAGATGTGCATGACCTGATAGGGGACATTTCTCTTGAGCCTCTGGAAGCAGAAGGCTTAATTGAGGAAATTTCTCTTGAATTCCTGGGAGCGGGTGGTCTGGTTGAGGAAGTTTTTCTTAAACTCCTTGGAGCAGGTGATCTAATTGGAGAAGTTTTTCTTAAACTCATTGGAGCATCTTTACTTAATAAAGGCCAATCCTCATCAGAATGATCTTCAGTTACTTCTTCTTCCAAATCTTCCTCATCTGAAAACTGATCTTGTTTCTCATCTGTGTCTTTTACCTTTTCTTGGGCAGTCATTACAGCTAGCATTTCATTTTGGTGTGGATAGCTAGGTGTAGCCTTTTTTTCCTCATCTTCCTCTTTTCTATTTTTCTCTTCACTTTCCTCTTTAACAAGTACCTTTTCAAATTTAGGAGTGGGGTCTAAAGCATCTCTAATCATATTCCATAAGGAAAAAGTAACATAGGCACTTTTTCTGGACCATGCTGAATGCAATAAGCTTTCAGCTGTTTTCCTACTTTTCCCCAGATATCTAAATTAACAGTGCATTCTTCTGGAAACCAAGGACACTGTTCTTGTATAAATGTAAACAAAAAAAAGATATAGAACATTGGCTTTCTTAACTTTAATTCCTCTTTTATTTAAAAATTGTAAGATTACTTCTATAAAAATCTGTCTTTCGACTCACTGTTACCCATGTCAGAGAATTAAGATTTATAGAAAAGTCTGCCTTGACAAAAGGTTTTACCTTAGCCAAGGAGAGTTTTCTTTTCAACCCTGAGAAAGCAGGTTTCTTTCAACCCTTAGAAAGCAGGTTTGTTTCAACCCTTAAACTGGGTTTCTTGTAACCCTTCAAATGGGTTTCTTTCAACCCCTTAACTGGGTTTCTTTAAACCCAAAACTTCCCACCCCTCTTTCCCTACTTACTTTATGCAGGGGGGTCCGCGACATCCTGAGTGGGGTCCTAGCCATCCCGAAAACTGCACACTGGGGGAGACCTGCGATCAAATAGCCTATTCTGGGCGCCACTCGCTGGGGTCCAGCCCCAGTGGATCCAGGGAATTCAAAGTGGGGATGGCGTTGGTGAGGAAAAACATTTATTTATTAATATAAGATTAGATTAGGAAAAAAATAGTGTAGTAGGAAAATTAAATGGAGAAAAGAAGCTGAATACCTTGGTTTATGGGGAAAACCAATAAAACTTCGAGACAAGAAGTTTGCACCATCTACGTTAGGCCACCAGTGCCCACTTGAATATTGAAGGGTGCCCCACCTTAGTCTCCATTTCACGCAGGTCTTAGAAGTCAGGACAAGTAAGTAGACCTGGTGAGCCTCCCCGCTCCAGATGGGAATTCAGCCAGAAAAGGAGAGGGAGGGAGAGTGAGAAAAGGAGAGAGAGACACGGGGGAGGCAGATTCCCAAGAAACTAGGCTGAGAGACTAGTCTGAGAAAACTGGTCCATCCTTTATTGTTCAGAAGGCCTTTTATACTTTTGATAATGCATGGAGATCAATGGGTAACACAACGTTATGCAGAGTTAGCAGCCCAGACTCTTATCAAAAGCAGGCTTTTCTCTCTGCATACCTAGTTGTATACACAAATCTTAGGTGATTTATGTAATCTTCTGGCCAAAAGGGCCAATTAACATTTTACAGTCCTTTTCTGATAAGGTTTGTCAACCAGAAGACTTATTTGTGTTGTTCTTCCCAAAGTCTGGTGCCACTCTCAGAAAGCACTAAATAAAGTTCCATTCCTACATAGCAAAGATACAGCAATTTATAACAAGTCAAAGGAGTACAGTGATTTATAACAAAAGAAAAGTAATTTACTCAAAAGTCTAGTGTTGTTAACATCAAAACTACTATATATCTTTTTCCATATCCCGTTTACACTGACTAACATCCTCCCAGGTGCCTAAAAGATAAAGAATATGGAGGACTGGCGGCAATCATTGAGTCAACAGTGAAAACCCATCACCAATATGATTTTTAGCTCTTTAGAAAAGGCTCTGTATCTTTAAGATGCTTTTAAGTTTTGTGCCTCTCGGGGTTGGAGAAGGGGGGAGCTGTAAGCAATTCACAAGCTGTAAGAGGTCCGGGGGAACTTGTTAGGCAAGCTAGAGAGTTATCAGAGGGTTTTTTTTTTTTTAACTGCAACATCCCTTTCAAAGACAGAAGATTAGCCGCGAGTTGACTTTGTCCAAAGTGTGACAGAAGAGTGGAAAAGCAGAGTACAGAGGATGGCAGATTTTGGGATTTTGGGGTGCATGCTCAGGAAATACCAGCGGGTCACCCTGAGATCTGATTCGCCTTGTCCATTAGATCTCTGCCACATGAACTTGTCAGGGGTGGGATTCCTCACGCTGGCTCTCAGCATGAGAGGAACACCAAGTTTGCTGCCGCAACTCAAGACAAACCAGGAGGTTCTCCCCTCAACGCGAGATGAGGCCTTTTCCCACTGTGGTGTATTGAGAGAAATCCCACCTTCCATCTTGAGCCTCAAAAGGGTCCTTGACAACCTTGAGGCAACTCAAGAAGTTCCCCGACACCTGTCTGCACTTAAAAGGAACACCGAGGGTCCAGCCACAACTCAAGAAGAGCCCTGGGTTTCCCTCTTCATCTCGCGATGAGGGTCCATTTCCCTGCATCATCAGGAAAGGAATCCAGGTGTTCCCGTTGCACCTTAAGAGGAGGCAGTCTCAACTTGACACTCAAGAGGAACTCCAGGGGTGGTGCTGCCATTTCAAAAGGCCCAGGTGTCCCAATGCACTTCAGATACACCTGACTCCCCTGCATTGACTCAACGGTCAATCCGAGGATCGACTCAAAACATGATGGCAGGTGTGACAGCCCTGTGGCACCTCAAGAGAAACATACCGAACCCTAGGTCAACCAGACAGGAAGCCTGATACTGCTTTTCCAGCTCAAGAAGAGAGTGGACTTGCATGTCTCCACACGATGCGTGGCCTGACTCCCCTGTGGAAACTCCAGAGGAACCCTGAGATCCATGTTGGCACTGGAGAGGAAACTGAGGTTCCAGCCTCAAATCCAGATGAGGACCTCGACCATGTCAGCGACTGCAGAGGAATCCTGAGAGGCCCCTCGCAACTCGCATGGAGACTGGACTTTCCTGAGGCCACATGAGAGGGTCCCTGAGGTCCCCGTCATAACTCAAGAGGAACCCCAAGTTTGCTTCCGCAACTCGAGAGCAACCAGGAGATGTTCCCCTCAACCGAGATGAGGCCCTTTTCTGCTGCGGTGTCACAAGAGAAATCCCACCTTTACTCTTGAGCCTCGAAAGGGTCATTGACACACTTGAGGCAGCTCAAGTAGTTCCCCGACATACCCGTCTCCACTCGAGAGGAACACCGAAGGTCCCGCCACAACTCAAGAAGTGCCCCGGTTTTCCCTCCTAATCTCAAGAGGAGAGTTCCTTTCCCTGCTTTGGCGGGAAAGGAATCCTGGCGTTCCCGTCGCACCCCAACAGGAGGCGGTCTCAACCTGACACTCGAGAGGAACTCCAGGGGTCATGCCACCATCTCAAAATAACCCAATGTCCCAATGCACTCCAGATACACCTGACTCCCCTGCACTGACTCTACGGTCACCCCGAGGATTGACTCAAAACACGAACGTAGGTGTAACAGCCCTGTGGCCCCACGAGAGAAAGCCTCCCATCCCTAGGTCAACCTGACAGGAATCCTGACACTGCTTTTCCAGCTCAAGAGGAGAGTGGACTTGGATGTCTTCACACAAGACGAAGCCTGACTCCTCTGTGGAAATTCCATAGAAACCCCGAGATCCATGTCAGAACTGGATAGGAAACCTGAAGTTCCAGCCTGAAATCCAGATGAAGCCCTCAGCACCGGCAACGACTGCAAAGGAATCCCAAGAGGCCCCTTGCAACTCGCATGGAGACTGGACTTTACTGAGCCCACATGAGCAGGTCCCTGAGGTCCCTGTCATAACTTGAGGGTAACCGAACTTTGCTGCTGCAACTTGAGAAAAATGAGGAGGTTCTTCCCTCAGCGCGAGATGAGGCCCTTTCCGCTGTGGTGTCTCAAGAGAAATCCCACCTTCCCTCTTGAGCCTTGGAATGGTCATTGACACCCTTGAGGCAACTCAAGAAGTTCCCCGACATACCCGTCTCCACTCGAGAGGAACACCGAGGGTCCGGCCACAACTCAAGAAGGGCCCCAGCTTTCCTTCCTCATCTTGAGAGGAGGGCCCATTTCCGGGTTTCGTTGGAAACGAATCCCGATGTTCCCATCACACCTCAAGAGGAGGCAGTCTCAACTTGACACTTGAGAGGAACTCCAGGGGTCGTGTGATCATTCCAATTGACCCCGATGTCCCAATGCACTCCAGATACACCTGAAACCCATGCACTGACTCGACAGTCAATCCGAAGAAAGACTCAAAACACGATGGCAGGTGTGACAGCCCAGTGACACCTCCAGAGAAAGCCACCGATTCCTATGTCAAACTGACAGGAAGCCTGACACTGCTTTTCTAGCTTGAGAGGAGAGTGGACTTGCATGACTCCAGCAAGACGAGGCCTGATTCCCCTGTGGAAACTCCAGAGGAACCCTGAGATCCATGTCGGCACTGGAGAGGAATCCTGAGGTCCAGCCTCAAATATAGATGAGGACCTCAGCCCCTGCAGCGACTGCAGAGGAATCATGAGAGGTTCCTCGCAACTCGCATGGAGACTGGACTTTCCTGAGGCCACATGAGCGGGCCCCTGAAGTCCCCGTCGTAACTCAAGCGGAACCCCAAGTTTGCTGCCACACTTCGAGAACAACCAGGACATTCTCCCCTCAACGCAAGATGAGGCCCTTACCCCCTGCGGCATCTCGAGAGAAATTCCACCTTCCCTCTTGAGCCTCAAAAGGGTCCTCAACACCTTTGAGGCAACTCAAGAAATTCCCCGACATACCTTTCTCCACTGGAGAGGAACCCTGAGGGTCGCACACAACTCAAGAAGAGCTCCGCTTTTCCCTCTTCATCGCCAGAGAAGGGTCCATTTCCCTGCTTCTTTTGGAAAGGAATTCCGTCGTTCCCCTCCCACCTCAAGAGGAGGCGGTCTGAACTTGACACTCGAGAGGAACTCCAGGGGGTTGTGCCACCATTCCAAAGACCTCGATGTCCCAATCCACTCCAGATATACCTGACTCCCCTGTACAGACTCGACGGT
Source organism: Redunca redunca (assembly GCA_006410935.1). NCBI lineage: Eukaryota > Metazoa > Chordata > Mammalia > Artiodactyla > Bovidae > Redunca > Redunca redunca. The sequence continues at coordinate 79,362 of SJYQ01005897.1, read as the reverse complement.
CACCCTGAGGATCGACTCAAAACGCGATGGCAGGTGTGACAGCCCTGTCGCACCTCAAGAGAAAGCCTCCAATCCCTAGGCCAACCCGACAGGAAACCTGACACTGCTTTTCCAGCTGGAGAGGAGAGCGGAATTGCATGTCTCCAGACGAGAAGAGGCCTGATTCCCCTGAGGAAACTCCGCAGGAACCCCGAGATCCATGTCGGCACTGGAGAGGAAAGCTGATGTTCCGGCCTCTACACCAGATGAGGACCTCGGCCACGGCTGTGACTGCAGAGGAATCCCGAAAGGCCCCTTGCAACTCTCATGGAGACTGGACTTCCTGTGGCCACCCAAGCGGGTCCCTGAGTTCCCCATCATAACTCGAGAGGAACCCTAGATTTGCTTCTGCAACTCGAGAAAAACCAGGAGATTCTCCCATCAACACCAGATGAGGCCCTTTACCGCTGCAGCATCTTGAGAGAACTCCCACCTTCCCTCTTGAGATTTGAAAGGGTCCTTGGCACCCTTGAGGCATCTTAAGTAGTTCCCCGACATAACCGTCTCCACTCGAAAGGAACACCAAGGGTCCCACCACAACTCAAGAAGAGCCCATGTTTTCCCTTCTCATCTCGATAGGAGCGTCTATTTCCCTGCTTCGTTGGGAAATGAATCACGGTGATCCTATCGATCCTCAAGAGGAGGCTGTCTCCACTTGACACTTGAGAGGAACTATGGGGGTTGTGCCACCATTCCAAAAGTCCCCAATGTCCCAATGCACCCAAGATACACCTGACTCCCCTGCACTGACTCGACGGTCACCCCGAGGACTGACTCAAAACACAATGGCAGGTGTGACAGCCCTGTGGCACCTCAAGAGAAAGCCACCGATCCCTAAGTCAACCCAACAGGAAACCTGACACTGGTTTTCCAGCTCAAGAGGAGAGCGGACTTGGACGTCTCCACACGAGACAAGGACTGTCTCTCCTGTGGAAACTCCATAGAAACCCTGAGATCCATGTCGGCACTGGAGAGGAACATTGAGGTTCCGGACTCAAATCCAGATGAGGACCACAGCCCCAGCAGAGACTGCAGAGGAATCCCGGGAGGCCCCTTGCAACTCGCATGGAGACTGGACTTTCCTAAGACCACACAAGCGGGTCCCTGATGTCCCCGTCTTAACTCGGGAGGAAACCCAATTTTGCTGTCGCAACTCAAGAAAAACCAGGAGATTCTCCCGTTAATGCAAGATTAGGCCCTTTTCTGCTGCGGCATCTCGAGAGAAATCCCACCTTCCCTCTTGACCCTCGAAAGGGTCCTTGACACCCTTGAGGCAACTCAACAATTTCCCGACATACCTGTCTCCACTCGAGAGGAACACCGAGTGTCCCACCACAACTTAAGTAGAGCCCCGGTTTTCCCTTCTCATCTCGAGAGGAGCGTCTATTTACCTGTTTCGTTGGGAAAGGAATCCTGGCATTCCTGTCACACCTCAAGAGGAGCTGGTCTCCACTTGACACTCGAGAGGAACTATGGGGGTCGTGCCACCATTGAAAAAGTCCCCGATGTCCCAATGCACTCCAGATACACCTGACTCCCCTGCACTGACTCGACGGTCACCCCGAGGATCAACTCAAAACACGATGACAGGTGTGACAGCCCTGTGGCACCTCGAGAGAAAGCCACTGATCCCTATGTCAACCCGACAGGAAACCTGACACTGCTTTTCCAGCATGAAAGGCGAGCGGACTTGCATGTCTCCATGCCAGACGAGGCCTGACTCCTCTATGGAAAACTCCAGAGGAACCCCGAGATCCATGTGGGCACTGGAGGGGAAAACTAAGTTTCCAGCCTCAACTCCAGATGAGGACCTCGGCCCCAGCAGCGACTGCAGAGGAATCCCGAGAGGGCCCTCACAATTCGCATGGAGACTGTACTTTCCTGAGGCCACACGAGTGGTTCCCTGAGCTCCCCGTCGTTACTCGAGATAAAGCCCAATTTTTCTGCCCCAACTCAAGAAAAACCAAGAGATTCTCCCCTCAATGCAAGATGAAGCCCTTTTCCACTGTGGCGTCTCGAGAGAAATCTCACCTTCCCTCTTGAGCCTCAAAACGGTCCTTGACACCCTTGAGGCAACTCAAGAAGTTCCCCGACATAACCGTTTCCACTCGAGAAGAACACCGAGGGTCCTGCCACAACTCAAGAAGAGCCCCGGGTTTTCCTCCTCATGTCGAGAGGAGGGTCCATTTCCCTGCTTCGTCGGGAAAGGACTCCAGGCATTCCCGTCGCACATCAAGAGGAGACGGTCTCAACTTGACACTCGAGAAGAACTCCAGGGGTCGTGCCACCATTTCAAAAGACCCCAATGTCCCAATGCACTCCAGTTATACCTGACTCCGCTGCACTGACTCGACGGTCACCTCAAGGATCGACTCAAAACATGATGGCATGTGTGACAGTTCTCTGGCACCACGAAAGAAAACCACAGATCCCTATGTCAACCTGACAGGAAGCCTGACACTGCTTTTCCAGCAGGAGAGGAGAGCGGACTTGCATGTCTCCACACGAGACGAGACCTGACTCCCCTATGGAAACTCCAGAGGAAGCCCGAGATCCATGTCAACAGTGGAGAGGAACCCTGAGGTTCCGGCCTCCACTCCACATGAGGACCCCGGACCCAGCAGCGACTGCAGAGGAATCCCGAGAGGCCCCTCGCAACTCGCTTGGACACTGGACTTTCCTGAGGCCACACGAGTGTGTCCCTGACATCCCCGTCATAACTCAAAAGGAACCCCAAGTTTGCTGCTGCAACTTGAGAAAAACCAGGAAATTCTCCCTTCAATGAGAGACGAGGCCTCTTTCTGTTGCGGCATCTCGAGAGAAATCCCACCTTCCCTTTGAGCCTCGAAAGGGTCCTTGACACCCTTGAGGCAACTCAGGAAGTTCCCTGACATACCCGTCTCCACTAGAGAGGAACACCAATGTTCCCGCCACAATTCAAGAATGCCGAGATCCAGCCCTGGTGGATCCAGGTTGATTTGAAGGGGAGACGGAGTTGGCGAGGAAAAAACATTTATTTATTAATATAAGATTAGATTATGAAGAAATATTGTAGTAGGAAAATTAAGTGGAGAAAAGAGCCAGAATAACTTGGTTTATGTGGAAAGCCAATAAAGTTCTAGACAAGGAGCTTGCACCATCTATGTTAGGCCACCGGTGTCCTTTAGAAAATCAGAGAGTGCCCCTCCTTGGGCTCTCTCTCTTTTGGATCTTAGGAGCCGGGACAAGTAAGTAGACATGGAGAACCTCCACATCCCAGATGGGAATTCAGCCTGAAATTAGACTAAAGGGGAGACATGAGGGAAACCAGTCCTTCCAATGACTGGCCCCCCCTTTCTATTTTCCTTCAAGGTCTTTTATACTTTTGATTATACATAGAGATCAATGGGTAATACAAAGTTATGCAGCGTTAGCAGCCCAGACTCTTATCAAAGCCAGGCTTTTCTCTCTGCATACAAGTCTTAGGTGATTTACATCATCTTCCGGCCAAAAGGGCCAATTAACATTTTACAGACGTTTTTCTGATAAGGGTTCATCAACCAGAAGACTTATTTGTGTTGTTCTTCCCAAGGTCTGGCGCCACTCTCAGACAGCACTAAATAAAGTTACATTCTTACATAGCAAAGATACATCAATTTATAACAAGTAAAAGGAATACAGTTATCTATAACAAAAGAAAATTAATTAATTCAAAAGTTTAGTGTTGTTAACATCAAAACTACTATATATCCCTTTCCATATCCTGTTTACATTGATTAACATCTTTCCAGGTGCCTAAAAGATAAAGAATATGGAGGCCTGGCAGCAATCATTGGGTCAACAGTGAAATCCTGTCACCAATATTATTTTTGGCTCTTTAGAAAAGGCTCTGTATCTTTAAGATGTTTTTAAGCCTTGTGCCTTTCGTGGATCAGGGGCTGCAAGCAATTCACAAGCTGTAAGAGGTCTGGGGGAACCTGCTAGGCAAGCTAGAGAGTTATCAGAGGGCATTTTAAGCCGAGACATTCTTTTGAAGGAGACTGAAGCCCTGAATTAACTTTTTCCAGAGAATGTCAGAAAAGTATGATACAATAAGGCTGGCATATTCTTATTTTTGGGGGGGTACATGCTCAGGAAATACCAGGGGGAAAACTTGAGGCCTGATTCGCCTTGCCCACCAAGGCCTCTGCCGCATGACCTTGTCACAGGTGGGATTCCTCACGCTGGCTCCTGGCATCTCCCCCCTGTTTTTTTTTTTTTTCTTAATCAGGTGCAGTTCAGTTGCGAGATTCCAAATGCTCTGCCAAAGAATCCTGACCATACAAGGAAGAATGATTACGTGGAGCAGGATTATAGCACCCAGAGCAACATAACTAGAAACAGTAGAGAGAATAGTCTTCCCAGAAATGAAGTTAGAGAAGGTGTGGGAAAAGTCATTGGCTTCTCCTGTGGTGGTAAAAGCTAACTGGGAGTGTTCTAAACTCTGAATCTGATTATGAAGCTTCCCTAAGTCTAAACTAATATCTGAGCTGTTCCAAACACCTAAAATATGATTTTTGATTCTTTCCCATTCAAAATCTGTCTCATTTACTTTCAGGGACTTAACACCTATCCACCGGTAGTTGGCATGATATGAAAGAGCCATTTTTACTTTTAGACTCTGTAATTCAGTCCCAATATGCATCATTGCTTCTTCTAGGGCATCAACACTCATTTCTAGTTTCCTATCTATAACTTCCTGAGTTGCCAGCAATAAAGAAACATTTTTGGATACAGTATCAACATATTGGGCGGTATGCACTTGTTGAGTCAATATTGCTGCCACAGTAACAGAAGTAATTGCAGTTATCAAAGCTGATATTCCCAAGATATGTAAGCCCACAAATTATACCAATAAGTAGTTACAATTACAGAAGTTGCATAAGTTACATAAGGGGAGGGTAGACAAGCTAAAATAGAGCAAATAGAGTCATTTTCTGACCAGAGTTCGTGCTGCAGCAGCTGTCAGTCCCGCCGGGATCTTGATGTTTATTTTGCTTCTTTTGCTGGCACGCGCAGTGGCACACTGGGTCCTATCAGTGAGCCTGGCCCCGCCCGCGGCTCTTGGGCACAGCTGTTCTGTGCGGCGGCGGTGGTGGCAGATGAGTTCCCCTTTTATTGTGATGAATAGGCTGTCTGGGGGACTGTGACATGACAAATCAGCTTGTCCGGGATCCAAATCGGCAAATCTGCATCCTGTAGAAAAAGTACAAGCACTTCCTCAACTTGCAGTTAATTTGGAGTCGGGATGTTTTTATTGTCTGGAGAGGACGTCTTTTCACTTTACCAACGGCTTTACATCTTATTGTTCCAGAAGAGTCAGCATTTAATTTATTACAAAGAGAACATGTTGTAAAATCTGATGGAGAAAAATTATACTTAAATTCTCCTTTCTTAATTTTTGAATTAACAAAGCATGTGAGGGTAAATGATGCAAGATTTGACCACAATAATTTCTTATAGCAATCTGCCAATCATCATCAAACATTTGAAAAGCATCAAGTTGTTCTCTGTTATATGGAATTACAATTTTTGATGGCTCTTTACTAAACAATTTAATAAATCAGTATACTTGAATTAATCTTTATAATTAATATGTCAGTTAATATATATATTGCAGCAATACAACATGCACACAACCAATACCAACCAACACAAACCAATGCATTGTAATAATACATGTCTCACACACACAATATACTTATACAGTATATAACATGTTATCACAGCATGCAAATCTATACCAATTAATATTAGCCACATACACACTATATTACTGCAATATATGTATCATGTTTATATAATTATATAGTATATATTTAATATGCATATATAGTATACATATTAATTCACATACGAATTAAGTATAGATCTATAAATAGAATTAGGTATACCCCCCTTTTTTTGCATTGTGTAATTCCTTCATCTTCTGCATATTAATGCTTTACCAACACTACAACCATAAATAACACAATTTCAAATACTGTATTTTTAGTTCAGTGAGATCACAGTCTACAGATTCATTTACTTATATTAGACAAGATTAACCCATTCAACTTACTGCAGTTTTTAAATGCACATAAAATACAGAAATTGATGCAATTAAACAAAATCTTCAGGATCTTATTCTTTAAATTCTTAGATTACAATAATTTGTTTTCCTGCAGGCTTAATTACCTGTCCCCATGATCACCAATGGTTATGGCTCAATTTAACTACACCAGTTTATCAACCTTTCATATCCTTAAAGATAACATAAGTGAAAATTACAATTTCTTATCAAAAAGTTTTAGGGTTTTTTGAATTTTAAATATTTGCTCTCCCTCCTCCCCTCACCTTAAGACATTTCAAATAAACTAAAAATAACCACATCTCGCCTGCAACATTCCTTAGCAATCATTTGATGTATAAAGTTTTAACTATGCCCCCAGTTAATTTTAAGACACAAAAATTGCTGCCTACCAATCTGTCTTGTCACAAGTTAGAAATACTACATTTAAGAATTAACATGAGTGTTTCAAGTTTCTTCCAGTTTAGGTATTTATACCTTTGTGCTTGTCGCTTCAGGATGTTACTGTAACACTGGTATTTATATAACCCATGTTTATGTGCCTTATATGTAATCCTTTAAAACACTAGTAATTTAAAACACTAGTAGGTATACCTTTATTATATTTTATTTATACCCATACCCAATTAAGCAAACTGTAATTTGGCAAATATATTTATATTATGTAGTTATATCAATATATGAAGTGTTGTTAATTGTACCACCTATTGAGAACTAAGAAATTGAGAAATCCCCTTTCCAAACAACTCCTATTTGAAACAGCATGTCCCACCCTCATAGGGTAAAGGGGAGCGAAGGAACTACATAGAGTTTGGAAAATTCCACAGGTATCCTCAAACTGCCAATCTACATTTTTGTACTTTTAACTACTGTGGGGGTTTGAGGGCAAATGAAACAAAATTTGACCCCTGAAATCTATCAGGACAACTTGCCAATCATCACTATTTTGTAAAAGACTTGCAGTTGATCCTTATTGAATGGAATTACTATATTTGCTACTTCTTTTCCAAAAAGTTCCATACTTCTTTTTCTTCTTTTTAAAATTAATTGTGCCACCAAGTTGGGATAAGATAAAACTATTTTTCTTGGGGTCACTTGTAGATGGAACCAATGGCCTTCTTGTCACAAGTATATTGTTTTGTGGCAAGAAAATTTAATCTCATCTTTTGGTAATATTAATCTTAATTAACTGATCATTAAAGCCTCATTCACTTGAACAAAAGCCAACTCTGTCACTAGTCAACCTTTTCCTAGAACTGGGATTAGGATTGTTTTTTAAGCAATCATACAGAAGGCTTTAAATCTGCAGTAGTCAGTTTTAAATGTGGGCATATCCAATTAATATCCCCTAATAATTTCTGGAAATCATTTAAAGTTAGTAAACAATCTCTCTGCAGCTTTAAAGGGACACTATCAGTTTTCAAAACTTTTGGCAAACTTAAATATAAGAAGCAAGTAAACAGCTGTTACACAATATCTTTATAAGCTTTTCTAGTGATCTTTCTATAGCCCAAATCTGGTCTATAGCCTTTTAGATGACAAATAACCATCTAATCTTTGCTTAAATACTTCCAGCAATGGGGAACTCACCACTCACCAAGGTTTTAAACTCTCTCCCACCTTTCCGTCTACAGCATTTCCATCCTGCATACCACTGTCTCTAATCCCGCCAACTCATTTTCAGTAGTGTGTGTTGGCCAGGAGCTGGGCCAGTCTTTGCCAGCAATGCAAGAAACATCTGCTCTAGTGTCTAACAACCCTGATATTTTATATCCTTGAATTAAAAAATACTTTAAAGGCCTAGAAGCTGTAATTTTCTGCACCCAAAAAGCTAGATCACTAGATCCAAATCCTCTGGGGCTCCTAGCTTGAGAAGTCAAGGTTTTTCTGTCTGGTAATAAGGTAAAAGCAAAAGGGGTACTATTCTTTGACCTTTATTAAAATGCACAGTTTTAGCAGGTGGCAGATCAAAACTTTAATTTTTTCAGTATAATCAGAATCTACTACACCAGACACGACCGAAATTATTTTTTTAAAAAGAAAGCGACCTACATCCTAGCATAACTCTTACAATGTCCTCAGGCAGGGGGCTAGCCACTCCCGTTGGAATCTGAGCAACCGGCACATCAGGGGTTAATATTTTTGCCGTGGTGGAGTTGAGGTCTAGTCCTGAGCTGCTGCTGCTGCTGCTACCTGGGGTTAATTTGCGTGGCTTTTTGTCTCTGTTTAGCAGGAAATTGCTGGCAAAAATGTTCCATTTGGCCACAAGAGAAACATTTTTTATTTGCAAAATCCTTCTTATTATGATTATTTTTCTTTCCTTTTCTCTTTTTTGTTTTCCTATTTCTCTCTCTCTTTTTTTTTCTTTTTTTCCCCCTTGGGTGAGGCCCCTCTTGAGGGGGGTTTTCGCAAGGAGCAGGCTCTGTTTTAAAAGCTCCTATGTTTTAAAAATTTTTTTTCCTTATCTTTTTTAAGCTTAAGCAATGTTCTGGGAGGTTTTGGAGGCAAAGTGGGGAATTTCTAAACCCTGGGGAGGCGCAAGCGGAGATTGCGATGGTCGCCTTAAATCAGATAAATTTTTAAAGATTTTAGATTTTTAAAGGTTTGTGTAGAGGGGGAGCGGGCTCGACAGGGCGCTTGGCCTCTGCGTCCTGTAAGCACTCTCTTTCCTTGGGAGGAACAGTACAGTCTCCCTCCTTTTCTTTGCCAATGGCAGAAAATATGACCTGCATAGAAGGCGGAGACCCACTACCATCCACTGCTATAGCCTCTCCCATAGTCTATCTAAGAGCTCATGACAGGGTTCCAGAACATTTCTGATAATATTCCACAGAGCAAACGCATCTACAGGAACTTTTTCTGGCTCATGCAAAGTATAATGAGTTTTTAGCTGTTTTCCTAGCTTCACCCAAGTATCTAAATACCTTTTCTGGAAATTAAGGACATTGCTCTTGTAACACTAGCCTTTTTAACTTTAATTTTTCTTTTGTATAACAGTTGCAAAATCACTTCTATAAAGAGTTGTCGTTCTTTTGACTCACTGTTACCCGTGTCAGAAAATTAAGATTTATAGAAAAGTCTGCCTTGACAAAAGGTTTTACCTTTGGCAAGGGGGTTTTTCTTTTCAACCCTGAGATAGCAGGTTTCTTTCAACCTCTAGAAAACCAGGTTTCTCTTAAACCCTTCAACACTTCCCACTCCTACTTACCCTGTCTATCCTACAGGGGGGTCTGCAGCACCCTGAGTGGGGTCCTATCCGTCTCGAACACTCAACACTGAGGGAACAACAGGGCTGATGACCCTAGTTGTGCAGAGCAATACGGCTGATGACCCTACTTGCTCCAAGGGGGTGGCAATAAGGCTGATGACCCTAATTGCTCGGGGAACCTACCTTCAAATAGCCTGTTCCGGGCTCCACTTGCCGGGGTCCAGCCCTGGTGTATCCAGGGTGATTCGAAGGGGAGACAGAGTAGGCGAGGAAAAAACTTATTTATTTATTAATATAAGATTAGATTAGGAAGAAATAGTGTAGTAGGAAAATTAAGTGGAGAAAAGAGCCAGAATAACTTGGTTTATGTGGAAAGCCAATAAAGTTCCAGACAAGGGGCTTGCACCATCTATGTTAGGCCACCGGCGTCCGTTTGAAAATCAGAGAGTGCCCTACCTTGGGCTCTCTCTCTTATGGATCTTAGAAGCCGGGACAAGTAAGTAGACATGGCGAGCCTCCACGCCACAGATGGGAATTCAGCCTGAAATTAGACTAAAGGGGAGACACAGGGGAAACCAGTCCTTCCAATGACTTCCCCTCCTCTATTGTCCTTCAAGGCATTTTATACTTTTGATTATACATAGAGATCAATGGGCAATACAAAGTTATGCAGCGTTAGCAGCCCAGACTATATCAAAACCAGGCTTTTCTTTCTGCAAACAAGTCTTAGGTGATTTACATCATCTTCTGGCCAAAAGGGCCAAGTAACATTTTACAGCCTTTTTTCTGATAAGGATTATTCAACCAGAAGGCTTGTTTGTGTTGTTCTTCCCAAAGTCTGGTGCCACTCTCATGGTGCAACTCGCATGGAGACTGGAATTTCCTGAGGCCACACGAGCGGGACCCTGAGGTCCCCAGCGTAACTCGACAGGAACCCCAAGTTTGCTGCTGCAACTCGAGACAAACCAGGAGATTCTCCCCTCAACAGGAAATGAGACCCTTTTCTGCTGTGGTGTCTCGAGAGAAATCACACCTTCACTCTTGAGCCTCGAAAGGGTCTTTGACACCCTTGAGGCAACTCAAGATGTTCCCTGACATAACCGTCTCCACTCGATAGGAACACTGAGGGTCCTGCCACAACTCAAGAAGGTCCCTGGGTTTCCCTCCTTGTCTCAAGAGGAGGGCCCATTTCCCTGCTTTGTCGGGAAAGGAATCCCGGGGTTCCCATCACACATCAAGAGGATGTGATCTCTACTTAACACTCAAGAGGAACTCCAGGGGTCGTGCCAACATTTCAAAAAACCCTGATGTCCCAAGGCACTCCAGATACACCTGACCCCCCTGCACTGACTCGACGGTCACCCCGAGGATCAACTCAAAACATGATGGCAGGTCTGACATCACTGTGGCGCCTCGAGAGAAAGCCACCGATCCCTATCGTCAACCCGACAGGAGGCCTGACACTGATTTTCCGGCTCGAGAGGAGAGCAGACTTGCATGTCTCCACACGAGACGAGGCCTCATTCCTCTGTGGAAACCCCAGAGGAACTCCAAGGTCTATGTTGGCACAGGAGAGGAACCCTGCAGTTCCTGCCTCAACTCAAGATGAGGACCTTGGCCCCAGAAGTGACTTCAGAGGAATACCGAGATGCCCCTCGGAAGGCGCTTGGACACTGGATATTACTGGAGCCACCACGAGCGGGTCCCTGAGGTCCCAGTTGTACCTCGAGAGGAACCATATGTTCGCAGCTGCAACACGAGAAAAACCAAAAGATTCTTCGCTCAATGTGAGATGAGGCCCTTTTCCCCTGCGGCGTCTCGAGAGAAATCCCACCTTCCCTCTTCAGCCTCAAAGGGCTCCTTGACACCCTTGAGGCAACTCAAGAAGTTCCCCGACATACCCGTCTGCACTCGAGAGGAACACTGAGGGTCCCGCCACAACTCAAGAAGAGCCCTGGTTTTCCCTCCTCATCTTTAGAGGAGGGTCTACTTCCCTGCTTCGTTGGGAAAGGAATCCCAGCGTTCCTGTCCCACCTCAAGAGGAGGCGGTCTCATCTTGACACTCGAGAGGAACTCCAGGTGTCGTGCCACCATTTCAAAAGCCCCCGATGTCCCAAAACACTCCAGATACACCTGACTCCTCTACACTGACTTGAAGGTCACCCTGAGGGTCAACTCAAACATGATGGCAAGTGTGACAGCCCTGTGGCACTTCAAGAGAAAGCCACAGATCCCTATGTCAACCCGACAGGAAGCCTGACACTTTTTTCAACTCGAGAGGAGAGCGAACTTGCATGTCTCCTCACGAGACGAGGCCTGACTCCCCTGTGGAAACTCCAGAGGTACCACGAAATCCATGTCAGCACTGGAGAGGAATCCTGAGGTTCCGGCCTCAACCCCAGATGAGGATGTCAACCCCAGTAGTGACTTCAGAGGAATCCTGAGAGGTCCATCACAACTCGCATGGAGACTGGACTTCCCTGAGGTCCCCTTCGTAACTCGAGAGGAACCCCAAGTTTGCTGCCGCAAGTCGAGAAAAACCGGGAGATTCTCCCCTCAACGCGAGATGAGTCCCTTTTCTGCTGCAGTGTCTCGAGAGGAATCCCACCTTCCCTCTTGAGCCTTGAAAGTGTCCAAGATACCCTTGAGGCAATTCAAGAATTTCCCTGACATACCCGTCTCCACTTGAGAGGAACACCGAAGGTCCCGCCCCACTCAAAAGAGCCTCAGTTTTCCGTCCTCATGTTGAGAGGAGGGTCCATTTCCTTTCTTCATCGGGAAGGGAATCCCGGCATTCCTGTCGCACCTCAAGAGGAGGCGATCTCAACTTGACACCTGAGAGGAACTCCAGGGGTCGTTCCACCATTCCAAAAGACCCTAATGTCCCAATGCACTCCAGATACACCTGAGTCCCATGCACTGACTCGACAGTCACCCCGAGGATCAACTCAAAACACGATGGCAGTTGTGACAGCCCTGTGGCACCTTGAGAAAAAGACACTGATTCCTATGTCAACCCGACAGGAAGCCTGAAACTGCTTTTCTAGCTCGAGAGGAGAGCAGACTTGCATGTCTCCACATGAAACGAGGTCTGACTCCCCTGTGGAAACTTCAGAGGAATCCCGAGACCCATGTCAGCACTGGAGAGGAAACCTGAGGTTCCGGCCTCAACTCCAGATGAGGACCTCGGCCCCGACAGTGACTGCAGAGGAATCTTGAGGGGCCCTTCGCAAATTGTATGGAGACTGGACTTTCCTGAGGCCACACAAGTGGGTCCCTGAGGTCCCCGTTGTAACTCGAGAGGAACCCCAAGTTTGCTGATGCAACTCGAAAAAAACCAGGAGATTCTCCCCTCAACGCTATATGAGGCCCTTTTCCACTGCAGTGTCTCGAGAGATATCCCGCCTTCCCTCTTCAGCCTCGAAAGGGTCCTTGACACCCTTGAGGCAACTCAAGAAGTTCCCCGACATACCCATCTCCACTCGAGAGGAACACTGAGGGTCCCACCAAAACTCAGAAAGAGCCCCAGTTTTCTCTCTTCATCTCTAGAGGTGGTTCCATTTCCCTGCTTCATCAGGAGAGAAATCCCGGCGTTCCTGTAACACCTTAGGAGGAGGCGGTCTCAACTTGACACTCGAGAGGAAATCCAGCGATCGTGCCTGCATGGGTCCAGCCCCGTTTGATACAGGATGATTCGAAGCAGGGACTGCATATGCAAGGAAAAAAAAATTATTTATTTAGAAATATAAGATTAGATTAGGAAGAAATAGTGTAGTAGGAAAATTAAGTGGAGAAAAGAGGCTGAATAACTTGGTTTACTTGGAAAAGCAGTAAATTTCCAGGCAAGGAGCTTGCACCTTCTATGTTAGGTCACTGGCATCCTCTTGAATAGTGGGAGGTAACACACCTTGGTCTCCCTCTATCGTGGATCTTAGAAGCCGGGATAAGTAAGTAGACATGGCGAGCCTCCACACCCCAGGTGGAAATTCAGCCAGAAAACAGAGTAAAGAGGAGACATGGGGGAAACCAGGCCTTCCAATGACTTTCCCGGCCTCTGTTGTCTAGAAAGGCCTTTTATACCTTTTTGATTGTACATAGAGATCAATGAGTAATACAAAATTATGCAGCATTAGCAGTCCAGACTCTAACCAAAACCAGGCTATTCTCTCTGCATACCTAGTTGTATACACAAGTCTTAGATGATTTACATAATCTTCTGGCCAAAAGGCCCAATTAAATTTTTTTCTGATGGGCAAGGTGAGTCACATCTCAGCCACATGACCTTTTCACAGGTGGGATTCCTCACGCTGGCTCCTGGGACGTGCCACCATTTCAAAAGACCCCGATATCCCAATGCACTCCAGATACACCTGACTCCCCTGCACTGACTCGACAGTCATCCTGAGGATCGAATCAAAACACGAAGGCAGGTGTGACAGCCCTGTGGCACCGCAAGAGGAAGCCACCGATCCCTATATCAACATGACAGAAAGCCTGACACTGATTTTCAAGCTAGAGGTGAGAGCGGACTTGCATGTCTCCACAGGAGACGAGGTCTGATTGCCCTGTGGAAACTCCAGAGGAACCCTGAGATCCATGTTGGCACTAAAGAAGTACCCTGAGGTTCTGGCCTCAACTCCAGATGAGGACCTTGGCCCTAGTAGTGACTGCAGAAGAATTCCGAGAGGGCCCTCGCAACTCGCATGGAGACTGGAATTACCAGAGGTGAGGCCCTGGAATGTCCTGATGTTCCTGTTGCAACTCGAGAGGAATCCCAAGTTTGCTGCCGCAACTCAAGAAAAACCAGGAGATTCTCCTCTCAACGCGAGATGATGTCCTTTTCCGCCATGGCATCTTGAGAGAAATCCCACCTTCCCTCTTAAGCCTCTAAAGGGTACTTGACACCCTTGAGGCAATTCAAGAAGTTCCCCAACATACCCGTCTCCACTCGAGAGAAACACCAAGGGTCCCAGCACAACTCAAGAAGAGCCCCGGTTTTCCCTCCTCATCTTGAGAGGAGGGTCCATTTCCCTGCTTCGTCAGGAAAGGAATACCGGATTTTCCGTTGCACGTCAAGATGTGGTGGTCTCAACCTGACACTCTAGAGGAACTCCAGTGGTCGTGCCAGCATTCCAAATGATTCCGATATTCCAAAGCACTCCAGATACACCTGACTCCCCTGCACTGACTCGACGGTCAACCCAAGAAGCGACTCAAAACATGATGGAAGGTGTACCGATCCTTATGTCAACCCAACAGGAAGCCTGACGCTGCTTTTCCAGCTTAAGAGGAGAGCAGATTGGCATGTCTCCACACGAGAGGAGGCCTGACTCCCCCGTGGACACTCCAGAGGAACCCCGAGATCCATGTTGGGACTGGAGAGGAACCCTGAGGTTCTGGCCTCAACTCCAGATGAGGACCTCGGCCCCAGCAGTGACTGGAGAGGAATCTCGAGAGACCCCTCACAACTTGCATGGAGACTGGACTTTCCTGAGTCGATACGACTGGGTCCCTGAGGTCTCCGTCGTACCTCAAGAGGAATCCCAAGTTTGCTGTCGCAACTCGAGAAAAACCAGGAGATTCTCCCCTCAACGTGAGATGATGCCCTTTTCCGCTGCGGCGTTTTGAGAGAAATCCCACCTTCTCTCTTGAGCCTTGAAAGGATCCTTGAGACCCTTGAGGCAACTCAAGAAGTTGCCCGTCATACCCGTCTCCACTTGAAAGGAACACCGAGGGTCCCGCCACAATTCAAGACGAGCCCCGGTTTTCCCTCCTCATTTCGAGAGGAGGGTCCATTTCCCTGCTTCGTCAGGAAAGGAATCCCAGCGTTCCCGTCGCACCTCCAGAGGAGGCGTTCTCAAACTGACACTCGAGAGGAACTCCAGGAATTGTGCCTGCCTGGGTCCAGCCCCGTTGGATCCAGGGTGATTCAAAGCAGGGATGGTGCAGGCTAGGAAAAAACTTATTTATTTATAAATATAAGATGAGATTAGGAAGAAATAGTGTAGTAGGAAAATTAAGTGGAGAAAAGAGGCTGAATAAAAAATCAGTTTATGTGGAAAACCAATAAAGTTCCAGACAAGGAGCTTGCACCATCTATGTTAGGCCACCAGCGTCCTCTTGAATAGCGAAGGGTGCCCCACCTTGGGCTCCCTCTCGCGTGGATCTTAGAAGCTGGGACAAGTAAGTAGACATGTCGAGCCTCCACACCCCAGATGGAAATTCAGCCAGAAAATAGAGTAAAGAGGAGACACAGGGGAAACCAGGCCTTCCAATGACTGGCCCGGCCTCTATTGTCAAGAAAGGCTTTTTATACCTTTTTTGATTGTACATAGAGGTCAATGGCTAATACAAAATTATGCAACGTTAGCAGTCCAGACTCTAATCAACACCAGGCTTTTCTCTCTGCATACCTAGTTGTATACACAAGTCTTAGGTGATTTACATCAGCTTCCAGCCAAAAGGGCCAATTAACACTTTACAGCCTTTTTTTCTGATAAAGGTTTGTCAACCAGAAGACTTATTTGTGTTGATCATCCCAAAGTCTGGTGCCACTCTCAGAAAGCACTAAATAATGTTCCATTCTTACATAGCAAAGATACAGCAATTTATAACAAGTAAAAGGAGTACAGTGATTTATAACAAAGGAAAGTAATTAACTCAAAATTCTAGTGTTGCTAACATCAAAGCTACTATATATCTTTTCCCATATCCCATTTACATTGATTAACATCCTCCCAGCTTCCTAAAAGATAAAGAATATGGAGGCCTGGCGGCAATCATTGAATCAACAGTGAAAACCCATCACCAATATGATTTTTAGCTCTTTAGAAAAGGCTCTGTATCTTTTGGATGCTTTTAAGCTTAGTGCCTCTCATGGTTGGGGGGCTGTAAGCAATTCACAAGCTGTCAAAGGTCCGGGGGAACCTGTTAGGCAAGTTAAAGAGTTATCAGAGGGGGTTTAAATGAAACATCCCTTTCAAATGCAGAAGACTAAAGCGCTGAGTTCACTTTTCCCATGTGTGTAAGAAGAGTGGAAGAGCAGAATAAAAAGGCTGGCAGATTTTGGGTTTTGGGGGTACATGCTCAGGAAATACCAGGGGGACACCCTGAGATCTGACTCACCTTGCCCATCAGATCTCTGCCGCATGACTTTGCCACGGGTGGGTTTCCTCATGCTGGCTCCCGGCACGTGCCACCATTTCAAAAGACCCCGATATCCCAATGCACTCCAGATAGCCCTATCTCCCCTGCACTGACTCCACAGTCACCCCGAGGATCGACTCAAAACACGAAGGCAAGTGTGAGTGCCCTGTGGCAACTCGAGAGTAAGCCTCCGATCCTTTTGTCAACCCGACAGGAAGCCTGACACTGTTTTTCTAGCTAGAGATGAGAGCGAACTTGCATGTCTCCACACGAGACGAGGCCTGACTCCCCTGTGGAAACTACAGAGGAACCCTGAAATCCATGTCAGCACTGGAGAGGAAGCCTGAGATTCCAGCCTTAAACCCAGATGAGGACCTGGCCCCAGCAGCAACTTCAGAGGAATCCCGAAAGGCCCCTCACCACTTGCATGGGGACTGGACTATCCTGAGGCTACACGAACGGGTACTTGAAGTCCCCATTGTAACTTAAGAGGAACCCGAAGTTTGCTGACACAACTCGAAAAAAACCAGGAGATTCTCCCCTCAATGCGAGATGAGGCCCTTTTCCACTGCAGCTTCTCGAGAGAAATCCCACCCTCCCTCTTGACCCTCGAAAGGGTCCTTGACACCCTTGAGGCAACTCAAGAAGTTCCTTGACATACCCGTCTCCATTCGAGAGGAACACCGAGGGTCCCGCCACAACTCAAGAAGAGCCCCAGTTTTCCCTCCTCATCTCAAGAGGAAGGTTCCTTTCCCTAATTTGTCGGGAAAGGAATCATGGCATTCCCGTCGCCCCTCAAGAGGTGGCAGTCTCAACTTGATACACGAGAGGAACTCCAGGGTTCGTGCACCATTTCAAAAGACCCCGATTTCCAAATGCTCACCAGATAAACCTCACTCCCCTGCAGTGACTCGACGGTCACCCCGAGGATCGACTCAAAACACAATGGCAGATGTGACAGCCATGTGGCACCTCGAGAGAATGCCACTGATCCCTATTTCAACCCAACAGAAGCCTGACACTGCTTTTCCAGCTGGATAGGAGAGCGGACTTGCATGTCTTCACATGAGACGAGTACTGACTCCCCTGTGGAAAGTTTAGAGGAACCTCGAGGTCCATGTCGGCACTGGAGAGGAACCCTGAGGTTCTGGCCTCAACTCCAGATGAGGACCTCGGCCCCAGCAGCGACTGCAGAGGAATCTCGAGAGGCTCCTCGAAACTCTCATGGAGACTGGACTATCCTGAGACCACACGAACGGGTCTCTGAAGTCCCCATAGTAACTCGAGAGGAACCCCAAGTTTGCTGATGCAACTAGAAAAAAAAAACCAGGAGATTTTCCCCTCAACACGAGATGAGGTCCTTTTCCACTGCAGCGTCTCGAGAGATATCCCACTTTCCCCATGAGGCTCGAAAAGGTCCTTGACACCCTTGAGGCCACTCAAGAAGTTCCCCGACATACCCGTCTCCACTAGAGAGGAACACCGAGGGTCCTGCCACAACTCAAGATGAGACCCGGTTTTCCCTCCTCACCTCGAGAGGAAGGTCCATTTCCCTGCTTCATCGGGAAAGGAATCCCAGCATTCCTTAAGAGGAGGTGGTCTCAACATGAGGCTTGAGAGGAACTCCAGGGATCGTGCCTGCCTGGGTCCAGCCCCATTGGATCCAGGGTTATTCAAAGCAGGGATGGCATAAGCTAGGGAAAAAAAATGTATTTATTTATAAATATAAGATTAGATTAGGAAGAAATAGTGTAGTAGGAAAGTTAAGTGGAGCAAAGAGGCTGAATAACTTGGTTTACATGGAAAACCAATAAAATTCCAGACAAGGAGCTTGCACCATCTACGTTAGGCCACTGGCGTCTTCATGAATAGCGGGGGGTGTCCCAACTTGGGGTCCCTCTTGCGTGGATATTAGAAACCGGGGCAAGTAAGTAGACATGTCGAGCCTCCACACCCCAGATGGAAATTCAGCCAGAAAACAGAGTAAAGAGGAGACACAGGGGAAACCAGGCCTTCCAATGACTGGCCTGGCCTCTATTGTCTAGAAAGGCCTTTTATACCTTTTTGATTGTACATAGAGGTCAATGGGTAATACAAAATTATGCAGCGTTAGCAGTCCAGACTCTTATCAACACCAGGCTTTTCTCTCTGCATACCTAGTTGTATACACAAGTCTTAGGTGATTTACATAATCTTCTGGCCAAAAGGGCCAATTAACATTTTACAGCCTTTTTTCTTATAAGGGTTTGTCATCCAGAAGACTTATTTGTGTTGATGTTCCCAAAGTCTGGTGCCACTCTCAGAAAGCACAAAATAAAGTTCCATTCCTACATAGCAAAGACACAGCAATTTATAACAAGTCAAAGGAGTACAGTGATTTATAACAAAAGAAAAGTAATTTACTCAAAAGTCTAGTGTTGCTAACATCAAAACTGCTATATATCTTTTTCTATATCCCATTTACATTGATTAACATCCTCCCAGGTGCCTAAAAGATAAAGAATATGGAGGCCTGGTGGCAATCATTGAGTCAACAGTGAAAACCCATCACCAATATGATTTTTAGCTCTTTACAAAAGGCTCTGTATTTTTAAGATGCTTTTAAGCTTAATGCCTCTCGCGGTTGGGGGGCTGTAAGCAATTCACAAGCTGTAAAAGGTCAGGGGGAACCTGTTAGGAAAGTTAGAGTGTTACCAGAGGGGGTTTAAATGAAACATCCCTTTCAAATGCAGAAAACTAAAGCCCTGAATTGACTTTTTGCAGAGTGTGTCAGAAGAGTGGAAAAGTAGACTACAAAGGCTGGCAGATTTTGGGTTTTTGGAGTACATGCTCAGGAAATACCAGGGGGACACCCTGAGATCTGACTCGCCTTGCCCGTCAGATCTCTGCCACATGAACTTGTCAAGGGTGGGATTCCTCACGCTGGCTCCCAGCACGTGCCACCATTTCTAGAGACCCGGATGTCCCAATGCACTACAGATACACCTGACTCCCCTGCCCTGATTCGATGGTAACCCCAAGGATTGACTCAAAACACGATGGCAGGTGTGACAGCCTTTGGCACCTCAAGAGAATGTCAACGATCCCTATCTCAACCCAACAAGAATCCTGACACTGCTTTTTCAGCTTGAGTGGAGAGCGGACGTGCATGTTTCCACACGAGACGAGGCCTGACTCCCCTGTGGAAACTCCAGAGGAACCCCGAGATCCATTTCGGCACTGGAGAGGAAACCTCAGCTTCCAGCCTCTACTCCAGATGAGGCCCTCAACCCCGGCAGCGACTGCAGAGGAATCCCGAGAGGTCCCTCGCAACTCGCATGGAGACTGGACTTTCCTGAGGCCACACGAGTGGGTCTTGAAATGCCCATTGTAACTCGAGAGAACCCCAAGTTTCCTGTTGCAACTTGAAATAAACCGGGAGATATTCCCCTCAATGTGAGATGAGGCCCTTTTCCATTGTGGCATCTCAAGAGAAATCCCACCTTCCCTCTTGACCCTCAAAAGGGTACTTGATACCCTTGAGGCAACTCTAGAAGTTCCCCAACATACCCATCTCCACTCGAGAGGAACACCGAGGGTCGTGCCACAACTCAAGACGAGCCCCGGTTTTCCATCTCGAGAGAAGCGTCCATTTCCCTACTTCGTCGGGAAAGGGATCACAGCGTTCCTGTTATCCCTCAAGAGGAGGCGGTCTCAACGTGACACACGAGAAGAACTCCAGGGGTCGTGCACCATTTCAAAAGACCCCGATGTCCAAATGCCACCAGATACACCTGACTCCCCTGTACTGACTCGACGGTCACCCCGAGGATTGACTCAAAACACGATGGCAGGTGTGACAGCCATGTGGCACCTCGAGAGAAGGCCACCGATCCCTATGTCAACTCAACAGAAGCCTGACACTGCTTTTCCAGCTGGAGAGGAGAGCGGACTTGCATGTCTCCACATGAGACGAGGACTGACACCCCTGTGGAAACTCCAGAGGAACCCCGAGATCCATGTCGGCCCTGGAGAGGAAGCATGAGTTTCTGGCCTCAACTCCAGATGAGGACCTCGGCCCTGGCAGTGACTGCAGAGCAATCCCGAGTGGCCCATCACAACTTGCATGGAGACTGGACTTTTCTGATGCCATACGAGTGGGTCCCTGAGTTCCCGTCATAACTCGAGAGGAACCCCAAGTGTGCTGCTGCAACTCGAGAAAAACCAGGAGATTCTCCCCTCAACGCGACATGAGGCCCTTTACCACTGAAACGTCTCAAGAGAAACCCCATCTTCCCTCTTGAGCCTCGAAATGGTCCTTGACACCCTTGAGGCAACTGAAGAAGTTCCACGACATATCTGTCTCCACAAAGCAGAACACCGAGGGTCCCGCCACAACTCAAGAAGAGCCCCGGTTATCCCTCCTCATCCCGAGAGCAGGGTCCATTGCCCTGCTTCATAGGGAAAGGAATCCAGGCATTCCCGTCGCACCTCAAGAGGAGGCGGCCCGAACTTGACACTCGAGAGGAACTCCAGGGATCATGCCACCATTTCAAAAGCGCCAGATATCCCAGTGCACTCCAGATACACCTGACTCCCCTGCACTGACTCGACAGTCACCCCGAGGATCGACTCAAAACACTACGGCAGGTGTGACAACCCTGTGTCACCTCGATAGAAAGCCACCGATCCCTATGTCAACCAGACAGGAAGCCTGACTCTGCTTTTCCAGCTCAAGAGGAGAGCGGACTTGCATGCCTTCACACGAGACGAGGACGGACTCCCCTGTGGATGCCACAGGGGAACCCTGAGATCCATATCGGCACTGGAGAGGAACCCTGAGGTCCCGGCCTCAACTCCAGATGAGAACCTCGGCTCCGGTAGCGACTGCAGAGGAATCCCAAGAGGCAACTCACATGCAGACTGTACTTTACTGAGGCCAGACGAGCGAGTCCCTGAGGTTCCCATCGTAACTCGGGATGAACCCCAAGTTTGCTGCCACAACTAGAGAAAAACGAGGAGATTCTCCCCTTTTCCACTGCGGTGTCTCGAGTGAAATCCCACCTTCGCTCTTGAGCCTCAAAAGGGTGCTTGACACCATTGAGGCAACACAAGATGTTCCCCGACATACCCTTCTCCACTCGAGAGCAACACTGAAGGTTCCACCAACACTCAAGAAGAGCCGCGGTTTTCCCACCTCATCTCGAGACGAGGGTCCATTTCCCTGCTCCATCGCGAAAGGAATCCCAGCGTTACCATCTAACCCCAAGATGAGGCGGACTCAACTTGACACTCGAGAGGAACTCCAGGGGTCTGCCACCATTTCAAAACACCCCCAAATATCACAGCCCTCTCCAGAGGAAACTGATTTCCCTGCACTGCCTCAACTGTCACAATGAGGATCGACTCTCACCACGGTGACACGTGGGACAGCCCTGTGGAAAATCCTCGAGGGAAAGACACAGATCCCTGTGTCAAAATGCCGGGAAGACTGACACTGCTGCTACAGCTCAGGAGGCAAACCGACGTGCATGTCTCCACTCGAGACGAGGCCCGACACCCCTGTGGAGACTCTAGAGTAACCCCAAGATTCTTGTCAGCCCTGGAGAGGAAATTTCCTTTCTGCTCTCAGCTCCAGACAAGGACTTAGGTCCCGGCACCGACTGGAGAACTGTGTCAACTCGACGGTAAGCCTGACAATGCTGCTACAGCTCGGAAGCAAAGTGGATATGCAGGGCTCCATGTGAGACGAGGCCTGATTCCCATGTGGAGACTCCATAGGAACCCCCAAGTCCGTGCAAGCACTAGAGACGAAGCCTCAGGTTCCGACCTTCACTCCAGAAGAGGATATGTGTCCCGACACCGACTGGAGTGGATTCCCGAGAGGTCCCTCGCACCTCGTATGGTGTCTGGCCTTTCCTGAGGCCACACGAGCAGGTCCCTGAGGTCCCTGTCGTAACTCGAGAGGAACCTGCTGCAACTCGAGAAAAATCAGTAAAGACTCCCCTCCTGGCGAGATGAGGCCCTATTCCGCTGGGGCATCTCCAGGGAAATCACACCTTCCCTCTTGAACCTCCAAGGGGTCCTTCACACCTTTGTAGCAACTCAAGAAGACCCCCACATACACTCTCCACTCGAGAGGAACACCGAGGGATCCAGCAAACTCAAGAGGAGCCCCGTTTCCCGCTTTTCCCTCGAGATAAGGGTTTCATTCCCTGCTTCTTCGGTCAAGATTTCCCGGCATTCCCGTCAAATCTCAAGTGGAGGCGCTCTCAACAGAAAAGTCGAGAGGAACACCAGGTGTAGTGCCACCATTCCAAAAGACCCCCAAAAGTCTCAGTCCACTCCAGAGAAACCTGATTTTCCTGTACTGCCTCGAATGTCACCCTGAGTATTGACTCACACCACGGTGGCACGTGTGACAGGCCTGTGGGAAAGGCTCGAGTGAAACACCCAGATCCCTGTATCAACATACAGGGCAGCCTGACACTGCTGCTACAGCTCGGAAGCAAAGCGCACATGCAAGGCTCCATGTGAGACGAGGCCTGATTCCCCTGAGGAGACTCCAAAGGAAACCACAAAGTCCGTGCCAGCACTGGAGATGAAACCTCCGGTTCCGACCTCTGATCCAGAGGAGGACATAGATCCCGGCACGGACTGGAGTGGATTCCCGAGGGGTGCCTCACCACTCGCATGGAGAAGGGCCTTTCCTGAGGCCACACGTGCCAGTCCCTGAGGTTCCCATGGTACCTCCAGAGGAACCTGCTGCAAGTCGTGAAAAAAGAGGAGGTTCTCCACTCCAGGCAAGATGAGGTCCTTTTCTGCTGCAGCGTCACAAGAGAAACCACACCTTCCCTCTTGAACCTCGAAAAGGTCCTTCAAACCCTTGCAGCAACTCAAGAAGTTCCCCGTCATCCCCGGCTCCACTCAAGAGGAACACTGAGGGTCCCGCAACCACTCAAGAGGAGCCCCATTTCCCCCTCCTCTGCTCAAGATGATTGTTCCTTTCCCTGCTTTGTTGGGAATGGATTCCCGGTGTTCCTGGCCCATTGTTGAGGAGGCACTCTCCCAAGACAAATCGAGAGGAACTCCAGGGGTCGTGCCACCATTCTAAAAGAACCTCAAATATCACAGCCCTCTCCAGGGGAACCTGATTTCCCTGCACTGCCTCAACTGTCACATCGAGGATCGACTCTCACCACGGGGACAAGTGGGGCAGCCCTGTGGAAAAGCCTTGAGTGAAAGAAACAAATCCCTGTGTCAACATGCCGAGAAGACTGACACTGCTGCTACAGCTCAGGAGGCAAACTGACATGCATGTCCCACTCGGGATGAGGCCCGACACCCCTGTGGAGACTCCAGAGGAACCCCTAGATCCATGTCAGCCCTGGAGTGGAAACCTCCTTTCTGGTCTCCGCTCTAGACGAGGACTTAGAACCTGGCAACGACTGGAGAAGAATCCCGAGAGGCCCCTCGCACCTCGCACAGTGTCTGGCCTTTCCTGAGGCCACACGAGCAGGTTCCTGAGGTCCCCGTCGTAACTCGAGAGGAACCTGCCGCAACTCGAGAAAAACCAGAAGGCTCTCCCCTCCAGGCGAGTTGAGGCCCTTTTCCACTGTGGCGTCTCAAGGGAAATCACACTTTCCATCTTGAACTTCGAAGGGGACCTTCACCCTCTTGTAGCAACTCAAGAAGTTCCCTGACATACCCCTCTCCACTCGGAGGAACACCGACGATTCCAGAAACTCAA
Source organism: Redunca redunca (assembly GCA_006410935.1). Taxonomy (NCBI): domain Eukaryota; kingdom Metazoa; phylum Chordata; class Mammalia; order Artiodactyla; family Bovidae; genus Redunca; species Redunca redunca. The sequence goes on along the minus strand of SJYQ01005897.1, from coordinate 55,152 downwards.
GAGGCGCCCCGTTTCCCACTTTTCCCTCGAGATAAGTGTTTTATTACCTGCTTCGTTGGTCAAGGTTTCCCGGCACTCCCGTCACACCTCAAGTGGAGGTGCTCTCAACAGGAAAGTCGAGAGGAACACCATGTGTAGTGCCACCATTCCAAAAGACCCCCAAAAGTCTCAGTCCACTCCAGAGGAACCTGATTTCCCTGTACTGCCTCGAATGTCACCCTGAATCTCTACTCACACCACGGTGGCACGTGTGACAGCCCTGTGGGAAAGCCTCGAGTTAAAGACCCAAATCGCTGTGTCAACTCGGCGGGAAAACTGACACTACTGCAACAGCTCGGATGTAAATTGTTCATGCATGGCTCCATGCAAGACGAGGCCTGATTCCCCTGTGGAGACTCCAGAGGAACCCCAAAGTCCATGCCAGCACTGGAGATGAAACCGCAGGTTCCACCCTCCTCTCCAGAAGAGAACATAGGTCCTTGCACCGACTGGGGTGGATTCCAGAGGGGCCCCTCACCACTCGCATGGAGAATGGCCTTTCCTGAAGCCACGTGTGCCTGTCCCTGAGGTCACCGTCGTAAGTCTAGAGGAACCTGCCACAAGTCGAGAAAAACCATGAGGTTCTCCACTCCAGGCTAGATGAGGCCCTTTTCCACTTCGGAGACACGACAGAAACCACAGCTTCCCTCTTGAACCTCGAAAACGTCCTTCAAACCCTCGCAGCAACACAAGAAGTTCCCCGACATACCCCTCTCCACTTGAGAGGAACACCGAGGGTTCCAGCGAACTCAAGAGGAGCCCCGTTTCCCGCATTTCCCTGGAGATAAGGCTTTCATACCCTGCTTTATCGGTCAAGGTTTCCAGGCATTTCTGTCACACCGCAAGTGGAGGTGCTCTCAACAGGAAAGTCGAGAGGAACTCCAGGTGTAGTGCCACCATTCCAAAGGACCCCCAAATGTCTCAGTCCACTCCAGAGGAACCTGATTTCCCTCTACTGCCTCGAATGTAACCCTGAGTATGGATTCACACCACGGTGGCACGTGTGACAGCCCTGTGGGAAAGCCTCGAGTGAAAGACACAGATCCCTGTGTCAACTCAACAAAAAGCCTGACACTGCTGCTACACCTCGGAAGCATATCGGACATGCAGGGCTCCATTCGAGACGAGGCCTGATTCCCGTGTGGAGAATACAGAGGAACTCTAAAGTCAGCGCTAGCACTGGAGACGAAACCTCAGGTACCGACCTCCTCTCTAGAAGAGGACATAGGTCCCGGGAACCGACTCAAGTGGATTCCCAAGAGGTCCCTCGCCACTCGCATGGAGAAGGGCGTTTCCTGAGGCCACACATGCCAAACCCTGAGGTCCCCGTCGTAACTAGAGAGGAACCTGCCGCAAGTCGAGAAAAACCAGGAGGTTCTCCACTCTAGGCGAGATGAGGCCCTTTTCCGCTGCGGAGTCACGACAGAAACCACACCTTCCCTCTTGAGCCTCGAAAAGGTCCTTCAAACCCTCGCAGCAACACGAGAAGTTCTCCGTCAAACCCGTCTCCTCTGAAGAGGAACACCGAGGGTCTAGCCACCACTCAAGAGGAGCCCTGTTGCCCCCTCCTCTGCTCGAGACGATTCTTCCTTTCCCTGCTTCGTCGGGAATGGATTCCCAGTGTTACTGTCCCATCTGAAGAGGAGGCGCTCTCCACAGGCAAGTCGAGAGGAACACCAGATTCGTGCCAACATTCCAAAAGACCCCCAAATATCACAGCCCTCTCCAGAAGAACTTGATTTGCTGCATTGCCTCAATTGTTACACTGAGGATCGACTCACACCACGGTGACACGTGGGACAGCCCTGTTAAAAAGCCTCGAGGGAAAGACACAGATCCCTCAGACAACACGCCAGGAAGACTGACCCTGCTGCTACAGCTCAGGAGGCAAACTGACGTGCATGTCTCCACTCGAGAGGAGGCCTGACACCCCTATGGAGACTCCAGAGGAACCCCAAGATCCATGTCGGCCCTGGAGAGGAAACCTCATTTCCGGTTTCCACTCCAACAAGGACTTTGGACCAGGCACTGGCTGGAGAGGAATCCCGAGAAGCCCCTCAAACCTCGTTTGGTGTCTGGTCTTTCCTGAGTCCACACGAGCAGGTCCCTGATGTCCCCGTCATAACTTGAGAGGAACCTGCCCTAACTCGAGAAAAACCAGGAGGCTCTGCCCTCCAGGCGAGATGAGGCGCTTTTCCGCGGCGACGTCTCCAGGGAAATCACCCCTTCTCTCTTGAACCTCCAAGGGGTCATTCACACCCTTGTAGCAACTCAAGAAGTTCCCTGATATACCCCTCTACACTCGAGAGGAACACCGAGGGTTCCAACATACTCCAGAGGAGCCCTGTTTTCCACTTTTCCCTCGATATAAGGGTTTCATTTCCTGCTTCCTTCGTCAAGGTTTCCCGGCATTCCTGTGACACCTCAAGTGGAGGCGCTCTCAACAGGAAGACGAGAGGAACTCCAGGTGGAGTGCCACCATTCCAAAAGACCCCCAAATGTCTCAGTCCACTCCAGAAGAACCTGTTTTCCCTGTAATGCCTCGAATGTCACCCCGTGTATCGACTCACACCACGGTGGCACGTGTGACAGCCCTGTGGAAAAGCCTCTAGTGAAAGACCCAGATCCCTGTGTCAACTCGAAGGGAAGCCTGACACTGCTGCTATAGCTCGGAAGCAAAGTGGACACGCAGGGCTCCATTCGAGACGAGGCCTGACACACCTGTGGAGACTCCAGAGGTACCCCAAGCTCCATGTCAGCCCTGGAGAGGAAACCACCTTTCTGGTCTCTGCTCCAGACGAGGACCTAGGACCCGGCACCCACTGGAGAAGAATCCTGAGAGGCTCCTCGCACCTCGAATGGTGTCTGGCCTTTCCTGAGGCCACAGGAGCAGGTCCCTGAGGTCTCCGTCGTAACTTGAGAGGAACCTGCCGCAACTCGAGAAAAACCAGGAGGCTATCCCGTCCAGGCAAGATGAGGCCCTTTTCCGCTTCGGCATCTCCAGGGAAATCACACCTTCCCTCTGGAACCTGCAAGTGGTCCTTCACAACCTTGGAGCAACTCCAGAAGTTCCCCTACATACCCCTCTCCACTCAAGAGGAACCCCGAGTGTTGCAGTAAACTGAAGAGAACCCCGTTTCCCGCTTTTCCCTCGACATAAGGGTTTCATTCCCTGCTTCGTCAGTGCAGGTTTCTCGGCATTCCCATCACACCTCAAGGTGAGGCGCTCTCAACAGGAAAGTCGAGAGGAACTCCAGGTCTAGTGCCACCATTCCAAAAGACCCCTGAAAATCTCAGTCCAGTACAGAGGAACCTGAAATCCCTGGACTGCCTCGAATGTCACCCTGAGGATCGACTCACGCCACGGTGGCACGTGGGACAGCTCTGTGGGAAAGCCTCGAGTGAAAGACCCAGCTCCCTGTGTCAACTCGACAGGAAGCCTGACACTGCTGCTACTGCTCGGAAGCAAAGAGGACATGCAGGGCTCCATTCGAGACGAGGCCTGATTCCCCTGTGGAGACTCCAGAGGAACCCCAAAGTCCTTGCCAGCACTGGAGATGAAACCTCTGCTTCCGCCCTCCGCTCCAGAAGAGGACATCGGTCCCGGCACCGTCTGGAGTGGATTCCCGAGAGGTCCCTCACCACTCGCATGGAGAAGGGCCTTTTCTGAGGCCACGCGTGACGGTCGCTGAGGTCCCCGTCGTAACTCGAGAGGACTTGCCGCAGGTCGAGAAAAACGCAGAGGTTCTCCACTCCAGGCAACATGAGGCCTTTTCCGCACTGGCGTCACGAGGGAAACGACAGCTTCGCTCTTGAACGTCAGAAAGCTCCTTCAAACCCTCGCTGCAACTCATGAAGTTCCCCGTCATCACCGTCTCTATTCGAGAGGAAAACCGAGGGTCCCACCACCACTCAAGAGGTGACCCTTTTCCCACTCCTCCGCTCGAGATGATTGGTCCTTTCCCTGCTTTGTCGGGAATGGATTCCAGGTGTTCCTGTCCAATGTGAAGAGGAGGCGCACTCCACAGGAAAGTCGACAGGAACTCCAGGGCTCATGCCACCATTCCAAAAGACCCCCAAATATCACAGCCCTCTCTAGAGGAACCTGATTTCCCTGCACTGCCTCAACTGTCACACCGAGGATTGACTCACACTATGGTGACACGTGGGAAAGCCCTGTGGAAAATCCTCTAGCTAAAGACACAGATCCCTGTGTCACCACGCCTGGAAGACTGACACATCTGCTACAGCTCAGGAGGCAAACTGACGTGCATGTTTCCCCTCGAGATGAGGCCTAACACCCATGTGGAGACTCCAGAGGTACCCCAAATCCATGTCAGTGCTGGAGAGGAAACCTCCTTTCTAGTCTCTGCTCCAGACGAGGACGTAGGACCCGGCACTGACTGGAGAAGCATCCCGAGAGGCCCCACCCACCTCGCATGGTGTCTGGCCTTTCCTGAGGCCACACGAGCAGGTCCCTGAGGTCCCCTTCATAAATTGAAAAGAAGCTGCCCCATCTCGACAGAAATCAGGAGGCTCTCCCCTCCAGGCGAGATGAGCCCCTTTTCAGCTGTGGCGTCTCGAGGCAAATCACACCTTCCCAATGGAACCAGCAAGGGGTCCTTCATACACTTGGAGCAACTCAAGAAGTTCCCCGAAATACCCCTCTCTACTCGAGAGGAACATCATGGGTTCCAGGAAACTCACGAGGAGCCCCGTTTTCTGCATCTCCCTCGAGATATGGTTTTCATTCCCTGCTTCGTTGGTCCAGGTTTCTCGGCATTCCCGTCACACCTCAAGGTGAGGCGCTTTCAACAGGAAAGTCGAGAGGAAATCCAGGTCTAGTGCCACCATTCCAAAAGAACCCCACAAGTCTCAGTCCAGTCAGAGGAACCTGAATTCCATCTACGACCTCGAAGGTCACCGCAAGTATCGACTCACACCATGGTGGCACGTATGACAGCCCTGTGGGATAGCCTCGTTTGAAAGACCAAGATCCCTGTGTCAGCTCGACAGGAAGCCTGACACTGCTGCTCCAGGTCGGAAAAAAAGCGGACATGCAGGGCTCCATGGCAGACGACACCTGATTCCCCTGTGGATCTCCAGAGGAACCCCGAAGTCCGTGCCACCAATGGAGACAAAACCTCTGCTTCCGCCCTCCGCTCCAGAAGAGGACATATGTCCCGGGACCGACTGGAGTGGATTTCCGAGAGGTCCCTACCCACTCGCGTGGAGAAGCGCCTTTCCTAAGGCCATGAGTGTCTGTCCCTGAGGTCCCCGTTGTAACACGAGAGGACCTGCCGCAAGTCGAGAACAACTCGGAGGTTTTCCACTCCAGGCAAGATGAGGCCCTTTTCCGATCCGCGTCACGAGACAAACCACACTTTCACTCTTGAACCTCAAAAAGGTCCTTCAAACCCTCTCAGCAACTCAAGAAGTTCCCCGTCATCCCCGTCTCCACTCGAGAGGAACACCGAGGGTCCCGCCACCACTCAAGAGGAGCCCCGTTTCCCCGTCCTCCGCTCGAGATATTGTTCCTTTCCCTGCTTCGTCGGGAATGGATTCCCAGTGTTCCTGTCCCATCTGAAAAGGAGGTGCATTCCACAGGAAAGTCGACAGGAACTCCAGGGTTCGGGCCACCATTCCAAGAGAGCCCCAAAAATCACAGCCCTCTCTAGAGGAACCAGATTTCCCTGCACTGCCTCAACTGTCACACTGAGGATGGACTCACACCACGGTGACACGAGGGACAGTCCTGTGGAAAAGCCTCGAGGGAAAGACACAGATCCCTGTGTAACCATGCCTGGAAGACTGACACTGCTGCTACAGCTCAGGAGGCAAACTGACGTGCATGTCTCCACTCGACATGAGGCCTGACACCCCTGTGGAGACTCCAGAGGTACCCCAAATCCATATCAGCGCTGGAGAGTAAACCTCCTTCCTGCTCTACGCTCCAGATGAGGACTTAGGACCCGGCACTGACTGGAGAAGCGTCCCGAGAGGCCCCTCGCACCTCTCATGGTGTCTGGCCTTTCCTGAGGCCACACGAGCAAGTCCCTGAGGTCCCAGTCCTAAATCGAAAGGAAGCTGCCACATCCCGACAAAAACCAGGAGGCTCTCCCCTCCAGGCGAGATGAGCCCCTTTTCAACTGTGGCGTCTCGAGGGAAATGACACCTTCCCACTGGAACCTGCAAGGGGTCCTTCACACCCTTGGAGCAACTCAAGAAGTTCCCCGACATACCCCTCTCCACTCGAGAGGAAAACCACGGGTTCCAGGAAACTAACGAGGAGCCCCGTTTTCCGCCTCTCCCTCCAGATAGGGGTTTCGTTCCTTGCGTCGTTGGTCTGGGTTTCTCGGCATTCCCGTCACACCTCAAGGTGAGGCTCTCTCTAAAGGAAAGTCGAGAGGAAATCCAGGTCTAGTGCCAACATTCCAATAAACACCCACAAGTCTCAGTCCAGTCCAGAGGAACCTGAATTCCCTGTACTGCCTCGAACGTCACCGCGAGTATCAACTCACACCACGGTGGCACGTGTGACAGCCCTGTGGGAAAGCCTCGAGTGAAAGACCGAGATCCCTGTGTCAACTCGACAGGAAACCTGACAATGTTGCTACAGCTTGGAAGCAAAGCGGACATGCAGGGCTCCATAGCAGACGAGGCCTGATCCCCTGTGGAGACTCCAGAGGAACCCCAAAGTCTTTGCCAGCACTGGAGACGAAACGTCTGCATCTGCCCTCCGCTCCAGAAGAGGACATCAGTCCCGACACTGACTGGAGTCGATTCCCGATAGGTCCCTTGCCACTCGCATGAAGAAGGGCCTTTTCTGAGGCCACGAGTGACAGTCCCTGAAGTCCCCGTCATAACTCAAGAGGGCCTGGCGCAAGTCAAGAAAAACGCGGAGGTTCTCCACTCCAGGCAAGATGAGGCTCTTTTCTGCTCCGGCGTCAAGACAGAAAACACATCTTCGCTCTTGGACCTCGAAGAGGTCCTTCAAACCGTCGCAGCAACTCAAGAAGTTCCCCGTCATCCAGGTCTCCACTCGAGAGGAACACCGACGGTCCAACCACCACTCCAGAGGTGACCTTTTCGCCTCCTCCTCTCGAGATGATTGTTCCTTTCCCTGCTTCGTCGGGAATGGATTCCCAGGGTTCCTGTCCCTTCTGAAGAGGAGGTGCACTCCACAGGAAAGTCGACCGGACTCCAGGGGTGGTGCCACCATTCCAAGGACCCCCAAAGATCACAGCCCTCTCTAGAGGAACCTGATTCCCCTGCACTGCCTCAACTGTCACACTGAGGATTGACTCACACCAAGGTGACACGTGCGACAGCCCTGAGGAGAAGCCTCGAGTGAAAGACATAGATCCCTGGGTCACCAGGCCTGGAAGACTGACACTGCTGCTACAGCTCAGGAGGCAAGCTGACGTGCATGTCTCCACTCGAGACGATGCCTGACACCCCTGTGGAGACTCCAGAGGTAGCCCAAATCCATGTCAGCGCTGGAGAGGAAACCCCCTTCCTGGTCTCGGCTCCATATGAGGACTTAGGACCCGGCACCGACTGGAGAAGAATCCCGAGAGGCCCCTGGCACCTCGCATGGTGTCTGGCCTTTCCTGAGGCCACACGAGCAGGTCCCTGAGGTCCCCGTCATAAATCGAAAGCAAGCTGCCGCTTCTCGACAAAAACCAGGATGTTCTCCCCTCAAGGCGAGATGAGCCCCTTTTGAGCTGTGGCGTCTCGAGGGAAATCACACCTTCCCACTGGAACGGGCAAGGGGTTCTTCACACCCTTGGAGCACCTCAATAAAGTCCACGAAATACCCCTCTCCTCTCTAGAGGAACACCACGGGTTCCAGGAGACTCCCGAGGAGCCCCGTTTTCCGCCTATCCCTCCAGATATGGGTTTCACTCCCTGCTTCGTCCATCCAGGTTTCTCGGCATTCCCGTCACACCTCAAGGTGAGGCGCTCTCAACAGGAAAGTCAAGAGGAAATCCAGGTCTAGTCCCACCATTCCCAAAGACCCCCACAAGTCTCAGTCCAGTCCAGAGGAACCTGAATTCCCTGTCCTGCCTCGAATGTCACCCCGAGTATCGACTCACACCATGGAGGCACGTAGGACAGCACTGTGGAAAGCCTCGAGTGAAAGACCCAGATCCCGGAGTCAACTCGACAGGAAGCCTGACACTGCTGCTCCAGCTCGGAAGCCAATCAGACATGCAGGGTTACGTGGCAGAAGAGGCCTGATTACCCGGGGGAGACTCCAGAGGAACCCCAAAGTTGGTGCCAGCACTGGAAACGAAACCTCTGCTTCCGCTCTCCCCTCCAGAAGAGGACAGCGATCCCGGCCCCGCCTGGAGTGGATTCCCGAGAGGTAGCTCGCCAAAGGTATGGCGAGGGGCTTTCCTGATGCCACGCGGGCCGGTCCCTGAGGTCACCGTAGTAAGTCGAGAGGACCTGCCGCAAGTCAAGAAAAACGCGGAGGTTCTCCACTCCAGGCAAGATGAGGCCCTTTTCCGCTCCGGCGTCAGGACAGAAACCACACCTTCGCTCTGAAACCTCGACAAGGTCCTTCAAACCCTCGCAGCAACTCAAGAAGTTCCCTGTCCTCCCCGGCTCCACTCGAGAGGAACCCCGAGGGTCCCACCACTACTCCAGAGGTCACCCTTTTCCCCCTCCTAACCCTCGAGATGATTGTTCCTTTCCCTGCTTCGTCTGGAATGGATTCCCGGTGTTCCTGGCCCATCTGAAGAGGAGGCGCACTGCACAGGAACTTCGACAGGAACTCCAGGGCAAGTGCCACAGTTCCAAAAGACCCCCAAAGATCACAGCCCTCTCTAGAGGAACCTGATTTCCCTGCACTGCCTCAACTGTCACACCGAGGATAGACTCCCACCACAGTGACTCGTGGGACAGCCCTGTGGAGAAGCCTCGAGGGAAAGACACAGATCCCTGGGTCACCACGCCTGGAAGACTGACACTGCTGCTACAGCTCAGGAGGCAAGCTGATGTGCATGTCTCCAGTCGAGCTGAGGCCTGACAGCCCTGTGGAGACTCCAGAGGTACCCCAAATCCATGGCAGCGCTGGAGAGGAAACCCCCTTCCTGTTCTCCGAACCAGACGAGGACTTAGGACCCAGCACTGACTGGAGAAGCATCCCGAGAGGCCCCCGGCACCTCACATGGTGTCTGGCCTTCCCTGAGGCCACACGAGCCGGTTCCTGAGGTCCCCGTCATAAATCGAAAGCAAGCTGCCGCATCTCGACAAAAACCAGGAGGCTCTCCCCTCCAGGCGAGATGAGCCCCTTTTCAGCTGTGGTGTCTCGAGGGAAATCACACCTTCCCACTGGAACCGGCCAGGTGTCCTTCACACCCTTGGAGCACCTCTAGAAGGTCCACGACATACCCCTCTCCCCTCGAGAGGAACACCACGGGTCCCAGGAATCTCCCGAGCAGCCCCGTTTCCGCCTCTCCCTCCAGATATGGGTTTCATTCCCTGCTTCGTCCGTCCAGGTTTCTGAGCATTCCCGTCACACCTCAAGGTGAGGCGCTCTCAACAGGAAAGTCAAGAGGAAATCCAGGTCTAGTGCCACCATTCCCAAAGACCCCCACAAGTCTCAGTCCAGTCCAGAGGAACCTGAATTCCCTGTCCTGCCTCGAATGTCACCCCGAGTATCGACTCACACCATGGTGGCAGGTGGGACAGCCCTGTGGGAAAGCCTCAAGGGAAACAACCAGATCCCTGTGTCAACTTGACATGAAGCCTGACACTGCTGCTCCAGCTCGGAAGCCAAGCGGACATGCAGGGCTCCGTGGCTGGTGAGGCCTGATTCCCCGGGGGAGGCTCCAGAGGGACACCAAAGTCCGTGCCAGCACTGGAGACGCAACCTCTGCTTTCTCCCTCCGCTCCAGAAGAGGACATTGGTCCCAGCAACGCCAGTAGTGGATTCCCGAGAGGTCTCTCGCCACTCGTATGTAGAAGGGCCTTTCCTGACGCCACGTGTTCCGGTCCCTGAGGACCCCATCGGAAGTCGAGAGGACCTGTCGCAAGTTGAGAAAAACGTGGAGGTTCTCCACTCCAGGCAAGATGAGGCCCTTTTCCGCTCCAGCATCACGAGAGAAACCACACCTTCGCTCTTGAAGCTCGACAAGGTCCTTCAAACCCTCGCAGCCACTCAAGAAGTTCCCCCTCTTCCCCGGCTTCACTTGAAAGGAACACCGAGGTTCCCAACACCACTCAAGAGTGTTGGTAGCCAGCGTGAGGAACTCCGCCCATGGCAAAGGTCATGAGGAAGGAGGCTTTGGCATGATCGATCCTCAGGAAACCCCCTGTTCCCGAGCGTCTACCCGAAAACCAGAGTCTGTTTTATGCTCTCACCTACAACTCTGACTTTATGGGGGCTCTCCCCCATAACCATTTCTCTTGGAGAAGGAGTTAACGTGCAGCTTCAAGGCAATAAAAATTCCTGGGCATGACAAGAGTGTTTCAGCTTACGGACTCCTCTGAAGGTTATCTAGCTCACCTGTATAGGTTTGTCCGGCCACATGTGATTGTTTACAGCCTCCCAACCTGGGAGGCACGAGATGTTTTAGACTTACTAAAGGCAAGTTCTTTTGGGGAGTTGGAAATTATTAGTATAGTGGGTTGGTTAGGAATTATATTGGTGAAGGGTTTTTCATTTGTTGTGTCAATAATTGCTGCTAATTCCCTGTCCTGGGTGTGACAAGGGTGTCCTAGGTCAAACCTCTCTGCTGACAGACT
>SJYQ01005897.1:11293-31993 GCA_006410935.1 Redunca redunca | reverse complement strand
CCCCCACCCACTCCCACCACCCACTCGCCCCCTCCCGCCTTGCATCTCCCCAAACTTTCCACCTTTTCACTCCCCTCCCTGTCTCCCGCTCCCCCTCCCTCTGCTGCCCCTGGCCATAGGGAAGGAGCTCTCCTAGGTGGACTGTGGGAAGGACAGCAGAGGAAGACGGAAGAGCCAGACCCAAAGCACCTGTGCAGGGCACGGGGTTGCTCTCTTGGGTCCATGGAATGTTCCCTCTGAGGCAGCCTTTTGGTCACTGCCATGCAGGGACACTTGAGGCTTAAGGTAGGGTGTCCCTGTTTGGGGGTGGCGGTGGGGGGCCCACCCAGCTTCCCAAAGGTCCAGCTCTCGGTTTTGTCCCCAAAGTTGTTGGTAGACATCCCGTCGGTATCCTCTCCTCTTCCCACACACACAACCGACCCCCCTCACCCGCCTCCGCGGAGCATCCCAGGCGAGGAGACCTGAACGTGCATAGGGGGAGATGGTGCCCCTTCCTTCCTCTCCCTCTAAGCCCGAGGGCCTGGGGAGCCTGGCAGCATGTCGAGGAGGGCCTGGTAATCCTCCTCACTGAGTGGTGCTTCCAGGGTGGCCTCCACTCCCTTGTCCCCCGCAGGGGCCCCTGGAGAAGACCAGGGTGTGTCCCAGGTGGCCGTGGCAGCCAAGATTTCCTCTAGGAGGCTGGGTGACCCGGGGAAGGCTGGGTGGGGCCCTCTGACGACAGGAGAGGACCCCGGCAAAGGGCCCGGCGAGCCCGGGTTGCCAGGGGCAGCCAGGAGCTCGTCTTGGAGGCTGGGTGAGCCTGGGAGGGCGAGGTGTGCCCGTTCATCAGCACAGGGCCCCAGGGAAGGCCCCAGTGTGGTGCGGATGCTGGTGGCAGCCAAGATCTCCTCTAAGAGGCCGGGAGTGCTGGCCAGAGCTGGCTGCTGCACTGCGACTGCAGAGGCCCCCGTGTAAGCCTCCGGCGAGACCGGGACGCCTGTGGCCACCAAGAGCTCATCTAGGAGGCTGGGTGCGCCTGGGAGGGCAGGGTCCATCGTTCTGTCTGCAGCGGCCCCCAGGGAATGCCCCGGTGAGGCCGGGAGGCCCGTGGCCACCAAGAGCTCATCTAGGAGGCTGGGTGAGCCTGGGAGGCTGAGTCGATGAATTCATGATGGGGGTTTGCAAGTAAAGAACGTCCGTATGTCTGCGGGTGACGGCAGGATGCTGGTGGCAGGGCGAGCTCAGTCACCCCGTCCTGGGTACTGGGAGGGTCGGAGAGAGACACGGAGATGACTGGCCTTTGCTGACAAAGTGGGCATGTGTGTACACATGGACATGGTCGAGTCTGGTCGAGAAAGCGGTTGTGTGGGTAGATCCCTACTGCTGGCTCAGAGGTTCTGACCTCCGGACACCCGCCCAGAGCAGGCACCTTGAAACCGTGGGAATCGTGTCCTTTGGCCTTAGTTGATCCTCTCCTCCCCCCTCCACCACCTCTTCCCCCACCTCATGTTCCTGGGAGGCATTCCAGGACACTGGACGCTCTTGCCAGTTCTTCCACCTAGATTCCTTGCCTCCATTTCCTATGTTAGTCCCCACCTCCTCCGTGCCCTCTTGGCGTCCTTTCCCTACAGCTGTCAAGACCCACCACCCCCAAGGGCTTTGAGTTGCCTGGAGCTCAAGGCTCCAGCCCGAGACCTGAAAGGGCAGCGTCTCAAACGGCATCTCACAACGTTTGAGGCTTTTCTTTTGTGGAGCCTGAGACCCGCACCTCCCCAGCCTATGTACTCCAGATATAGCTGATTCCCCTGCACTGACTCAATGGTCACCCTGAGCATCAACTCAAAACACAATGGCAAGTGTGACAGCCCTATGCACCTCGAGACAAAGCCACCAATCCCTATGTCAAGTTGACATGAAGCCTGAAACTGCTTTCCCAGCGTGACTGGAAAGAAGAATTGCATGTCTTCACAGGAGTCCATGTTTGACTACCACGTGTAAGCCAAGAGAAACACCGAGATCCATGTCAGGAGTGGAGAGGAACGCTGAGGTCCCAGGTTCAACTCCACATGAGGATCTCGGCCCCAGCAGTGAGTGCAGAAGAATCCTGAGAGGCCCCTCACAACTTGTAGGGAGACTGGACTTTCCTGAGGTAACACGAACGGGTCGCTGAGGTCCCCATTGTAATTTGGGAGGAACCCCATGTTTCCTGCCGCAACTCGAAAAAAAAAAACAAGGAAATTCTCAACAAACACAAGTTGAGGACCTTTTCCGTTGCGGTGTCTTGAGAGAAAACCAACATCCCCCCTTGACCCCTGAAAGGCTCCTTGACACCCTTGAGGCAACTCAAGAAGTTGGACGACATACCCGTCTCCACATGATTGGAACACCGAGGGTCATGCCACAACTCAAGAAGAGCCCTGGTTTTCCCTCCTCATTACGAGACGAGGGTCCATTTCCCTGCTTCATTGGGAAAGGAATCCCAGCTTTCCCGTCACACTTCAAGAGGAGGTGTTCTCAACTTGGACCACAAGAGGAACTCCAGGGGTCGGGCCACAATTTCAAAACACCCTGATATCGAATCCATTCAAAACACCTTACTCCGTTGCACTGACTAGACAGTCTCCTGAGGATTGACTCAAAACACGATGGCAGTTGTGACAGCCCTGTGACACCTCGAGAGAAAGCCACTGATCCCTATGTCAATTAGACAAGAAACCTGACAGTGCTTTTCTAGCTCGAGAGGAAAGCGTACTAGCAAGTCTCCACACGAGACGAGGCCTGACTCCCCTGTGGAAACTCCAGAGGAACCCCGAGATCCATGTCAGCACTGGAGAAAACCCTGAGGTTACAGCCTCACCTCCAGATGAGGACCTCGGCCCTGGCAGCGACTGGAGAGGAATACCGAGATGCACCTCACAACTCGCATGGAGACTGGCCTTTCCTGAGGCAACACGAACAGGTCCCTGAGGTCCCGTTCGTAACACAACAGGAACCCCAATTTTCCTGCCGCAACTCGAGAAAAACCAGGAGATTATCCCAACGCAAGAAGAGGACCTTTTCCGCTGGGACATCTTGAGAGAAATCCGACCTTCCCTCCTGAGTCTTGAAATGGTCCTGACACTGTTGAGCAACTCATGAAGTTCCCCTACACACTCATCGCCTCTCAAGAGGAACACCAAGAATCCCACCACAACTCAAGAGCCTCGTTTTTCCCTCTTCATCTTGAGATGAGGGTCCATTTCCCTGCTTCGTCGGGAAAGGAATCCAGGCATTCTTGTTGCGCCTGAGATGAGGCGGTCTCAACTTGAACCTCGAATGGAGCTCCAGGGGTCGTGCCACAATTCCAGAAGATCCCGATGTCCCAATCCACTCCAGATACCCATGACTCCCTTGCACTGATTTGACTGTCACCCCGAACATCGACTCAAAACATGATGGCAGGTGTGTCAGCCATGTGGCACTTCGAGAGAAAACCACAGATCCCTATGTCAAATTGACAGGAAGACTGACAGTGTTTTCCAGCTCGAGAGCAAAGTGGACTTGCATGTCTCCACACAAGACGAGGCCTGACTCCCATGTGTAAACTCCAAAGGAACTCTGAGATCCATGTCAGCACTGGAGAGGAACCCTGAGGTTCTAGCCTCAAATCTAGATGAGGACTTTGGCCCTGGCAGGACTGGAGAGGAATCCCGAGAGGCCCCTCGCAACTCGTTTAGAAACTGGACTTTCCTAAGGCCACACGAGCAGGTCCCTGAGGTCCCCGTCGTAACTCGAGAGGAAACTAGTTTCCTGCCGCAACTCGAGAAAAACCAGGAGATTCTTCCCTCAAAGCTAGATGAGGCCCTTTTCTGGTGTGGCATCTCGAGACAAATCCCACCTTCCCTCTTGCACCTTGAAAGGGTCCTTGACACCCGTAAGGCAACTCAAGAAGTTTCCTGAAATAACCATCTCCACTTGAGAGGAACAACGAGGGTCCCGATACAAGTCAAGAAGAGCCCCGGTTTTCCCTCCTCATCTCGATATGAAGGTCCATTTCCCTGCTTCATCTGGAAAGGATTCCCAGTGTTCCCTTTGCACCTCAAGAGGAGTCGGTCTCAACTTGAAACACAAGAGAAACTCAGGGGTCTGTCATAATTCCAAAACAACCTGATGTCCCAATCCACTCCAAATACACCTGACTACCTTGCAGGGACTCAATGTTCACCCCGAGGATCGACTCAAAACATGATGGCAGGTGTGATAGCCCTTTGGCACCTCAAGAGAAATCCACCTATCCCTATGTCAACTCTACAGGAAGCGTGACACTGATTTTCCGTCTTGAGAGGAAAACAGACTTGCATGTCTCCACACAAGATGAGGCCTGACTCCCTTGTGGAAACTCTACAGAAACACCGAGATCCATGTCACCACTCGAGAGGAAACCTGAGGTCCAGCCTCAAATCTACATGAGGACCTCAGCCCCGACAGCGACTGGGGAGGAATCCCGAGAGGCCCCTCACAAAACTCATGGAGACTGGACTTTCCTGCGGCCACACGAGCGAGTCCATAATGACACCGTTGTAACTCGAGAGGAGTCTCATGTTTCCTGCTGCAACTCGAGAAAAACCAGGAGATTCTCCCCTCAACGCAAGAGTAGGCCGTTTTCTGCTACGGCATCTCGAGATAAATACCTCCTTCCCTCTTGTGCCTAGAAATTGTCCTTGACACCCTTGAGGCAACACAAGAAATTCCCCGACATACCCGTCTACACTCGAGAGGAACACAGAGGGCCCTGCCACACCTCAAGAGGAGCCCAGGTTTCCCTCCACATCTCTGGATGAGGGTCCATTTCCCTGCTTCCTAGGGAAAGGAATCCAAGTATTCTTGTCGCACCTCAAATGGAGGCGTTCTCAACTTGAATCTCAAGAGGAACTCCATGGGTCGTGCCACAATTCCAAAAGTCCCCGATGCCCCAGTCCACTACATATACACCTGACTTCCCTGCACTGACTCAACGGTCATCCCGAGGATCGACTCAAAGCACGATGGCAGGTGTGACAGCCCCGTGGCACCCTGAGAGAAAGCCACAGATCCCAATGTCAACTTGACAGGAAGCCTTCCAGTGCTTTTGCAGCTCGAGAGCAAAGTGGACTTGCATGTATCTACACGGGACAAGGCCTGACTCCCCTGTGGAAACTCCATAGGAACCCCGAGATCCATGTAAGTGCTGGAGATGAACACTGAGGTTCTGGCCTCAACTCCAGATGAGGACCTCGGCCCCGGCAGTGACTGGAGAGGAATCCTGAGAGGCCCCTCGCAACTTGCATGGAGACTGGACTTTCCTGAGGCAGCACGTGCGGGTCCCTGAGGTCCCCATTGTAAGTCTAGAGGAATCCAAATATTAGCGCGGCAACTCGAGCAAAACCAGGAGATTCTCCCCTCAATGCGAGATGAGACCCTTTTCCACTGTAGCATCTCGAGAAAAATCCCACCATCCCCCTTGAACATCGAAAGGGTCCTTGACACCCTTGATGTAACTCAAGAAGTTCCCTGATATACCCATCTGCACTCGAGAGGAACACCGAGGGTCCCACCACAACTCAAGAAGAGCCCCGGTTTTCCCTCCTCATCTCAAGATGAGGGTCCATTTCCCTGCTTCGTTGAGAAAGGAATCCCAGCGTTCCTGTCATAAGTCAAGAGGAGGCAATCTCAACTTGAAAGCTGAGAGGAATGCCAGAGGTCATGCCACCATTCCAAAAGATCCTTATGTCCAAATCCACTCCAGATACACCTGATTCCCCTGCACTGACTCGACGGTCCCCCGAGGATCGAATCTAAACATGATGGCATGTGTGACAGCCCTGTGGAACCTCGAGAGAAAGCCACAGATCCCTATGTCAACTCGACGGGAACCTGGAGACTACTGTTACAGCTCGAGAGGAAAGAGGGCTTGCATATCTGCACAAGAGACGAGCCCTGACCGCCTATTGTAACTTCTGGGGAATTCCGAGGTCCATATCAGCACTGGAGGGGAAGTCTGAGGTTCCGACCTCAGCTCCAGATGAGGACCTAGGACTCAGCACCGACTGGAGAGGAATCCCGAGAGGCTCCTCACATCTCAGATGGAGACAGGACTTTCCTGAGGTCACACAAGCGGGTCCCTGAGGTTCCCGTTGTAACTCGAAAGGAACCCCAAGTTTCCTTGGGCAACTCGAGAAAAAACAGGAGATTCTCCCCTCAATGCAAGATAAGGCCCTTTTCCACTGCGGCGTCTCGAGAGAAATCCCCCCTTCCCTCTTGCGCCTCGATAGGACCCTTGACACCCTTGATGCAACTCAAGAAGTTCCCTGACATACACATCTACACTCCTGAGGAACACCAAGGGTCCCATCACAACTCAAGAAGAGCCCCGTTTTTCCCTTCTCATCTCGAGATGAGGATCCCTTTGTCTGCTTCGTCCGGAAAGGAATCCCGGTGTTCTTGTCACAAGCCAAGAGGAGGTGCTCTCAACTTGAAAATAGAGAGGAACTCCACGGTTCGTGCCACCATTCCAAAAGCCCCAGTGTCCCACTCCACTCCAGATATACCTGATTCCCCTGCACTGACTCTACTATCACGCCGAGTATTGACTCAAAACACGATGGCCGATGTGACAGCCCTGTGGCACCTCAAGAGAGAGCCACAGATCCCTATGGCAACTCGACAGCACTCCCTTTGCTGCCTATTTTGGGACCCCGCCCTGCACTCCAATAGAGAACCGAAAGGGAGATTGGAAGGTCACCTTCTCTTATTTAAAAGAGGACCAAACATTCTGATCCTCTTTTTTCCTTTGAGATTCTGGTTCAAGTGCCCCATCTTGGCTTCTGTGGGTGGCTGAGCCTATAATGGCTCCCTGCATTCTACTCCTTTACTCTCATAAGCTTGGGTCATTTTCCCACTTCTGTGGTGGATGGGCACTGTCATTGCTTCAAACTTCTGGATAGATTTATGAAGAGGTCTGTAAAATCTACTCATTTTCTCTCTTGTTCAGTGTCTCTCTCTAGACATATCTTTCTTTTCCTTTCAAAATTCTGTCTCTGTCTTCCTTTTTCTGTTTGTATCTCTCCTGTGGATGGATGGATACATTTGAATGCACATGGATATTGTTAGCTTACAGTTAGATTTTAGGGATAGGTTAGAGTGAGATCAAGTGTTTAGGTTGGAGTTGATGTTGGGGGATGGGACAAAGCTGGTTTTTTTTTTTTTTTTTTTTGGAGACTTGAGTGCTGTTTATTCTTAGTCTATTTTACATAGGAACCGCTTATCAGATACATCACTTGCAAGTTGTCCCTTATGTTCAGTTTACTATCTTTTTGATTTGTGAAAGCATGATTCCCTGGTGGTTCAGATGGTAAAGCATCTGCCTGCAATGTGGGACCCTGGTTGATCCATGGGAAGGGAAAGTCCACTGGAGAATGAAATGGCCAACCATTCTGGTACACTTGCCTAGGAAATTCCATGGATGGAGGAGCCTGGTGGGCTACAGTCCATGCAGTCACAAAGAGTCAGACACGACTGAGCCACTTCACTTTACTTGTGGCTGGCACACAGATTTGTAGTTTCAACACCATTAAATGTTGTGTGCGGGTGCAGGAGGGCAGAGAGGAGCTACTCCACATTCAAGGTCAGGAGGGGCAGCTCTGATGAGATACCCCTCGTCCAAGGTAAGGAGCAGTGGCTGCACTTTGCTGGAGCAGCTCTGAATAGATACCCCATGACCAAGGTAAGAGAAACCCAAGTAAGACGGTAGGTGTGGTGAGACCGCATCAGAGGCCAGGCACACTGAGACCATAATCACAGACAACTAGCCAATCTGATCCCATACACCACAACCTTGTCTAACTTAATGAAACTAGGCCATGCCGTGAGGGGCCACCCAAGGTGGCTGGGTCATGATGGAGAGGGCTGACAGAATGTGGTCCACTGGAGAAGGGAATGGCAAATCACTTCAGTATTCTTGCCTTGAGAACCCCATGAACAGTATGAAAAGGCAAAATGAGACGATACTGAAAGAGGAACTCCCAGGTCGGTTCAGTTCAGTTCAGCCCCTCAATCGTGTCCGACTTTGCAACACCATGAATTGCAGCACGCCAGGCCTCCCTGTCCATCACCAACTCCCGGAATTCACTCAGACTCACGTCCATCGAGTCAGTGATGCCATCCAGCCATCTCATCCTTGGTCGTCCCCTTCTCCTCCTGCCACCAATCCCATGTCGGTAAGTGCCAAATATGCTACTGGAGATCAGTGGAGAAATAACTGAAGAAAGACTAAAGGGATAGAGCCAAAGCAAACACAATACCCAGTTGTGGATGTGACTGGTGAAACAAGCAAGGTCCAATGCTGTAAAGAGCAATATTGCATAGGAACCTGGAATGTTAGGTTCAGGGATCAAGGCAAAGTGGAAGTGGTCAAACAGGGGATGGCAAGAGTGAATATTGACATTCTAGGAATCAGCAAACTAAAATGGACTGGGATGGGTGAATTATACTCAGATGACCATTACATCTACTGTGGGCAGGAATCCCTTAGAAGAAATGAAGTAGCCATCATGTTCAACAAAAGAATCTGAAATGCAGTACTTAGATGCACTCTCATAAACGACAGAATGATCTCTGTTNTCCAGCCATCTCATCCTTGGTCGTCCCCTTCTCCTCCTGCCACCAATCCCATGTCGGTAAGTGCCAAATATGCTACTGGAGATCAGTGGAGAAATAACTGAAGAAAGACTAAAGGGATAGAGCCAAAGCAAACACAATACCCAGTTGTGGATGTGACTGGTGAAACAAGCAAGGTCCAATGCTGTAAAGAGCAATATTGCATAGGAACCTGGAATGTTAGGTTCAGGGATCAAGGCAAAGTGGAAGTGGTCAAACAGGGGATGGCAAGAGTGAATATTGACATTCTAGGAATCAGCAAACTAAAATGGACTGGGATGGGTGAATTATACTCAGATGACCATTACATCTACTGTGGGCAGGAATCCCTTAGAAGAAATGAAGTAGCCATCATGTTCAACAAAAGAATCTGAAATGCAGTACTTAGATGCACTCTCATAAACGACAGAATGATCTCTGTTCCTTACCAAGGCAGACCACTCAGTATCAGGTAATCCAAGCCTATGCCCCAACCAGTAATGCTGACGAAGTTGACGTTGAAAGGTTCTCTGAAGACTTTCAAGACGTTTTCGAACTAACACCCAATAATGTTGTCCTCTTCATTCTAGGGGACTAGAATATTTACTTAGGAAGTCAAGAATCACCTGGACTAATAGGCAAATTTAGCCTTGGAGTACAGAATGAAGCAGGGCAACTAATAGAATTTTGCCAAGAGAACTCACTGGTCATAGCAAACAGCCTCTTCCCACAACACAAAAGAAGACTCTACACATGGACATTGTCAGATGGTCAACACTGTAATCAGACTGATTACATTCTTTGCAGCCAAAGATGCAGCCACACACTATCCATACAGTGTGCAGAAACAAGACAGGTAGCTGACTGGCTCAGACCATGAACTTCTTATTGCTAAATTTAGACTTAAATTGAAGAAAGTAGCAAAAACCACTAGAAAATTCAGGTATGACCCTTATCAAATCCCCGATTCTTATACAGTGAAAGTGAGAAATAGATTTAACGGATTAGATCTGATAGTGCCTGATGAACTATGGACGGAGGTTCGTGACATTGTACAAGAACAGGGATCAAGATCATCCCTAAGAAAAAGAAAAGTGAAAAAGCCAAATGACTGTCTGAGGAGGCCTTACAAATAGCTGTGAACAGAAGAGAAGAGGAAAGCAAAGGAGAAAAGGAAAGATATAAGCATCTGAACACATCCTTCCAAAGAATAGGAAGGAGAGATAAGAAAGCCTTCTGGAGCCAACAATGCAAAGAAATAGAGGAAAACAACAATCGCTGAGTCGTGTCCGATTCTTTGTGACCTCATGGACTATAGCCTACCAGGCTTCTCCAACCATGGAATTTCCAGGCAAGAATACTGGAGTGGGTTGCTATTTCCTTCTCCAGGTGATCTTCCCAACCAAGGAATCAAACCCGGGTTTCCTGCACTGCAGGCAGACACTTTACCCTCTGAGCCACCAGGGAAGCCCACTATGAATAGCTGTGAACAGAAGAGAAGAGAAAAGCAAAGGAGAAAAGGAAAGATATAAGCGTCTGAACACATTGTTCCAAAGAATAGCAAGGAGAGATAAGAAAGCCTTCTGGAGCAAACAATGGAAAGAAATACAGGAAAACAACAGAGTGGAAAAGACTAGAGATCTCGTCAAGAAAATTAGAGATACCAAGGGATCATTTCATGCAAATATGGGCTTGATTAAGACAGAAACGGTATGGACCTAACAGAAGCAGAAGATATTAAGATGTGGCAAGAATTCACAGAAGAACTGTACCAGAAAGATCTTCAAGACCCAGATAATCACGAGGCTGTGATCACTCACCCAGTGTCAGATATCCTGGAATGTGAAGTCAAGTGGGCCTTAGCATCACTATGAAGAAACTCATGGAGGCGATGGATTTCCAGTGGAGCTCTTTCAAATCCTGAAAGATGATGCTCTGAAAGTGCTTCACTCGATATGCCAGCAAATTTGGAAAACTCAGCAGTGGCCACAGGACTGGAAAATGTCAGTTTTCATTCCAAGGCCAAAGAAACTACCGCACAGTTGCACTCATCTCACACGCTAGTAAAGTAACGCTCAAAATTCTCCAAGCGAGGCTTCAGGAATACATGAACCGTGAATTTCCAGACATTCAACCTGGTTTTTGAAAAGGCAGAGGAACCAAAGATCAAATTGTCAACATCCGATGCATCCTTGAGAAAGCAAGAGAGTTCTAGAAAAACATCTATTTCTGCTTCATTGACTATGCCAAAGCCTTTGACTGTGTGGATCACAATAAAGTGTAGGAAAATTTTCAAGAGGTGGGAATACCAGACCACCTGACCTGCCTCTTCAGAAACCTACATGCAGGTCACGAAGCAAAAGTTAGAACTTGACATGGAACAACAGACTGCTTCCAAATAGGGAAAGGAGTACGTCAAAGCTGTATATTGTCCCCCTGCTTCTATAACTTGTATGCAGAGAACATCATGAGAAAGGCTGGGCTGGAAGAGGCACAAGCTGGAATCTAGATTGCTGGGAGAACTATCAATAACCTCAGATATGCAGATGACAACACCCTTATGGAAGAAAGTGAAGAGGAACTAAAGTGCCTCTTGATGAAAGTGAAAGAGGAGAGTGAAAACGTTGGCTTCAAGCTCAACATTCAGAAAACTAAGATCATGGCCTCTGTCCCATCACCTCATGGCAAATAGATGGGGAATTGTGGAACCAGTGTCAAACATTATTTTGAGGGGGCTCCAAAACCACTGCAGATGGTAATTGCAGCCATGAAATTAAAAGACGCTTACTCCTTGGAAGGAAAGTTATGACCAACCTAGATGTGTATTCAAAAGCAGAGACATTAATTGCTTTGCCAACAAAGTTCCGTCTAGTCAAGGCTCTGGTTTTACCAGTTGTCTTGTATGGATGTGAGAGTTGGACTGTGAAGAAAGCTGAGTGCTGAAGAACTGATGCTTTGGAACTGTGGTGTTGGAGAAGACTCTTGAGAGTCACTTGGACTGCAAGGAGATCCAACCAGTCCATTCTGAAGAAGATCAGCCCTGGGGTTGCTTTGGAAGGTATGATGCTAAGGCTGAAACTCCAGTACTTTGGCCACCTCATGCAAAGAGTTGACTTATTGGAAAAGACTCTGATGATGGGAAGCATTGGGGGCAGGAGGAGAAGGGGACGACTGAAGATGAGATGGCTGGATGGCATCGCTGACTCAATGGACATGAGTCGGTGTGGACTCTGGGAGTTGCTAATGAACTGGAAGGCCTGGGGTGCTGCGATTCATGGGGTTATAGAGAGTCGGACACGACTGAGCGACTGAACTGAACTGAAAACGTAAAGGAAGTGAGGAGGCCCTTTGGGGCTATTTTGCACCCATTGGCAAAGTAAGTTGGATCCCTGCCTCACAAAACACCACCATAGCAATTAAGACACATGGGACAAACGAAAAACTGAAAGGAAAACTTGACAAACTTTGTAACAATTTTTGATGAGTGAATACCTTACTTTATAATCGAGGTATTATGCATTTTTAAAGATTTGTTAGTTTAAGGCAGACAGCAACGTGATTGAGGGATTGAGTGTCTCAGGGGCTTCCTAAGACAAAATTCCTTCCATTTAGTGGCCCTGGACCATGTCCTCTAATCAGAACAGGCAAGAATCCTGAAAACACAGAGCAGCATGTGGTGGTGTTAGTGGATATTTTTTCACTGAATCAATTATTCTACCATGACACACAGAAGAAACCTAGATGTTAGGAGGGGGATCTCCAAACCTATCTCCAAACAGGAGGCCTTGCTCACTTGAATAGTGTTGCATGAAAATACGCTTGGGAAGAGAAGATGTGTGTCATGAATATTTTGTCTGCAGAGAACAAATTGCTGTGTAGAGACTTTGTGCAAGCTCGTCCCAGGACACGGAGCACAATGACACAGCGACATGATTCTCAGCCTTGCTTTTGGGGCATCGTGCTGTCTCTACCCCTGACATATTGTGAGGCCCTCACAGGTGTCCTGGAAAGTATGGGCACACAATCTGAATCTGTCCAATCTGTGTGTTCCATCCTCTGTGGCTACCGTGATGGGATCAGGACTTAGGCAGTGACCAATCCGGATCCAGGACCGGAACTCAGGCTGCAATCAAGGGGAAGAGGAGCTCTGGTTCTTCTGGAAAGGGCGGGGCTGGTGAGGTCAGTCTACAGCAGTGAGAGGAGCATGAGGTCAGCCTGGGGCGACTGGTGACCTTTCTGCTCCCTTCAGGGCAGAGACACTGGCTTAAGAATGAGGGCACTGCTGAGCCCAGGTTTTGAGAGCACTGGCTCCTGCTGTGCTCCCGAAGCTCCACCTGACACCGGAGGGAAGCCGTCTGCCTGTGAGTCTTCCTGCTTATCTGTGAGCTTGTGGAACCACGCTGGTTTTTCTGTCCAGCGGGCTAAATGGAGACCCTGTGAAAGCAAGTGTGTGGGTTTTGCCTGGCTTCAGGAAAGAAACACCATTAAAAGAATACATTTGAATCAGTTCTAAGGAGATGGATGGAACTGGAGCCGATTATACAGAGTGAAGTAAGCCAGAAAGAAAAACACCAATATAGTATACTAACGCATATATATGGAATTTAGAAAGATGGTGATGATGACCCTGTATTCGAGACAACAAAAGAGACTCAGATCTATAGAGTGAACTTTTGGACTCTGGGGGAGAGGGAGAGGGTGGGTGAGATGGGAGAATGGCATTGAAACATGTATAATATCATGTAAGAAATGAATCGCCAGTCTATGTCCGATGCAGGATGCAGGATGCTTGGGGCTGATGCATGGGGAGGACCCAGAGAGATGTTATGGGGTGGGAGGTGGGAGGGGATTCATGTTTGGGAACGCATGTACACTCGTGGTGAATTCATGTCAATGTTTGGCAAAAGCAATACAGTATTGTAAAGTAAACTAAAGTTAAAATAAAAATTAAGAAAAATAAAAAAATAAAAAGGTCTAGAAAAAGTAAAAAAAAAAAAAAAAAAAAAAAAAGAAAGAAAGAAAGAAAAGAAACACCAGATGGCACTGTGGGACTCCAGTCTAATCTGGATTCAGGGGATATCTCTTGAAAGTGAAGGGACAAGTCCTTCAGTCGTGTCCGACTGTTTGCGATCGCATAGAGTATAGGATCCATGGAATTCTGCAGGCAAGAATACTGGAGTGGGCAGCCTTTCCCATCTCCAGGGGATCTTTCAAACCCAGGGGTCAAACGCAGGTCTCCGCATGCAGGCAGATTCTTTACCGGCTGAGCCACAGAGAGGCCAAAGAATATTGGACTGTGTAGCCTGACCCTTCTGCAGCAGATCAGGATTTCCTGACCCAGGAATCAAACTGAGCTCTCCTGCAGTGCAGAAGGATACTTCACCAGGTGAGGTATCAGGGAAGCTCAATATCTCTTA
The DNA here is from genome assembly GCA_006410935.1 of Redunca redunca. Taxonomy (NCBI): domain Eukaryota; kingdom Metazoa; phylum Chordata; class Mammalia; order Artiodactyla; family Bovidae; genus Redunca; species Redunca redunca. The sequence continues at coordinate 17,945 of SJYQ01005897.1, read as the reverse complement.
AGACCAGCTACTAATTGTTGGATTACTCTAAAGAGTCTTCACAGGTTTAAGGTAGCAACCTGCTAATGTAGCAATTGATGTCCTTATTCTAGAGGACAAAACTGAGGCTCTCAAAAGGGGGTAACTCAGCTATAGCAAGGAAATGTGTACTCAGACAAACTTCGCAGTTCCTGTTGTTAGAACTCAGGGGGGCCACATGGTGAAGCTTGTCCGTGTGACAGGGGCTAACACACCAAATCCACACTGCGTGCTGTGAGGACCTGACTTGGTAACTGCCCTCTGGCAGCTCGGAGACTCACAAAATCAGTTTGCACTGAAAAAAGGAATGGCACTTCCCTTCATCCACCCCACCACATGCTCTGGGTCCTCCCACAGCTTACTCCCTTTCTATTGCTTTCTGAGGAAATTACAGTCATGCTCATGTGACCACACTGGCTGTCCAATGTTCACAGGCTACCACTGGAGCTGCTAAAGGAGAGGCCAAGAGCCTTTGGCCCTGAGTATCTCTCTTTCCTTTGCACCATTGAGGCCCTCCTCCACATTTGCATACCAGAGGCCTTTTCTGAGGCACGCAGCGACCCTCCCTCAGTTTGCAACAAGTTGTATCCACTGCTGTCTTTTCAATGCCTCCCTTCAAACTTAGCTCATGGGCTCCTTTGCTGCATGGCAGCCCAACTAGCTGCCATGGGAAGGACAGAGCTGACTGTGAATCCAAAGCTCAGATCTGACAGCTGGGATTCTGTGTATAAAGGACCTGATTATTCACACTGTAAAGGCTGAAGTAGGCTCCAGGCGTCCAGAACTAGGGCTTGGGCCAAGGTGACTCCACAGGCATTTGGATGCCAGGGGAGGCTTCTGGCTCTACTGGGGATGGGGCGAGTTTCTTGAGGTTCTGAATGCCCTCTGTGTGCAGGTTCATGGTGTATAGAGAAGAGAAGGTGTAGTTTACCCTGGAGGTGGTCACAGGTCATGGCTGAGCCATCTGCATTCCTGAGGGTGTGATGGAGGGCAGTGGAAGAGAACAAGGTCTCCTCCCTCGTGTAGTGGTCGGAGCATTTTGACACCAGAGTAAACACATACAAGGTGAAGAACATTGCTGCTGTCTGCAAATGATTTACACTGGCATGCGTCTTCATTTGAGAGTTCAGGCCATCTGGAAACTACACTGGCCATGGGCATGGCCTGTCCACCCTCACATGTTTCTTCTCTTCCTTACTGAACATTCATTTCCAAGAGGGTTTTTGGCCATAGAATTTTGGGTTTTCTCTAGCTTTTTCCAATGTGGAACACTTTTTGGTCATTGTTGTCATTCATTTTCCAGCTCTCTCATTTGTCTCCTTCTGTGAATTTGTTTGTGGAACGGGAAGAGCTCTGCATCCCCCTTCTGGCTGAGATGTCTCATTTACAACAGCAATACCTACCTGGCATGTTCAGACCACATTTGCCGAAAGGGCTTGGTTTGGCAGATGAAAAGTACCTGAAAGTACCTGAAAGTACCTACACTGTCCTATCAGTTACCCAAAGGCTACTTCAAATGAAATTAAAAAAGAGAATTCTATTTGCAATTTTTAAAGGAATCTCCACACTGTTCTCCATAGTGGCTGTACTAGTTTGCATTCCCACCAACAATGTAAAAGGGTTCCCTTTTCTCCACACCCTCTCCAGCATTTATTGCTTGCTGACTTTTGGATCGCAGCCATTCTGACTGGTGTGAAGTGATACCTCATTGTGGTTTTGATTTGCATTTCTCTAATAATGAGTGATGTTGAGCATCTTTTCATGTGTTTGTTAGCCATCCGTATGTCTTCTTTGGAGAAATGGTGAATTCATGTCAATGTTTGGCAAAACCAATACAGTATTGTAAAGTAAACTAAAGTTAAAATAAAAATTTAAAAAAAAAATAAAAAAAGAGAGAATTCTAAAGTTTAATCTTTCAATATGTGGAGAGTCAGAAAAATCCCCTGGAGAATGGAAAAGTTATCCATTCCAGTTTTCTGGCCTAGATAACTCAATGGACTGTAAAAAAACATGGGACTGCAAAGAGTCTAACAAGACTAAGCATCTATAAGGTTCTCTTTCTTTCAGAAAAAAAAATCTATTTTTCTATCATTTCAGCAATTGGCATTGATTGTGGACACCCAAAGAATGAGAAGAAGTGGAGAAAGAAGAAGACTAAAATTGTCAGGTGGGGAAGGAGTGGGGAGTGCTTGACATGTATCCAGGCTTTGCTGGGAAGTGGGGAGATAGAATGAGAAGGTGTGAATGTAGACACTGGTGATGGTTACACAGGACTGTGAAGGCCTTAATATTCCCAAATTGCATCAATTAAAGTAAAATTTACTAAGGGAAACTTGACAGAAAAAAATACATAAAGCTATAAAAAAAATAAAGCATCTCAAGAAAGCTACACACACTCCAAATGCAAATAAGCTCAGGGGAAGGGCACTCAATCTGCCCTGGCTGGGGAGCGAGTTGATAGCATCCACAGGAAGCAGGCAGGGACGGAGCTGCAGAGTCAACCACCTCCATGGATGAAGTGTTTCCAGAAAGGGCTCTGGGTCTCTGTTAAGAGAGAGGGCCCGTTCGCCCTGCAGGGGTGGGTCAGGCATTGTGGGCACCTGGGTCATGGGCAGGACCCAGGGCAAGCTCTCCCTGCACAGGTGGGGACTCATCCCCTGACTCGGGTTCTCCTGCCAAAGCCCGAGCAGGTACAGGTGCAGGTGGCAGTGGATGTTCTCGCTAAGAAGGTGGGACATCGGTGCCTGTGGCTGGGGGTCCTGCAGGCACAGAGGTCCGATATGCCCAGTGTGCTGGGCAGTAACCAGCAGGCCTGGTGTTTGTGGGAAGGGAAGTCTCAGGTCTCGATCTCCCCTCAGTGGATCCCTGGGTCCTGCACCTGTAGCACCCACTGCTGTAGGGACAGGACTTGGAAGTGGAGTCTGGCTGTAATGAGAGGCCAGTGCTAGAGCTGTGAGAGAAGAGAAGGTTATCCATCGCCAGCATTTTGATGTGTGTATATGGGGACAGAAAGCTTCCCAGAGAATCTCAAAGAATACCCAGCATAGGATGCACTCTGACTGCAGTGTGAAAGATGGGTGGTGTGAGGCCAGCCTGTGTTCCAGGCCCAGACCCAGCTCTGGGGGACTCCTCCCTGTGTATCTCAGCACCCCCTCCCCACACACTCACATGCACAGCCCCATCATCATCCCCTCTGTTTCTCTATGGTACTGGGATCCAGGTCCTCCTGCTGCCTCAGAGGCAGGGGTTCTCTGGGCTCAGGGTCAGAGCCGGGTGTGCTGACCTCCATGGCAGCCTGAGACTGGGCCCCTGGGTGTGTCCTGGGTGCTGTGTGTGGAGCAGGGCTTCCCCGCTTCCTCTTCATTCCCAGTTGGGCTGATCCCTCCATGGGCATGCTCACCTGGAGCCTGCACTGGGCCTCACGGGCAGGGGGATGGTAATCTGACGCCTCCCTCGGGGAGGTGAACTGGATGCCCCCCTCATCAGCCACATCTACTGGGAAGCTCTGAAATGACACTGACTGTCAGCCAGCCATGCCTGGAGTCTACTGGGCTGGGCCTGACCAGTATGGCGGCTGCTTCTGCCCACTTGAAATTCTGCTACCAGCAAAAACATGTGTCTGCTCAGGTACCCACCCTGGACGAAGGAGACGCCCCTGAGGACGTGGGGTCTTTCTGGGCAGCTGGTGCTGCCTGGACTCTCCCCATCCCGCCCAGCCTGGTCTCCCCTGGGGTGTGGCCACACCCAGCCCACAGACTTGTGAGCCACATCCGCAGGGGCTTGCTTAATGCAGAGATACCCCATGAAACCCCCATCCACACACACAAGGAAAGGACTCAGTGTTACCCGGGTGGGATGTGAGAGGGGACCTGGCCCAGGCTGGAGCTCCCCTGTTACCTTTCTGTTCCTTCGGGCAAAGGGCCAGAGGCCTCTTGGAGGTTCCTGAGGCAGCACCAACTGCTTTACACAGATCCGGCCAGTGAGCTCTCCCGAGTCCTGGGCCTCTGGGAAGGGGCAAACAGCAAAACATCCTGGCTGCCTGTGAACTTGCTGGGGGCTCCATTCTGCTCTGAGGCCTGGAGATCTGATTTCCGTGTTCTGTTGGGTTCTGTTGCCAGCAAGTGACGTCATTTCCTGGGTTCCTTGCCGAAGTCCCTTACACAAAGCTCCCCAAGCGAATCTCTGTGTTTCTGTCTGTTCACCCATCCACTTAGGCCATGTGCAGGCACAGTGACACCCACACCGCTCACCCCACAGCTTTGGAAGGCCCGGGTGCAGCCAGGGTCTGAGCTCTGAGGACACAGCTCTTTCAGACAGGCTCCTTTTTCTCATCTGTGATGTGGCCCTTGACAAGCCATATGCGCCTCAAGGCTTCCCTAGTCTCTCCATCTGCAGAGTGGGGTCAATCTCTCATCTACTGCCTTGGTCTGTCAGCCTAAACCATCTCATGCCTTTCAACCTGGGGCTGGTATCACATGGAGCTTGTGTCCTGGCACTTCCCAAAGGCAAGATTCAATACATGGTTGACCTAGTACAGAATGGGGAAGAAACAGGCCTGGATGGGCTCTGGGACCAATGAAAATGTCATGGAAATTGTCAGGAAGTCTGAGACTACTTTTGCAGCACAGGAAACAAGCGGGCTTCCTTCTCTCCACACAAGACGAGGTATGACTCCCCTGTTGAAACTCCATAGGAGCCCCGAGATCCATGTCAGCACTTTGAGGAACCCTGTGGTTCTAGCATCTAGTCTAGATGAAGACCTAGGCCCCTGCACCGACTGAACACAAATCTCTAGAGGCCCATCCCAAGTCGCATGGAGACTTGATTTTCCTGAGGCAACTGGAGCAGGTCCCTGAGGTCCCCATCGTAACTTGAGAGGAACCCCAAGTTTCCTGCCATAATTCGAGAAAAATAAGGATATTCTCCCCTCAAAGAGAGATTAGGCCCTTTTCCACTGAATCATCTCCAGAGAAATTCAATCTTCGCTCTTGAGCCTCAAATGGGTCCTTGACACTTTTTATGCAACTTAAGAAATTCCCCAATATACCCGTCCCTCTCAAGAGGAACACCGAGGGTCCTGGCACAACTAAAGAAGAGCCCGGTTTTCCCTCCTCATCTCGAGTTGAGAGTCCACTTCCCCGCTTCTTCGTGAAGGCTATCCCGGTGTTCCCCTTGCACCTCAAGAGGATTTGGTCTCTACTTGAACCTCGAGAGGATTTCCAGGGGTCGTGCCACAATTTAAGAAGACCCCAATGTCCCAGTCCACCCCAGATTACCTGATTCCCCTGCATTGAGTGGACTGTCACCTCGAGTATCGCCTCTAAACACGATGGGAGTGGTGACAGCCCTGTGGCACCTCGAGAGAAAGCCACAGATCCCTATGTCAACTCGCAGGAAGCCTGACACTATTTTGACAGCTCGAGAGGCAAGTGGACTTCCATGTCTCCGTAAGAGACGAGGCCTGACTCCCCTATTGAAATTCCATAGGAACCTTGAGATCCATGTTAGCACTGGAAAGGAACCCTGAGGTTCTGGCCTCAAATCCAGATGAGGACCTAGGCCCCTGCACCGCCTGGAGAGGAATCCCAAGAGGCCCTTCTCAAGTCACATGGAGACTTGACTTCCCTGAGGCAACACAAGCGGGTCCCAGAGGTCCTTGTCGTAACTCGAGAGGAAACCCAAGTTTGCTGCCACAACTCGAGAAAAACCAGGATATTCTTCCCTCAACGAGAGATGAGGCCCTTTTCCACTGCGGCGTTTTGAAAGAAATCCCACTTTCCCTCTTGAGCCTCGAAATGGTCCTTGACATCCTTGACGCAACTCAAGAAATTCCTCGATATAAACGTCCCCACTCGAGAGGAACACTGAGAGTCCCACCACAACTCAAGAAGAGCCCCATATTTCCCTCCTCATTTTGAGCTGAGGGTCCATTTCCCTGCTGCCACGAGAAAGGAATCTCTGCCTGGATTCAGCCCCGGTGGACCCAGGGTAATTTGAAGTGGGGACGGAGTCAGCGATTGATTTAGAGAGAGATAAGGAAAGAATGTTGTAGATAAGAAAACAGAGGAGCGAAAGAGGCTGATAATCCTTGATTTACATAGAGAACCAATAAAACCTCGAGACTAGAAGTTTCCCCTGTTCACAGAAGCCACTGGTGCCTTCCCCATCTCCCCGGGGAGTGAAGACACAGAACGTCTCTCTGTTCAGGTCTTAAAAACCTAGGCATATAAGTGAACGCAGGGAACCCCTATGCTCCAAGGCATCAGCCTGAAAAAGAGAGTGAGAGGGAGAGAGAGAGAATGATTGACACAGGGAGATCAAGCTGCTTTGGTGAGCGAGGCCCAATAACTTTATTTTCAAAAGGACTTTTATACCTTTTCTGCAAATGATGTTGTGTACATTATCTTCTGGCCTTGGGGGGCTGTGAACATTTTAAGACCCTCTTTTGATAAAGGCTGCTCAAACAGGAAACTTATTTTCCCTTGAAATGTTTTTTTTTTTCCTTTATATTTCTAATCTATGTCAGCCTCAGAAAGTATCAAACAAAGTTCCATTTTCACGAAGCAGTGGTGCAGCAAGTTACAACAAAGAAAGAACCAATTAGCTCAAAGGTCTGATGTGGTTAGTTTCAAGG
>SJYQ01005896.1:275022-287756 GCA_006410935.1 Redunca redunca | reverse complement strand
TGCCAAACATTGACATGAATTCACCATGGGTGTATTTTAAAATAAAATTTTAAAATAAAAATCTTTTAAAGCACTAAAGGAAACCAGCATATGCCACCCCAAAACATGCCTCTTCTACATAAAAGTTATTTTGAGCTGAAAGTAAACATATTATGAAGCAGTAAACATAGTTGATGGGGTCGCAAAGAGTCAGACACAACTGAGTGACTGAACAACAGCAAAGCACAGTAAAAGCCGAAATATTCGACACCAACTTTCTTTACATCCCAGCTGTTTTATTGGACATACTAACAAACTAACTCATATTTTCCTGATATAATTCACCTGAACTGAAACTAAAGCTTTAATAACCCAGTATTCTACATGGAGCCCCTGTCTATGCCCACCAAGGATGAGCAGTTATTCACCACAACAGCTCTCAATGCTTTCACCTACCAAGGAGCAATCTAAAGAGTACAAAAATTAATATAAAAAATAAAGAGTACAAGCCACTGGTAAGACCTATATTAAGTTAATCTCGAAAATGCATTCCAATATATATTAGGTGCAGACAGATATTGTTTGATTCCCCTTATACGAGGTACCTGGGCTTCCCTGGTAGCTCAGCTGGTAAAGAATCCATCTGCAATGCAGGAGACCCCAGTTCAATTCCTGAGTGGTAAAGATCCCCTGGAGAAGGGATAGGCTACCCACTCCAGTATTCTTGGGCTTCCCTAGTGGCTCAGATGCTAAAGAATCCACCTGCAATGAGGGAGACCTAGGTTCGATCCCTGGATTGGGTTGGGAAGATCCCCGGGAGGAGGGCATGGCAACCCACTCCAATATTCTTGTCTGGAGAATCCCAAGAACAGAGGAGATTGGCAGGCTACAGTTCAGAGGGTCTCAAAGAGCTGGATATGACTGAACAACTAAGCACATACCTAGAATAGTCAAATTCATAGAGTCAGAAAGTACACTGGTAGATGCCAGGGGCCAGGGGTGGGGAGGTGGTTAGGGTGAGGAGTTTATATTTAATGAGGACAGAGTTTCAGTTTAGGAAGGTGAACAGTTAGGAAGATGGATGATGGTGAGAGTTGTGCAACAATGTGAATGTACTTAGTACCACTGAACTGTATAGTTAAATATGGTTAAAATAGTATGTTTTATATTATGTGACTTTACCACAATAGAAACAAATTTTTTAACAAAGAGTTACCTTACAAACAGTGGATCGTTACTAATTTATCTTTCTAGTGCTCTCTCAAAATCACTGGAAACTTGCTTTTTACCCTGTTAAACTGTTCTGTTAAGAACGGACAGAGGCAACATTATACAGAGAACACGGAGTTGCAATCATACAGATCTGGGTTTGACCTTGGCAATTTACTTAACCTCTCCAAGATTCAGTATCTTAAAAAATAGGAAAAATGTAACAACTTCATAAGGTTGATGTGCGGATATGGCATGAAGATATTACCACCAGCGATTTTGACTTAATTATCCTGAGATGGGACCTTGGCAGATATTTTCAAAGCACATTTAGGTGATTTTGATGCATAGCCAGGGCTAAAAACCACTTGGTAAATTCTTCTCAAAAGTGTTATCTCCATATTCACCCTTGAGAAACTTTAAAATGACTTTTGAATGTTAAAAATGGAATTAAGAATACAAAAGAATCTCTTTTCACATGTGTTAGCAAAACTAGAATATGCTTAGGGATGGAAAATGCTAACATTCATAGTAAAACTGTCCAACAACTGAGTTAAGAATGAATATACATAAAGGGCTTTTGAGAAAAGCTTTATCTTCAACAAAGATCCTACAGTTGTATATCTGAATTATTATGTCCCTCCAAAGTAGTTACTACATGAAGATCAGCTATAAAACCTATTTTAATGATGCTGCCACTCTGGAAAAATAAATTTATTAAGAGAAATTGCCCTTTGAAGCTGAAATAGATTTATTAACATGTTTTAAATGGTGAAAAATTTAGATCTCTGGTTTCAGATTTAATCTCTGGAATAAACAAAATATCACTTGGAATCAAGTCAAGTGAGTTGTTTGTTAGCCAAGCTGGGAGCTTTCTCTACAGGTATTACACCCAGTGTCTCTGAGGGGCTCTTGTTAAATATCATACCCTCAGTAACTAGAACTCAACCTAGCACAAGGCATGGCTCAGTGATTGAACTTAAATGATATATTCAGTACTAATACAGATCTATCACAAGTGGCCTTGAAGGTCATTCTCAAAGAAGAGATGAGAAATGGTTGAAGCAATAGTGACCTCATTTAAGGATGTGGTTTTCCAAACAGGCAGTGTTCAGGCCACATGCCTGCTACAAAGACCATTTCAATTCTTCCTAAATATGTTTGGATTAATGGGAATAACCCATGACAAAACCATGGTGGCTCTAAGAGATGATAGTGGTTGTGACTTTGGAGCCATCACAGGGAAATATTCATTATAGTAACAACCCAGAATGTAAGTCTGACCCTTGGCTGTGCAGACTCAGAACCATAATTGCCAGTTTGTGGAGAAGGGGTCTGACACTCAGGGCTGGACTCCCACTAACCAAGATGATGAGAAAGATGTATAACATTAGGATTCCAATTAGCGACATTACAAAGAGAAGTATAACAGTTGTAATTACAACCAGTACACTTTCTTTCAGAAAGCAGATCTGGTTGGGAAGTTAAGTCCCATCAGAAAGTGTCGTGGTGAGCAGGAATTCAAGATCAGTGAATGAGTGAAGTCTTCTAATGGATCCAGTTGGGATAACCTAAGCACTATTTCTAACATTAGGGAGAGCCCTTCAGTGGGAATGCCACTCAAGTTCAATGACCAAGATTGCTTCTTCCCTTTATTTAAGAGGCATTGACTTAAGTTCATCCTTCCACTATCTTTTTCTCTTTTTTTAACTTAACAATATTGTATTGGTTTTGCCATACATCAACATGAATCTGCCACGGGTGTACACATGTTCCACATCCTGAACCCTCATCCCACCTCCCTCCCCATACCATCTCTCTGGGTCATCCCAGTGCACCAGCCCCAAGCATCCTGTATCCTGCATCAAACCTGGACTGGCGATTTGTTTCTTACATGATATTATACATGTTTCAATGCCATTCTCCCAAATCATCCCACCCTCTTCCTCTCCCACAGAGTACAAAAGTCTGATCTATACATCTGTGTCTCTTTTGCTGTCTCGCATACAGGTTTATCGTTACCATCTTTCTAAATTCCATATATATATATATATGTTAGTATACTGTATCGGTGTTTTTGTTTTTTTTTTCTTTTTTTCTGGCTTACTTCACTCTGTATAATCGGCTCCAGCTTCATCCACCTCATTAGAACTGATTCAAATGTATTCTTTCTAATGGCTGAGTAATACTCCACTGTGTATATGTACCACAGCTTTCTTATCCATTTGTCTGCTGTTGGGCATCTAGGTTGCTTCCATGTCCTGGCTATTATAAACCGTGCTGTGATGAACATTGGGGTACACGTGTCTCTTTCAATTCTGGTTTCCTCGGTGTGTATGCCCAGCAGTGGGATTGCTGGGTCATAAGGCAGTTCTATTTCCAGTTTTTTAAGGAATCTCCGCACTGTTTTCCAGAGTGGCTATACTAGTTTGCATTCCCACCAACAGTGTAAGAGGGTTCCTTTTCCTCCACACCCTCTCCAGCATTTATTGCTTGTAGACTTTTGGATCGCAGCCACTCTGGCTGGTGTGAAGTGGTACCTCATTGTGGTCTTGATTTGCATTTCTCTGATAATGAGTGATGTGAAAGTGGGCGCCCTTATCTTGTTCCTGACTTTAGGGGAAATGCTTTCAGTTTTTCACTATTGAGGATAATGTTTGCTGTGGGTTTGTCATATACAGCTTTTATTATGTTGAGGTATGTTCCTTCTATTCCTGCTTTTTGGAGAGTTTTTTTTAATCATAAATGGATGTTGAATTTTGTCAAAGGCTTTTTCTGCATTTATTGAGATAATCATATGGCTTTTATTTTTCAATTTGTTAATGTGGTGAATTACATTGATTGATTTGCGGATATTGAAGAATCCTTGCATCCCTGGGATAAAGCCCACTTGCTCATGGTGTATGATCTTTTTAATGTGTTGTTGGATCCTGATTGCTAGAATTTTGTTCAGGATTTTTACATCTATGTTCATCAGTGATATTGGCCTGTAGTTTTCTTTGTGTGTGTGTGTGTGTGGCATCTTTGTTAGGTTTTGGTATTAGGGGGATGGTGGCCTCATAGAATGAGTTTGGAAGTTTACCTTCCTCTGCAATTTTCTGGAAGAGTTTGAGTTGGATAGGTGTTTGCTCTTCTCTAAATTTTTGGTAGAATTCAGCTGTGAAGCCGTCTGGACCTGGGCTCTTGTTTGCTGGAAGATTTCTGAATTTCCGTGCTTGGGATGGGTCCGTTAAGATTTTCTATTTCTTCCCGGTTCCGTTTTGGAAAGTTGTACTTTTCTAAGAATTTGTCCATTTCTTCCACGTTGTCCATTTTATTGGCATATAATTGCTGATAGTAGTCTCTTATGATCCTTTGTATTTCTGTGTTGTCTGTTGTGATCTCTCCATTTTCATTTCTAATTTTATTGATTTGATTTTTCTCCCTTTGTTTCTTGATGAGTCTGGCTAGTGGTTTGTCAATTTTATTTATCCTCTCAAAGAACCAGCTTTTGGCTTTGTTGATTTTTGCTATGGTCTCTTTTGTCTCTTTTGCATTTATTTCTGCCCTAATTTTTAAGATTTCTTTCCTTCTACTAACCCTGGGGTTCCTCATTTCTTCCTTTTCTAGTTGCTTTAGGTGTAGAGTTAGGTTATTTATTTGACTTTTTTCTTATTTCTTGAAGTACGCCTGTATTGCTGTGAACCTTCCCCTTAGCTCTGCTTTTATAGTGTCCGAAAGGTTTTGGGTTGTTGTGTTTTCATTTTCATTCGTTTCTATGCATATTTTTATTTCTTTTTTCTATTTCTTCTGTGATTTGTTGGTTATTCAGAAGCATGTTGTTCAGCCTCCATATGTTGGAATTTTTAATAGTTTTTCTCCTGTAATTGAGATCTAATCTTACTGCATTGTGGTCATAAAAGATGCTTGGAATGATTTAAATTTTTTTGAATTTACCAAGGCTAGATTTATGGCCCAGGATGTGATCTATCCTGGAGAAGGTTCCGTGTGTGCTTGGTAAAAAAGTGAAATTCATTGTTTTGGGGTGAAATGTCCTATAGATATCAATTAGGTCTAACTGCTCTATTGCATCATTTAAAATTTGTGTTTCCTTGTTAATTTTTGTTTAGTTGATCTATCCATGGGTGTGAGTGGGGTATTAAAGTCTCCCACTATTATTGTGTTATTGTTAATTTCCTTCCATACTTGTTAGCATTTGTCTTACATATTGTGGTGCTCCTATGTTGGGTGCATATATATTTGTAATTGTTATATCTTCTTCTTGGATTGATCCTTTGATCACTATGTAGTGTCCTCCTTTGTCTCTTTTCACAGCCTTTGTTTTAAAGTCTATTTTATCTGATATGAGTATTGCTACTCCTGCTTTCTTTTGGTCTCAATTTGTATGGAATATCTTTTTCCAGCCCTTCACTTTCAGTCTGTATGTGTCCCTTGTTTTGAGGTGGGTCTCTTGTAGACAACATATATAAGGGTCTTGTTTTTGTATCCATTCAGCCAGTCTTTGTCTTTTGGTTGGGGCATTCAACCCATTTACGTTTAAGGTAATTATTGATAAGTATGATCCCGTTGCCATTTACTTTATTGTTTTCGGTTCAGGTTTATACACCCTTTTTGTGTTTCCTGTCTAGAGAATATCCTTTAGCATTTGTTGGAGAGCTGGTCTGGTGGTGCTGAATTCTCTCAGTTGTTGCTTGTCTGTAAAGCTTTTGATTTCTCCTTCATATTTGAATGAGATCCTTGCTGGGTACAGTAATCTGGACTGTAGGTTATTTTCTTTCATCACTTTAAGTATGTCTTGCCATTCCCTCCTGGCCTGAAGAGTTTCTATTGAAAGATCAGCTGCTAACCTTATGGGAATCCCCTTGTGTGTTATTTGTTGTTTTTCCCTTGCTGCTTTTAATATTTGTTCTTTGTGTTTGATCTTTGCTAATTTGATTAATACGTGTCTTGGGGTGTTTCTCCTTGGGTTTATCCTGTCTGGGACTCTCTGGGTTTCTTGGACTTGGGTGATTATTTCCCTCCCCATTTTAGGGAAGTTGTCAACTCTTATCTCCTCAAGTATTTTCTCATGGTCTTTCTTTTTGTCTTCTTCTTCTGGGACTCCTATGATTTGAATCTTGGAGCATTTAATATTGTCCTGGAGGTCTCTGAGATTGTCCTCATTTCTTTTAATTCATTTTTCATTTTTCCTCTATAATTCATTTATTTCTACCATTCTATCTTCTATTTCACTAATCCTATCTTCTGCCTCCGTTATTCTACTATTTGTTGCCTCCAGAGTGTTTCTGATCTCACTTATTGCGTTATTCATTATATAATGACTCTTTTTTATTTCTTCTAGGTCCTTGTTAAACCTTTCTTGCATCTTCTCAATCCTTGTCTCCAGGTTATTTATCTGTGATTTCAAGATTTTGGATCATTTTCACTATCACTATTTGAAATTCTTTATCAGGTAGATTCCCTATCTCTTCCTCTTTTGTTTGGTTTGGTGGGCATTTATCCTGTTCGTTTACCTGCTGGGTATTTCTCTGCTTCTTCATCTTGCTTATATTGCTGCGTTTGGGATGGCCTTTCTGTATTCTGGCAGTTTGTGGAGTTCTCTTTATTGTCGCGTCACCTCGCTGTGGGTGGGTTTGTATGGGTGGCTTGTCAAGGTTTCTTGGTTAGGGAAGCTGTGTCAGTGTTCTGGTGGGTGGAGCTGGATTTCTTCTCTCTGGAGTGCAATGAAGTGTCCAGTAATGAGTTATGAGGTGTCAGTGGTTTTGGAGTAACTTTGGGCAGCCTGTATATTGAAGCTCAGGGCTGTGTTCCTGTGTCGCTGGAGAATTTGCATGGTATGTCTTGCTCTGGAGCTTGTTGGCCCTTTGGTGGTGCTTGGTTTCAGTGTAGGTATGGAGGCATTTGTCGATTAATGTTCCCTGGAATCAGGAGTTCTCTGGTGTTCTCCGGATTTGGACTTAAGCCTCCTGCTTCTGGTTTTTTGTTTTATTTTTACAGTAGTCTCAAGACTTCTCCTTCTATACCGCACCGTTGATAAAACATCTAGGTTAAAGATGAAAAGTTTCTCCACAGTGAGGGACACCCAGAGAGGTTCACAGAGTTACATGGAGAAGAGAAGAGGGAGGGGGGAGTTAGAGGTGACCCGAATGAGATGAGGTGGAATCAAAAGAGGACAGAGCAAGCTAGCCAGTAATCACTTCCTTATGTGCACTCCACAGTCTGGACCGCTCAGAGACGTTCACGGAGTTATACAGAGAAGAGAAGAGGGAGGAAGGAGACAGAGGTGTCCAGGAGGATAAAAAGGGGGAAATCAAAAGAAGAGAGAGAGATCCAGCTAGTAATCAGTTCCCTAAGTGTTCTCCCCCATCTGGAACACATAGAGATTCACAGAGTTGGGTAGAGAAGAGAAGGGGGAGGGAGGAGACAGAGGCGACCTGGTGGAGAAAAAGGAGAGTCCAAAGGGGGAGAGAGCAGTCAAGCCAGTAATCTTGCTCTCAAGTAAAAACGGGTACTGGAGATTGGGTGTTTGAAGGTACAAAATTGATAACAAATACCAAAAAGCAAAAATTAAAAATCTAGAGTAGAGGTTGGATTTTCAAAAATACAATATTAAAGAAAAGTAGAAGAAGAAAAAAAAAAACAAGACAAAGTCACAAAAATTATAATATATATAAATATGAAGTTTGCTTTAAAAAAGTGTCTTTTTTTTGCAAAGTAATAGTAGGTTATAAAAATGAAAATTAAAGGAGTAATAGAGGATTTAAAATTTATCATAAAAAAAGAATGATCATAAAAATAGTAACAATATACCTAGGACTTTCTCCTGTGTTGTTGTGGGTAGTGTGGGGTCAGTTCATTTTCAGATAGTTCCTTGGTCCAGCTTATATTTCTCAGGATCTATAGGCCCCTTCCTATGTAGTCAGTACTAACGACAGGGTTTTAATCTATTGCACCTGTCACTTCCAAGGTGGTTCCCTCTGTTTTAGCTTCTTCTGCTTGCTGGTCTCTTCAATGTCTGATTTCCGCCCTAACACAAGGGGGGCGGTGGTGGACTTTTTTTTAGGCTCACTTGTTCAGTCGTTCTCTGGGGAGGGAGGGAGGCTTCAAACAAATAACACTGGCATGTGCTCCCAGTGTCTCAGTCACAGTGGGCCTGCCCCTGCTCACGGCGCATGTGCCCTCCCTGCCCACACTGCTCAGGCTGTAGGTTGCTCTGCTGGGAACTGTCCAAGGCTGGCCCTGGGCTGTGTGCACCTCCTGGGTCTAAGCCACTCAGGTTCAGGCACTCGGGTAGTTCTCAGAGGTGCAGACTCGGTTGGGTATGCGTTTTGTGCCCTTCCCAGGTCCAAGCAGCTCAGGTGATGAGGTGTTTGTCCAGCACGGTTGCTGCGACTTATCGCCTCCCCCATCCCCACCGCTCGGTTTTCTGGATGTACAACTGGCGCACCTTCTCAAGCAGCTGTTGACCATCCAGAACCCCAAGAGGTCTTAGTTAGCAAAGAAGCCTGCTTGCAGTTTGGTAGATAATGTCTCTCTGGGGCTGTGATTGCCCCCTTCCAGCTCTGGCTGCCTGTCGCTGGAGGGGGATGGTCTGCAGCCGGCTAGTTCTGTTCAGTCCTTTGTTCTGTGAGCAGGCCTGGTGGTGTCTTAGGTTAGGACTTTTTGCCTTTTTGCGGGGTGGCTATCCCACAGTCTGGTTTGCTAGCCCAAGTTAGTTCACTCAGATTGCCCTCAGCGCATTCAGACCTGGTCCTTACTCTAAGCAATGCAGCCCGTGCCTCCCTGCCTTGCCCTCGCTTGCTAGTGGGGGATGCAGGCGTCTGTGCTGCTTCTCCGCTGGGAGTTACCATTGGGCACATACTCTGTGGGTTTTAATTATTTATTTATTTTTCCTCCCGGTTATGTTGCCCTCTGAGGTTCCAAGGCTCGCCATAGACTCGGCAGTGAGAGTGTTTCCTGGTGTTTGGAAACCTCTATTTTTAAGACTCCTTTCACGGGATGGAGCTCTGTCCGACCTCTTTTGTCTCTTTTTTTGTCTTTTATATTTTTTCCTACCTCCTTTCGAAGACAATGGGCTTCTTTTCTGGGTGCCTGATGTCCTCTGCCAGCATTCAGAAGTTGTTTTGTGGAATTTACTCAGCGTTGAAATGTTCTTTTGATGAATTTGTGGGGGAGAAAGTGGTCTCCCTGTCCTATTCCTCTGCCATCTTAGGACCACCTCCACTATCTTTTAAAGTTCATTTCCATCACTGTCCAACCTCATTTCTTTTTTTAAAAAAATTTATTTATGCATTTGGCTGCACTGGATCTTAGTTGCAGCACTCATGATCTTTGAGCTTCATTGTGGCATGTGGGATTTTTAGTTGCAGCATGCGAACTCTTAGTTGTGGCACAGAGGCTCTGGTTCCCTGACCAGGGATCAGACCACTTGCATCGGGAACACAGAGCCTTAGCCACTAAACCACCAGGGAAGTCCCCTAACCTCACTTCTGACTGACATACTTTTAATCTATGCTAGTATATTCAGTCATGTTATATCCACACTTATGAGCCTTTAAAACAGTGTCTTCTTCCAAAAAAAAACAACAAAAACTTTTTATTTTGTATAGAGTATAACTGATTAACAATGTTTTGATAGTTTCAGGTGAACTGTGAAGGGACTCAGCCACACATACATGTATCTATTCTCCCCCAACACCCACTCCCATCCAGACCACCACAACCATTGAGCAGAGTTGCTTGTGCTATACAGTAGGTCTTTGTTGGTTATTCATTTAAAATATAGCAGTGTGTACATGTCCATCCCAAACTCTCTAACTATCCTTTCGCCCCACTCCTTCCCACTGGCTACTATAAGTTAGCTCTCTAAGTCTAAAACTGTCTTTTTAAGATGACTTTGATCTTTTGCTCTGGTCTATTGTGAATTGACCTTAATGCTTGACTCTTATTTCCCTGTTTCCCAAATTTATGAAGTTCAAGAGACACCTAACTTATTATATTCTGACAATACCTTATTGTGCCAGAAGTCTCCTATGTAGAAAAAAAAAATGACAAGAAAATCCATTACTCTCTTAATATCAACTGTGCCAAATTCTTTTCTAAATACTGTCAATTCAGTGAAAAACAGATAGACAAAGACCAAAACCTCATGAGGCTCACATTCTAGTTGAAAACAAGCAAAGAAATGAGAGAATAAATAGTTATTTAAGATATTCTCATCTGGTGATAAAGTGAAAATAAAATTAGAAATTCGTACTGAAATATGGTAAATGAAGAGAAAACTGTTACCTCTGAGAGATTTTCAGTTCTACCTTACCTGGTCCCAAGATGATAAGAAAGATCATGATCAAAGTAGAAAAATTTAAAAAGGGGGGTCCCACTT
Source organism: Redunca redunca (assembly GCA_006410935.1). Taxonomy (NCBI): domain Eukaryota; kingdom Metazoa; phylum Chordata; class Mammalia; order Artiodactyla; family Bovidae; genus Redunca; species Redunca redunca. The sequence continues at coordinate 277,186 of SJYQ01005896.1, read as the reverse complement.
AAAAAAAAAAAAAGCCAGAAAAATATGAGAGCAGAGATCTTGGAAATTCACAAACCCATGATAATGAGGACAAGACCTGTGAGGTTCTGCAGTCTCAGAAGTCTATGCCCATGAATTTTCTCCCCGCTGGCACTGCTTGCATTTGTGACAGTTTCCTCGGGATCTATGGCCTTAAATGATGCCTGGAGAAGGGGCAGAAACGGAATTACTCCTTTGTGCCACACTGGAATGTAATGTCTTGCAGCAATGCCCCAGATTTTTACTTTGGGCCTTGCAAAAGTAATATCTCTTCATGAGGGGTGGGCAAAAATGGAAGTAAGAAAGACCTGAGGGCCTGAAAAGAGAACCATCATACTTAGCTAAAGAAAAACGGAAGTGGCAACCAGCAGTGATTTTGATTGTTGTAGCATGTATCATTTATTGAAGACCCTCTATGTCTCCTGTACCAAAGAGGCATTTGCATATTTTACCCAAATAAACCCAAAGACCCAGTGTAACCCAATTTCCAGGCAAAAGCACATTCAGAGAAATACAATCTGGTGTTCAAAAGAAATTTTAAAATAGTTCCATTCACTACTTGCATTTGAAATCAACCCCTTACTATTTCCTTTCGTCTCTTCCCTATTCTCATATTCCCTCTGCAGTTCTGCAGTCTCTTATCCCAGTCTTACCTTTCATTTCTGCATAGAATTCACTGAAAACCCACTACCACTGGGACAGACTCTGGTCTCCTCTTTTTCTTCCCCCAGTTTGCCCATTTTTCTGGTTCTCCATCTCTAACTGTTCTCCTGATTCTAAATCACAAACATCCAGAGAGTCAGACAAGCAAGCCAGAAATCATCTTACAAGAAGGGAAGTGAGTGGGACTTCTCTGATGGTCCAGTGGTAAAGATTTCACCTTCCAATGCAGGAGGTGGGGGTTCAGTTCCTGGTTGGGGAGCTAAGATCCCATATGCCTTGTAGCCAAAAAACCAAAGTATACAACAAAAGCAGTGTTGCAACAAATTCAGTAAAGACTTTAGAAATGGTCCACGTTAAAAAAAAAAAAAAAAGACAAGGAATGAGTGAAATAGGAAAGACAAAGACAATGTTCTTTGAGTATTCATTGGAAGGACCGGTGTTGAAGGTGAAGCTCCAATAATTTGGCGACCTGATGCAAAGAGCCAACTCATTGGAAAAGACCCTGATGCTGGGAAAGATTGAGGGCAGGAGGAGAAAGGGGCAACATCAGATGAGATGGTTGGATGGCATAACTGACTCAATAGATATGAGTTTAAGCAAACTCCAGGAGATAGTGAAGGACAGGGGAGCCTGGATTGCTGCAGTGTATGGGGTAGCAAAGAGTCAGACACGACTTAGCAACTGAGCAACAACGTATATGGTTAAGGGGATTGCGTGATCTGGACTTTTCAGGCATTTTAATGGCTGTCTCACAGTGGAGAGTTTTAAAGCAAAAAACTTGGTTTCAACTATGTATTTTAGCAAGAAAACTCTGGCAGGCTATCAGAGTAGATTAGACCAGAGAAAAGGAGACCTCTGTCGATCCAACAAGTGATTGTGAACTTGAACTAGGAGTGGGGACGGCAGGAGGATTTCAAGGGGACTATCAAGGATGGACGAGCCTGGTAATAATGACAGTGAGAAAGCTTCCAGTGTCTGGTGAGGGCGGCTGTGTAGATGGTGAGGCTGTGGAAAGTACTGGAGGGTTGAGGATATGACTCATGAGGAAGGGTGTGGCCTTAATAGTTCTCGATATGTGGTCAGTGGTTGAGGAGGAGGATCTGGAATGCTAGAGGCTGAAAGAGAAGCCATTGGGCATGGAGATTCCTATCTCCTGTAACCAGCCACCCACGGTTTCTCCTCCAGGGCCCAAAACTCTTGAAAACATTGATCTGAATCTCAGTTCAGAGCACTGAGTGCTGAGTTCAGTTCAGTTCAGTTCATCCGCTCAGTCGTGTCCGACTCTTTGTGACCCCATGAATCGCAGCACACCCAGGCTTCCCTGTCCATCACCATCTCTCGGAGTTCAATCAGACCCACGTCCATCGAGTCCGTGATGCCATCCAGCCATCTCATCCTGGGTCGTCCCCTTCTCCTCCTGCCCCCAATCTCTCCCAGCATCAGAGTCTTTTCCAATGAGTCAACTCTTCACATCAGGTGTCCA
>SJYQ01005896.1:233991-273091 GCA_006410935.1 Redunca redunca | reverse complement strand
CTTTGAGAACTCAATCAATAAGAAAATCACTAACATCCTAATGATAAAACGGTAAAGGCCATAAACAGACAAGAGAGTCAACTAGTCAACAAACAGAAAAAGTTGTGACTCCAGTAATAATCGAAGAAATGTAAACTAAACACTATGTTACCTTTTTTTTTTTTTTCCACCCATTAAATTAGCGAGCTTTAAAAACTACTCAGGAAAGCAATCAGGAGAGGCTAGTTATGCTGTAGTAACCACCACAAGATGTGACTGCAAACAGTAATTTCCAAATGTTTTCGGTGAATTACTGCCAAATAGTAAATATTTGGGGCTTTGCGAGCCACACAGTCTCTGTGACAACTACTCAACTCTGTCATGATAGCAAAAAAAGCAATCATCAGTTCAGCTCAGTTCATTTCAGTCGCTCAGTCATGTCTGACTCTCTGACCCCATGAACTGCAGCACGCCAGGCCTCCCTGTCCATCACCAACTCCCAGAGTTCACTCAAACTTACGTCCATCGAGTCTGTGATGCCATCCAGCAATCTCATCCTCTGTCATCCCCTTCTCCTCCTGCTCCCAATCCCTCCCAGCATCAGGGTCTTTTCCAATGAGTCAACTCTTCTCATGAGGTGGCCAAANTGGCCAAAGTACTAGAGTTTCAGCTTTAGCATCATTCCTTCCAAAGAACACCCAGGACTGATCTCCTTCAGAATGGACTGGTTGGATCTCCTTGCAGTCCAAGGGACTCTCAAGAGACTTCTCCAACACATAGATAATTCGTAAATGAATGGGTGTGGCTCTGTTTACTTAAAGAACAAGAAATGGCCCAGATTTGGCCTGTGGGTCATAGTTGGCCAACTCCTGGCTTAGGTTTTCTGTCTCCCTGATATGGACATGTACATCACAGGTCAGCAGGGACGTTCAGTTCATCACAGACACTCAGGGATGCAGGATGCTGGGGGCTCCAAATCCAGTTCTGCCTCTACAATCACATCATCAGGGAAATTCTAGAAACTCACATATAGGTAATTACATGCCCCCACCTAGAAGTAACATTTGTTTGTTGCTATTCAGTCAGTAAGTTGTGTTGAACTCTTTGTGACCTCATGGACTGCAGCATGCCAGGCTTCCCTGTCCTTCACTATCTCCCAGAGAGTTTGCTGAGATTCACATCCATTGAATTGGTGATGCCATCCAACCATCTCATCTTCTGCTGGCCTCTTCTCCTTTTGCTAAAGATGAAGGGAAGCAGGCACTGTCATGTTAGGCTGAATTTTTAAATTTGTTTATTTTTTATTGAAGGATAATTGCTTTACAGAATTTTGTTGTTTTCTGTCAAACCTCAACATGAATCAGGCATATGTATACATATATCCTCTCCCTTTTGAAACTCTCTCCCATCTCCCTCCCCATCCCACCCCTCTTGGTTGATACAGAGCCATACAGCAAGTTCCACTGGCTATTTATTTATTTTACATATGGTAATATAAGTTTTCATGCTACTCTTTCCACATATCTCACCCTCTCCTCCCCTCTCCCCATGTCCATAAGTCCATTCGCTATGTTTGTTTCTCCACTGCTGCCCTGTAAATAAATTCTTCAGTACCATTTTTATAGATTCTGTATATATGCATTAGAATATGATATTTATCTTTCTCTTTCTGACTCACTTCACTCTGTACAATAGGTTCTAGGTTCATCCACCTCATTAGGACTGACTCAAATGCATTCGTTTTTATGGTTGAGTAATATTCCGTAGTGTATATGTACCATGACTTCTTTATCCATTCATCTGTCGATGGACATCGAGGTTGCTTCCATGTTCTAGCTATTGTAAATAGTGCTGCAATGAATGATGGAATACATGTGCCTTTTTCAGTTTTGCTTTCCTCAAGGTATAGGTCTAAGAGTGGGATTGCTGCGTCATATGCTGGTTTTATTCCTAGTTTTTTTAAGGAATCTCCATACTGTCTTCCATAGTGGCTGTATCGATTTACATTCCCACCAACAGTGAAAGAGCTTTCCCTCCTCTCCACATCCTCTCCAGCGTTTATTGTTTGTAGACTTTTTGATAATGGCCATTCTGACTGGTATGAGGTGATATCTCATTATAGTTTTGATTTGAATTTCTTTAATAATTTAAAATAAATCTTATTTTATATTGAAGTATAACCAATTGACAATGTTATGATAGTTTCAGGTGAACATCCAAGGGACTCATCCATACATATACATGTATCTATTCTCCCCCAAAGTCCCCTTCCTTTCAGACTGCCACATAACAATGAACAGTGCTATACCGTAGGTTCTTGTTGATTATTTATTTTAAATATAGCAGTGTGCACATGTCAGTCCCAAACTCCCTAACTCCCTTCTTTGTTTGGCTGACTTTCAATGGTCATCTGTACACAGTAGCATTGCTTGGCATAGCAAATAAAAACACAGGACACCCTGTAAACTTCAAATTTCAAATAAATAACACATAATATTTTTTCAGTAGACATATCCCACCCACCCCTTTCTGCCAACTTGCATTAAGTGTACTATGTCTGCCACATTGTGACTATGAGACAACAAACCATCATGCTGAGGACATGGGAGTGAAACAGTAGCAAGAGTCCAGGTTTCTAAAATGACTCATACTGAGTTCTGACTTTGTGCTGGGCACATGCATCCTGCATGAGAGTGATTGTTTTCATTTTACAGGAAACAGAGGCTAACAGAGTTCAAGTAACTCACACAAATCACAAATGTGTCAAATGGTGGGTCAGAGACTGCCTTCTTAGTCTCCATGCTATATGGATTCCCTACTATGCTATAAAACAGAAGGTCAAAACTAAACATATGACTGCCATGTGTGTGCTCAATCACTCAGTCATGTCAGACTCTTTGTGACTCCACAGACTGCAGCCTGCCAGGCTCCTCTATCCATGGAAGTTTTTAGGCAAGAATACTGGGGGCAGGCTGCCATTTCCTACTTCAAGGGATCTTTCCAATCCATGGATTAAACCCACGTCTCTCATGTCTCTTGCATTGCCATGCAGATTCTTTACCACTGCCCCACCTGGGAAGACCCAGCAATCCCACTACTGGACATATAACCTGAGAAAACCAACCCTCAAAAAGATGCACACATCCCAGTGTTCACTGCAGCACTATTTACAACAGCCAGAACATGGAAGTACCTAAATGTCCAATGATAGATCAATGGATAAAGAAGATGTGGTACACATATACAATGGGATAGTACTCAACCATAGAAAGAAATGAAATTGGGTCATTTGTAGAGATGTGGATAAACCTAGAGAGAGTCATGCAAAGTGACAGAAAGAGAAAGACAAATATTGTATATTAACACATGCATGTGGAATTTAGAAAATGGTACAGATGAACTTATTTCCAAGGCAAGAATAGTGACACAGATGTAAAGAACAGACGTCTGGATATGGGGGAGGGAGGAAGGGATGAATTAAGAGAGTAGCACTGACATACATACACTACTATGTGTAAAATAGATAGCTAGTGGGAAGCTGCTGTATAGCACAGGGAGCTCAGCTCAGTGCTCTGTGATGACCTAGAGGGGTGGGATGGGGAATGGGATGGGGGATTGAAGGGAGGCTTAAAAGGGAGGGATATGTGTACACATATAGCTAGTCATGTTGTTGTACAGCAGAAACTAACACAGCATTATAAAGCAACTATACATCAATTTAAAAAATTAAAACATTGGCTATAACAATTTGAAAAAAGAAGTCTTTCAATAAAGTCTAAGAGTAATTTAGTTTTTCCAGTGGGAGTATATGCCCATGGAGCTACAACTCCTATAAGTATCAGGGCTTGGATCCTAATCAAATCTGTCTACTGCTAAAATCCTTGAGGATTCCATGAGACCAGCATCTATGATCCCTGGGTTGGCCATAAGGGACTCAACAGCCACATCACAAGGCAGCAGAAATCTCCTGGTTTAAGAAGGGACCTCAGGATGCTGAAGTCAGGCTCCTAAAGCAACCTGGGCATCATCTGAATGTGGAAATGTCTGGTGAGAGATGGAGTATTTCCTGCCATATCAGTAAACAAGGATGTCACAATCATCAGCTATTGCAGCCCTCCAGTGTGAGCCAGTGAGACTGAAAGAACTCAAGAAGGAAAAGACCATCTGCTATCTATTCATCAGGCTGCAGCCACTCCCCACGGTGAGCCCCAGGGAAACTCAGGATGAGAATACACAGGATACTGGCCCCAGTTAGCTGAGGTGCTGTCAAAGGAATGATCTCAGTGAGCCCAGATGTTTCCATCTTCCCATACAAAGAACTTGGGATATCTGGTTTTCTTCAATTAAGAATAAGCTGGAGATCAGCCCTGGGATTTCTTTGGAAGAAATGATGATAAAGCTGAAACTCCAGTACATTGGCCACCTCATGTGAAGAGTTGACTCACTGGAAAAGACTTTGATGCTGGGAGGGATTGGGGGCAGGAGGAGAAGGGGACGACAGAGGATGAGATGGCTGGATGGCATCACTGACTCGATGGACATAAGTCTGAGTGAACTCTGAGAGTTGGTGATGGACAGGGAGGCCTGGCATGCTGCGATTCATGGGGTCGCAAAGAGTCAGACATGACTGAGCAATTGAACTGAACTGAACTGACTGAATCTTTTGATGTTCAGATCACCTGCCCTTCCTTGCAAAACTTCTATATAACCTGACTCCTCCCCAACTCACCTCCTGGGAGCAGTTCTCTCAGGGTAATCTGAGATGCTGTCTCCCAGACTTGAAGTCCTAAAAATTCCCACCAAGTGAAACATAACCTTCAATTTTTAGGTTGTATTTTTTAAGCCAACACTGGGAGTATCTGAGCAACAGCCTCTTGATTCCTTGAGGACTTTTGCAATGTGTCCTTGCAAATCCTAACCACAGAAAGGGTGTCTCCTTTCGAATACTCCGCATCCTCCTTTTCTCCTCCTTTTCCTCCTCTTTGTACATCTTTGGCTCAGAGAACCAGAAAGGCAACAGCACAGAGAGAAGAAACTTGATCTCCAAGAATCTCAGGAAAGAGGATGGTTTTGGATGACCCACTGGGGAGTGCTTCAACTTCCCTGAGAGAAATGACCAAGTGCCAGTTTTGGTCATTTGGTCAGACCAAATGACCCTGAGAGGAATCTGGGGGAGGGGTCCCTAGCTTCAAAGCCCAAGAAACAGCAGCATCACAGCACCCCAGCCTTCTCTGTGACCCACCCAGACTTGTCCCCTTCAAAGAGACAAACTGTATAGGAAAACACCTGGGCTTTCCCCATGGTTCAGTGGTAAAGAATCTGCTTGCCGATGCAGATGTGGGTTTGACCCTTGGGACTGGAAGAATCCCTGGAGGAGGAAAGGGCTACTCAGTCCAGTATTCTTGACTGGGAAATCCCATGGACAGAGGAGCCTAGCAGGCTACCATGGGGTCACATAGAGTCGACACGACTTAGTAACTAAACAAGAGGAAAACATGTGCATTCTTAATACAGCCTCTTTTTATTCTAAGCAGGACAACTTCATCTTGAATTGGTTTCTGAGGGAAGTCAGGCACAGCCAGGGTAGGGGAGGGTGGATCGGGGGAGGGGACCTTAACATGCCCAAGGGCTTCTTGTTATGATGTTGGCAATTATTTCCGAACAAAGTATGAAAAGTCACACACTGAAGATAAGTGAAAATGCATTTCATTCATAACCAAATTAAAATGCTTAGAACTCTATGAGTAATCTCAGACTGGTCTCTCTCTTTTTATTCTCCTAATTTAACCATCTGGAATTCTTTAAAGACTGCCATCCTATTCAGCATTTAGAAATGAAGGGCTTGACTTTAAATGGAAAATCTACATTTCCTTTTGAAGTGAGAACTCAAGTTCTCCTATTCTGCACAAATCACAAAATATGTATGCTTAGCAATGGTAAAGGATAACTCCAGAAAAATTCTTTTCACACATGACGGAAGACATGCAGATGTGATGAAATGACTGCAAAACCTGAAAAACACATCTCTTCAGGGTCCCGAGATGCAGGAGTTTCAAGAGATGTGGATTCGATCCCTGGGTCAAGAAGATCCCCTGGAGAAGGGAATGGCAATCCACTCCAGTATTCTTGCCTGAAGAATCTCATGGAGAGGAGCCTAGTGGGCTACTGTCCATGGCGCCTCAGAGAGTAGGACACGACTGAGCATGCACAATGCAGAGAAAGAGTCAGTCCTCTAGGATCTCAGAATGTGACGTAGTCACATATCCCTTTACTGTGATAATTAAGCTAAAGTTAGGTGATTAGAGTGGACCCCCCAATCCAATGACCGGTGTCCTGATAAAGAAGAGAAAGTTAGAGACAGACACAGAGAGGATGCCAGGTGAAAGTAAAGGCAGAGACTGAAGCACTCCTTCACCAAGCAAAGACCACCAAAGACTGCAAACAAACCGTCAGGAGTCAGGGGAGAAGCATGAAAAAGATGCTTTTTTAAGCCCCCAGAAGGAACAGACTCTGCCTAGACCTTGCTCTCATACATCCAGCCTTTACAATTACGAAAATCAGTTTCTGTTGTTTAAGCCCATCCTGTTTGTGGTTCTTCGCTGGGGCAGCTGTAGCAAACTAATATGATGTATGTGTAGCTGTAGCACTTCCCAGGTGGCGCTAGTGGTAAAGAAACTGCCTGCTAATGCACGGACATAAGAGACTTGGGTTTGATCCCTGGTTCGGGAAGATCCCCTGGAGGAGAGCATGGCAACCCACTCCAGTATTCTTGCCTGGAGAATCCCCATGGACAGAGGAGTCTGGCGGGCTACAGTCCATGGGGTCGCAAAGAGCTGTAAATGACTGAAGCAACCTGGCACACACGCATCCACGCAGTATGATGATAATCCAGTTGTAGACCTTTAGAAAGACTCTCTCTCCATAAGCTGCAACTGTATGCTTCTTTTCTTGATTTCTTAGGAGGAGTGTGAGTATTTGCATCTGGAAGAGATCATCATTTTTAGTCCTCTATAAATAAACTAACAAATGATTCCCTTCATCACACTCTGCCTGGTGTTCCTTCACTCATTCATCAGCACCCACAGCTGGAGAGCACCCCAAACCCCCACCTCCATCCCCCACAACCTGCAGGATCTGTGTAAGCTGTGGATCTAAAGTCTGAGTAATCATCAGGTCTGGAAAAAGTACTAGATCTCACAGGTAGCTCCCACTTGAGCCTCAGTCAGTTTGCTTCAGCTTGTATTCTGGCTTGTATTCCTGAGTTTTCCTTCTGTTACCTGCCCACACCCAAGCCCCCTTCTGGAGTCCTACACTTTCCTTTACAAGTTCCTCCCATCACAGTGGCCGAATCTGCCAGATGCTTAACCAACCAGCTAGACTCTCCTGCTACCAATTTATCTAGACAGTTGTCTGCCAGCATCACCCAGAATCTGCCATAACCTTGGAAATCCAGCTCCGATTCACATCTCAGACTGGCTGCTGGAAGGAAGGATGCTCTGGACAGGAGATCTGGAAGGCACTCTGACAGGACTCTGCTGGTTAATTTTTTTTTTTTTTTTTTGAGATGAACAGAATGGATTTTATGTCAGCATAGTTTTCACATGAATTCTTTATACGATACAAACTGTCCTGCTTAATATCATTTTCTTCTCAAGGCTGTCTGAGTGCCCCTGGGAGGGTAGATTGTCTAGGACTCTGGCTTAAGAATCACTTCTCTGGGACCTGGATGGTACTAGAAGAGGGAGGGACTCACACTTAACTCAGTGCTTGGCATTACATTTGAGTCAAAAGAGCCCTGGGGGAGCTCATCTCTGGCTCTGCAATGATCTAGAGAGGTGGGGAGGGCGGCTCAGAAGGGAGGGGATATCTGTATACCTACAGGCTTTCCTGGTGGCTCAGATGGTAAAGAATCTGCCTGCAATGCAGGGGATGTGTATTCAACCCTTGGGTTTGAAAGATCCCCTGGAGAAGGACATGGCAACCCACTCCAGTATTCTTGCCCAGAGAATCCAATGGACAGAGGAGACTGGTGGGCTACAGTCCACAGGATTGCAAAAAGTTGGACATAACTGAGCAACTAACACTTAATAGCTGATTCAGTTTGTTATACAGCAGAAACTAACACATTTTTGTAAAGTAATTGTTCTCCAGTTAATTTTTTTTTTAATGAGGAGAATTTAAAACTTAAAAAAAAAGAGAGCCCTGGGATTAGGTTGCTCTGGAATTGCAGCCCAAAGACATCAAATGGAAAAAGGAGACAGGCAAAGTAAAGTCAGGTCTAAAAAGTTTGGGATTGGCATGTACACACTGCCATATTTAACATGGACAACCAACAGGTTCCCACTGTATAGCACAGGGAACTCTGCTCAGTGTTATGTGTCAGCCTGGGTGGGAGGGGAGTTTGACAGAGAATGGATACATGTATATATATATGGCTGAGTCCCTTCACTGTCCACATGAAACCATCACAACATTGTTAATTGGCTATATTCCAATATAAAATAATAAGTTAAAAAAAATAAAGGATCTACCAGTGAAATCAGCAAGACAGGACAGAAACAGGAATCAGAATCTGCAGAGATTCTTGGGGATGCAGGTTCTAGGAAAGTGGGAGGACACCTTTAATACAGAGTGTATACATCTGCCATAGGTGGGGAGAGAAAGAAATAAAAGGACTAACCTGGTTCAGACCAAACACAACAAGACAAAAATGCTAGCTAATGCTATACTACATAGATCCTGGACCAACAGCTTCACTAGGAAAAAAAAAATGTACCATTTATGATACTTCAGTTATACTCCCCCCAAAACTGAATAAAAAAAAAAAAAAAAAAAAAATCCAGTGTGCAATTCTCCACGTTTTCCTTCTTCTTCCTGCCATGGTGACCAGCGACTGACAGAAGGTGGTGAAGCCGCCGTCGGTCAGCATTCCTGAATGAGATGTGGATAAAGGTTTGCCAGCCAAGTGGGATGAACTTGTAGTATAAGCAAGAAACAAACCTTTATTATTCTAAGCAAGTGACGCTGAGGCATTGTCTATTACAGCAGTGTAACCCTAACCCATCTGATTGACAAAAATCCTGAAACACAGCATATTATCCAAAGTCTCATTAAAAAAAAAAAAGTTAACAGTCCAAAACATAATAGATATGAAACACAATAGTATAAAATCTTCCCATGGAATTTATGAAACATGAATGATACTTCTATTTGTTTAAATGACAGAGTAATTATCAAGTTTGTTTCAAGACAGAAACTCTCCATGACACCCATCATACCCATCACAGTGAATTCAGTTATTAGAGAAGAATGAGAACATGATAAGGGGGAGATGGTAATTTTGCTTTCTATTCATTTATTGGCACACTGTGAAGCAAGTGGGAACTTAGTTTCCCAACCAGGGATGGAACCTGTGCCCCCAGCAGTGGGAGTGTGATGTCTTGTAACCACTAGACCACCAGGAAAGTCCCTGAACTCAACCCTGTTTTAAGACAAATCTCTAATTAGACTTCACACCATCTCTACCCCTAAACCACACAATTCCTTTAGGAAGTATACAGGGTATAAATCCTAAATAATAGAGCCTAGAAAAAGATATGCAATTAGAATACCAAGATTATAAGGGAAAAAATCTGCAGAAGTAGGTGTTCTTCTGGAGACATGCAATTTATGCCATGTTAGGACAACATACGTTCCTTCACCTAAGAGCACACATTCCCCTGACACAAAAATAAAACAAAGGATGGAGGACTTAACCTCAGTTCCATTCCAAATCTGGGTGGGATGCAGGAGAGGGCAAGGGTATGGTTGTGTCAAAGACAGACACTGATTTTTCATTTCCAAAAAATCCATTATAAACCAAAAGGCATAATTAGGACATTAACACAATAAACACAGAATGTGCTCACAATGCAGCAATATAAATATGACTGTCATATGATAAAATTTTGTGTGGACCTGAGCAAGAGCTTGAACAAAGCATGAATAAAATTAAACAGCTTGGTCTGTTGTCAGAGCATGGGTTAATTTTTATTTTCCTTTTGTTTGGTTTCCATCAATGTTGTTCATACAACAGATAATTTGTAAGAAGCCATTAAGGTGCCTTGGTGACAACTGGAAAACCAATTATAAATTCCTGCATCTCTAAAATGAGACTGAATCAATGGTGCAGAGCGACAGCGTGGAGAAGCAGAGCCCCTGCGCTTGAACTTTTTTTGTTTCAATTTTGCCTGAATAAAAAGAAGGCTTGATTTAAGGAGAAAAGACATCTTTATCTGAGTATCATTTATCTATGTTTTATTCTAAGAACATGGCCTATTTACAGAGGAATGCTCAAATGGCCTCTAAGCCTTATCCCATGAATTTACTGCTGAGCGATTTTGTTAGGCGTTGACCTACTGTCCCAGTGCTCCAAATTGTACGTTAGTCACTGCTTGGGGCAAGCTGTGCTTCTCCACAGCACTCTTATTATTTTGTAAATAATTTTTTAAGTTTATTTTTGGCTCTGCTGGGTCTTCGTTGCTGAGCAGGCTTTCTCTAGTTTCAGAGAGCAGTGGCTACTCTCTAGTTTCAGTGCTTGGGCTTCGAAGTGTGGTGGCTTCTCTTGTCACAGAGTGCAGACTCTAGAGCACAGGCTCAGTAGTTGTGGTGCACAGGCTCAGTTGCCCCTCAGCATGTGGGATCTTCCAGGATCAGGGATAGAATCCATGTCTCCTGCATTGGCAGGCAGATTCTTTACCAGTGAGACACCAGAGAAGCTCCACAAGGCTCTTTTGCATGCACTGCTCTAATACCTGAAATCGTCATGTAATATTACCTACTCCGTCATCAGTGCTTCAGCAAAGCTGGATTGATTTCTGGTCCCTGGGCAAAGTCCTCAGTGGCTGAGGTCGGGGAGGGGCCAGACTCAGAGCCAGTGAGTGGATTCCACCTGACCTCCAACGAGTGGCAGATTGCAGGTGCATCCTGGCTCATCTCCGTCAGTCCTGGTGTTCCCATCCTCTCACCAGTGAATGGGTCAAGACCCCAGGATGATGGTAATCAGCACAAGGTTTTCTTCTGCCTTTAGGACTGACCCAATTGGGCCAAGGAGACTCCAGAAAAGGTTGCTGGGGGTTCTTTCTTTGGGTGTTGCTGCACCCTTCGGTGGTCTAGAACTCGGTTGCTGGCCTGAGTAAAGCAAGTCAAGAGGAATGCAGGAAAATGGAAAGTGCACCCCTGGATCAAGTCGACCTCAAGATTTCTATCTTCTGCATCATCTCAACTGACAGTTAGACCTCATCTCTGAGGGGATATACGTGTGTGTACAGCTGATTCACTTTGTTGTACAGCAAAAACTAACACAAAATTGTAAAGTAACTATTGTTTATTGTTCAGTCACTAAGTCATGCCTGACTTTCTGCAACCCCATGGGCTGCAGCATTCCAGGCTCCCCTGTCCATCACTATATCCCAGAGTTTGCTCAAACCCATGTCCATTGAGTCATTGATGCCATCAAACCATCTCATCCTCTGCTGCCCTCTTCTCCTCCCACCCTCAGCCTTTTCCAGCATCAGGGTCTTTTCCAATGAGTTGGCTCTTTGCATCAGGTGGTCAAAATATTGGAGCTCCAGCTTTAGCATCAGTCCTTTCAGTGAATATTCCAGGTTGCTTTCCTTTAGGACTGAGTGGTTTGATCTCCTTGCTGTCCAAGAGACTCTCAAGAGTCTTCTCCAGCACCACAGTTAGAAAGCATCAGTTCTTCAGTGCTCAGCCTTCTTTATGGTCCAACTCTCACATCCATATGTGACTATTGGAAAAACAATAGCTTCTATACCCCAATTGTAAAAAGAAGAAGAAAGGAGTAAAGAAAGAAAGAAAAGAAAGAAAGACAGGGTCCTCCTAGAATCTTAGAAGGGTCCTAACAATGGTCATTCTTACTCAGGGAGGTGTCTGATATTTGGCTTCTTCTGGAAAGCCTCTGATTATGACTGAACAAACTCAAAAGCAGCCTCTGGGAAGAGCTGTCCAAATTCTCTCTCCAAATAGTTGTTTTCTATCTTAAGATAGACTCCAGACCTATCTGTGTGCTCCAGAAGTTGGCTTCCTCTTCCTGGCTTCTTCGGGCTCTGCTTAATGGCCTTCTGATTAAAGCAGTCCCAGAGTGTGCCCAGCTTATATATGAGGAGAAGAAATCAGCAGGGAACACTCACCTTGTGATGCATAGAGAATGAGCTCCTCACTGAAGATGCAAATTTTGAAGGATGAAAATCTCACTTCTGAATACATAATGGTCTCTAATTAGCTCACAGGTAATTAGAGCAATTGCCAGGGGCCAGCACACTCCTAGAAGCTGTGTGCCTAGGGGTTTTCCCCTAGGGAACATAACTCACATGGTTAAAATTCCCTTTCTGCAAAGATGACGTTTTCCCACACATTAACATTGAACCAATGTTGGTTGTATGTGGTAAAAAATGTTTCTGTTTACGGCCTTCTTTATAACTCATTCCCAGGAGGATCTCAGCTCTACACTTAGTGCAGTAATGAGTGAAGTCAGGCTGACAAAGACGAGAGACATAGAGGAGAGTAAAATTTGCCACGCGAAGACTTTCCCTGGTGGCCCATTGGTTAAGAACACAACTGTCAGTGCAGGCACATAGGTTCCATCCCTGGTCGGGGAAGGTTCCACATGCCTCGAGGCAACTAACCCCATGCGCCACGACTACTGAATCTGTACTCTAGAGCCTGTGCTCTGCAACAAGAGAAGCCCACGCACCACAACCAGAGAGTCGTCCTGCACCTCCATTACTACAGAAAGCCCGTGTAACATGGAAGATCCAGCACACCCCAAAATAAAGTTTTTTAAAGTTTAAAAAAAATAAAATGGGGAATTCCCTGGCCGTCCAGTGGTTAAGACTTTAAGCTTCCACTGCAGGGGGCTTTGGTTTGATGCCTGGTGGGGAACTAAGATCCCAAGTGCCACATGGTGTTGCCAAAAAAACAAAAAACAAACAAAAAATAATTAATCAACGGAGGCTTTTGGCAATTTTAGCAAGTTACTCAATTTTCCCAGATCTCTCCTATTTACATAGGTTACTGAACTTTTGTTTGATTTATTTCTTGTTAATCTATCTCATGTTAAGTTAATTCCTAGGTCAGCCAGAATAACACAAAAAGAGGAAAATTTCTTCTTCCCCAACAATATTCATTGATTGAATGAGCCAAGGGCCAGGGGAGAGTAGATTTGAAGTCAATCATAAAGCTCTCAAAGCCATAGGAATATTTATATTTTTTAATCCAGTAACCCCGCTATGGGAACACTTTTAGACAAATAAAATCATCTCTCAGCCTAGGTTGACCAGAAAGCCGGGCTGAAATTGTACACGTTTGTTTACTGTTACTTCATTGAGAAATCTTAATGCAGGTCAAGAAGCAACTGGACGTGGAACAACAGACTGGTTCCAAATAGAAAAAGGAATACATCAAGGCTGTATATTGTCACCCTGCTTATTTAACTTATATGCAGAGTACATCATGAGAAACGCTGGGCTGGAGGAAGCACAAGCTGGAATCAAGATTGCTGGGAGAAATATCAATAACCTCAGCTATGCAGATGACACCACCCTGATGGCAGAAAGTGAAGAAGAACTAAAAAGCCTCTTGATGAAAGTGAAAGAGGAGAGTGAAAAAGTTGGCTTAAAACTCAACATTCAGAAAACTAAGATCATGGCCTCTGGTCCCATCACCTCATGGCAAATAGATAGAGAAACAGTGGAAACAGTGAGACACTTTATTTTGGGGGGCTCCAAATCACTGCAGATGGTGAGTGCAGCCATGAAATTAACACTAATTCCTTGGAAGAAAAGCTAGACAGCATATTAAAAAGCAAAGACATTATTTTGCCAACAAAAGTCCATCTAGTCAAAGCTATGGTTTTTCCAGTAGTCATGTATGGATGTGAGAGTTGGACTATAAAGAAAGCTGAGCACAGAAGAATTGATGCTTTTGAACTGTGCTGTTGGAGAGTACTCTTGAGAGTCCCTTGGACTGCAAGGAGATCCAACCAGTCCATCCTAAAGGAGATCAGTCCTGGGTGTTCATTGCAAGGACTGATGTTGAAGTTGAAACTCCAATACTTTGGCCACCTGATACGAAGAGCTGACCCATTTGAACAGACCTTGATGCTAGGAAAGATCGAGGGCAGGAGGAGAATGGGACAACAGAGGATGAGATGGCATCACTGACTCAGTGGACATAAGTTTTAGTAAACTCCAGGAGTTAGTGATGGACAGGGAGGCCTGGTGTGCTGCAATGCATGGGGTCGCAAACAGTCAGACACAACTGAGCAACTGAACTGAACTGAACTTCATTATCAGGGAAGTGGGGAGGAGAATGAAGAAGACAAGGAGAAAGAATCAACATGGGGGGAGCAGGGAGCTGCCCATTGCTTGGTATTAAGCAAAACTGATTATTTGATGTCACAAGACCACCTTGAACAAGGCCATGCAATAACCATGAATCAACACAGTCCGTATACAAGAAGGAAGTACAGAAATTATCCCCTGGTTTCCATCTCCCATTGGTCAAAGTTTGCCCCAGGAGACATTAATTCCTTCAAACTTCCAGGCTACAGACCAGTGAATGTCCAGAGAGTCCCTCAGTGGCTGACACCTCAGATTCCACAGGAGACCCTGGGGCACCCAGAGAAGTGCAGTAGCATGGGCTGACATGAAGCTGGACAAAGTCTATACTGATGTAGTCACTACAGAGGCAATGGAGCCTGGACTACATGCTGCAAAGCCAGAGAGACGAAGAGGATCTGAACATGACTGAAACACCCACACAAATGTCCATTTCAGTGTGGATTCCAATCAAAAAGCACAGCCTTTGTAGATAAAGCATCTTCTCTGTGAATCCTGACTCTGCTCCTCACTAGTTGTAGAACTTAGGGCAAACTAATTTTCCACCTAGATTTCCACATCTGTTAAATGGAAATAATACCTACATAGGTATTTTTTCTATGTAGGAAAGTTTTGAGGTTTGAATGAAATAATCCATGTAACATATGTGGACCAGAACATAAACTTAACTAAATTTCCCTCTCCTATAATAATATAATAGATAGAAAATAACAAATTTCCAACTAAAGAGGAATGGTTAAGTAAATCATGATGCAGTCAGTTAATGGATCTTCTCTGTGCATCTTTTAAAAAAGGATAATGAGGGATTTTCCTGGTGGTCCAGTGGCTAAGACTCAGGGCTCCCAATGCAGGGGGCTGCGGTTCCATCCCTGGTCAGGGAACTAGATCCCACATGCCATAACTAAGAGCTTGCATACCACAACTAAAGACCCTACATGCTGCAACTAAGACCTGGCACGGCCAAATAAAGAAATAGATATTTTAAAATAACAAAACTTAAAACTAAAAATGATCATAAGTGGGAAATGACCATGTATTGAGAAAATGCACCATAAAAAATTGTGTAAGTACAATGTGGGAGGGGGGTGTTGTATGCACACAACAGTCCAGTTCAGTCACTCAGTGTCCAACTCTTTGCAACCCCATGGACTGCAGCACACCAGGCTTTCCTGTCCATCACCAACTTCCAGAGCCTACTCAAACTCATGTCCATCACGTTGGTGATGCTGTCCAACTATCTCATCCTCTGTCGTCCACTTCTCCTCCCGCCTTCAATCTTTCCCAGCATCAGTGTCTTTTCAAATGAGTCAGTTCTTCGCATCAAATGGCCAAAGTATTGGAGTTTCAGCTTCAGCATCAGTCCTTCCAATGAACATTCAGGACTTATTTCCTTTAGGATGGACTGGTTGGATCTCCTTGCAGTCCAAGGGACTCTCAAGAGTATTCTCCAACACCACAGTTCAAAAGCATCAATTCTTCTGTGCTCAGCTTTCTTTACAGTCCAACTCTCACATCCCTACATGACTACTGGAAAAACCATAGCGTTTACTAGACAGACCTTTGTTGGCAAAGTAACATCTCTGCTTTTTAATATGCTGTCTAGCTTTTCTTCCAAGGAATTAGTGTCTTTTCATTTCATGGCTGCACTCACCATCTGCAGTGATTTGGAGCCCCCAAAAATAAAGTCTCTCACTGTTTCCATTGTTTCTCTATCTATTTGCCATGAAGTGATGGGACCAGAGGCCATGATCTTAGTTTTCTGAATGTTGAGTTTTAAGCCAACTTTTTCACTCTCCTCTTTCACTTTCATCAAAAGGCTCTTTAGTTCTTCTTCACTTTCTGCCATCAGGGTGGTGTCATCTGCATAGCTGAGGTTATTGATATTTCTCCCAGCAATCTTGATTCCAGCTTGTGCTTCCTCCAGCCCAGCGTTTCTCATGATGTACTCTGCATATAAGTTAAATAAGCAGGGTGACAATATACAGCCTTGATGTATTCCTTTTTCTATTTGGAACCAGTCTGTTGTTCCATGTCTGGTTCTAACTGCTGCTTCTTGACCTGCATACAGATTTCTCAGGAGGCAGGTCAGTTGGTCTGGTATTCCCATCTCTTAAAGAATTCTCCACAGTTTGTTGTGATCCACATAGTCAAAGGTTTTCGCATAGTCAATAAAGCAAAAGTAGATGTTTTTCTGGAACTCTCTTGCATTTTTGATGATCCAGCGGATGTTGGCAATTTGATCTCTGGCTCCTCTGCCTTTTCTAAATCCAGCTTGAACATCTGGAAGTTCACAATTTATGTACTGTTGAAGCCTGACTTGGAGAATTTTGAGTATTACTTTGCTAGCGTGTGAGCACACAACATACCACGTGCAAATACTTAGTGACATGAACACATGTGGGATTTCTTGTGGAAAGATTTGAAAACACTAATGAGTAATGCTGGTAATGACTGATGTGTTTATAAAATACTATTGAGTAATGCTAGTCAATACCATTTGCTCATTTTCCTTGTTAACTGAACTCCAAAATTCATTCAGAGTGGCAAGGTGCCCATCCCCAAATGACAAATCATGATTTGTTTCAACCAGTCTGGAAGATTCATCTCTCCAAATTCCCAACCTCCATAACAAGAGAAGAAGGCCATGTGATCTGCTTCTAGGTGAAAAAATGGTCTAATGAAAAATCTTCTATGTGGAATTTAGGAGATTTTTACTAACCTGATAAAAAAGAGTAATATAGCAGTCACTATCCCTTCCCCTTTCCTTCCTTGAATGTAGACGTAAAGTCTGGAGCCATAGCAACAATACTGTGAGCATGAGGTGACCAGCATGAGATTAAGAAATTCAGCCCTGTCATTTCTGAGCCACTGAATCAAGATTGAAACTACTTCCAATCTCTGTACATTTATTTGTCTAAACCTCTACGGTCAGGTGTTCTGTTACTTGTGACCAAATCAACTGATATGACACTGTGCTAGTCAATTTACATTCCTATATCATTCGTTTTTACAGGAGATGTTTAAGGTATGTTTTATAATAAACAAACTGAGAACCTAACTGACTTACCCAAGGTCATTTCCTTTCTTAGCCTCCCAACCAGAATTCATACCCAATCCTAATCCTAGAGTCTTTTCCATGACTTCAATAGCAAACAGTTGTGTACAGAATACAAGGAAGATTATAAGGCAGAAAAATGAATGCCAAGCCTTGAGGCTGCTAAGAGTCTAGGTTATAAATGGCATTGTGTGCCATGGGAGGAGTTTTTACTTTATTGTACTGACAGAGAACAGCAATATGTCAAGATCTACGCTTCAGCAAAAATTGCTGCCATGTTCCCAAGGCCTTGTACTTGATAGAGCTCAATAAACATTAAATCAACCAATAAATAATCAGATAAAATTCTCCAGGTAGACTCGGAGAATGTAAGACTTCCTTGATGGGTCCAGTGATTAAGACTCCGTTCTTCTGCTGCAGAGGGTCATGGGTTTGATCCCTAGTCTGGGAACTAATATCCCATGTGCCATGCAGCATGGCTGAGAAAAAAAAAATTGTTCACATGGAGAATGAATCAGAATAAACAAGGTTAGAGGGAAGAAGACCATTTAGATGATTACTGCAGTATCTATTTCACATGAGAGATGTTAAGTTATGAACCATGGCAGTGTCTATAGGACAAGTGCGTGTGTGCTCAGTCACTCAGTCATGACCAACTCTTTGCAACCCCATGACTGTAGCCCATGAGGCTCCTCTGTCCATGGGATTCTCCAGGCAAGAATACATAGGACAGGAGGAGGGAACAAAGTCAAGAGGAATTCAGAAAACAGAATCGAAAGTATCGTAGTTCTCACATGGCAACTAGCTTGTCTTCTGAAAAGAACATTTTTATTAGGCTACTTGGCTGACCAGAACCTTCAGAGGTTTCCCACTGCTTGTAGACTACATCCTAAAGTTGCCACCTGTGTTCATGGTCCTCCATTAGCTTCTAACTCTAGATCTTCAGGGGTTTTCCTGGTGGCAGATGATAAAGAATCTGCCTGCAATGCAGGAGACCCAGGTTCAATCCCTGGGTCAGGAAGAGCCCCTGGAGAAGGGAATGGCTACCCACTCCAGTATTTTTGCTGGAAAATCCCATGGACAAAGGAGTCTGGTGGGCTACAGTCCAGTGGGTTGCAAATAGTTGGACTTGACTGAGTGACTGACACTAGATCTTCAGATCATCAAACACTTTTGAATAGAAAGATAAGCTAATTAATTGTGTAATTTGCATAATATTTACAAATGACTTCATCGGCATTATTTCTTTGTTTGGATCTCCCTTCATTTGCTATTTATTGTTTCCCAACAACCATGTAGGTTAAGCAGGGGCAGGATTGTGCAATTACAAATTGTATGGTCTTACAGATGAAGCGATGATTGGATGGCATCGCTAACTCCGTGACATGAGTTTGCACAAACTCCAGGAGAGAGTAAAGGACAGGGAAGCCTGGTGTGCTGCAGTCCATGGGGTCAAAGAGTCGGACACGAATTAGCGACTGCACAACAACAGATGAAGAAACCAAGATTCAGAAACACCAAGTGTCAAATTAACCCTCTGGTTAGACTTTCCTCATTGGTTGCCTCTGCTACTCAGGACCAACTTGTACTGCAGTGAGGCCCCAAGGTCGCAGTCAACTGATTCAGCTTACTGGCCCCAGAACTGAGGGCGTGCCTGGTATCCACCAGCTGTCCAAACCTCAAATGAACTCATGATAACAGCCCACACCCAGACAGCTTTCTCAACAAGAAAATTAAAGTCATCAATCTTAACCCAGAAATTGGTTTACACATCTTTGTCCCACACAGATGGATTATAAACTGCTCTGTTGAACACTCTGTCAAATATGAAACTTCTGAAAGCTTTTTAGTGAACAAAGACGAGGCTAAACCTTCCACTGATCTTCTCATAACGATTGTTGTTGTGAATATTTTCACTCTGGCTGGACTGTAGCTTAGTATCTATAATTTCTGACTAACCACCTTCAGACCCTGCCTGAATATACCTCTCTCCTTTAAAGTCAGTCAGTTTTCTTACATCTTCAAGACTCTGGTAGACTCAGAGAAACTTGTGAATCTGTAGGCTTTCAAATGTTGTTTTGGCCATAAGGGTAGAAATAGTTCTCTTTTCAGCTTTCTACATTGCAAATAGGAGCCAGAGTTCCAGGTGTGGATTATTTTAAAATTATAAGATACTGTGCTAGAGTCCAGTGACTAAGACTACTGACCTTGTGGTCCAGTGGCTAAGACTTCATGCTCCCAGTGCAGGGAATCTGGATTTGATCCTTGGTCAGGAAACTAGATCCCATGTGCCACAGGGCTCCTGCATGCTACAAATAAAGATCTCACTCGCAGCAATAAAGATCAAGATCTCAAATGTTGCAACTAAGACCCAGAGCAGCCAAATAAATAAATAAATAAAAAGAAAATTTTTTCAAAAAATTATAAGATATTGTGCTCAACTTTATAGTAAAGAATTTCAAAATCTCACCAAGATGTATTTATTTTTGTAAATTCTGTTTTCAAGTTAAAATTATAAAATACTTGCTACTATTGTGAAATATTGGAAATAGGGGGCTGCTTTTTTTTTTTATAATCTAAACACAGTGGACACGAACTTAAACTTCTTTTTTTTCCTCCAACCACTGTGACCTTCACCTCTGCCTTGTCCATTCCTTTTATCAACACCTGGATGACACTGAGGGCAAAACCTACATCTTCCTGGTCAGTTTTTGATAATTTTTCGCTAAAGTCCAGTCTTATTTAAAACTTCAAGTTCTTATCATCCTACCCGTCTCTCTAGGTGTTCTCTTGGGTATACTGACAGACCATCCACATCCTCTGCAGAGCATGCTTGACACTGGTTCTCAGGGGAGCCTACTGTGAATTCTTCAGAAGGCACTTTCCAGAGTGTAGTTGCCCAGTTCGAGAGATAAACTGAAGCTTGCCCTCTTCCAAACTGGATTCAGTGCCTGCCTTGTGGTCCTTTTCACTGTTGGGGTTCTTTCACCCTGCACGCTGCCCTTTTGGGCAAGGAATCTGTAAACAGCCCAAGTCCAATTGCCTTCCATAGTGTTCTTTTTGCTTTTTGGCTGCACTGGGTCTTGGTCGCTGTGTACAGGCTTTCTCTAGTTGCAGCGAGCGGGGGATACCCTCTAGCTGAAGTGAGTGGGCTTCTCACTGCGGTGGCTTCTCTTGTTTCAGAGCACCGGCTCTAGGGGCCTCAGGCTCCAGCAACTGCGGCGCATGAGCTTAGTTTCTCTGCAGCATATGGAATCTTCCTGGACCAGAAATTGAACCCATGTTTCCTGCATTGTCAGGCAGCATCCTCCACAGTGTTCTTGACCAGAGGAAATAGACTCATTCATGCCACCCTGACTTCCCCTTTCCCTTCTCCCTCTTCTTTCTTCCTGCTGTAAAGGACGCATCAGCAAGTTTACAGCACAGGTGACTGCCCAGCTGGGAAATGGTACCCTAGTGTCTTCTACTTGTGGGGACTACCTGTTTCCACAGTGGAGCTATCAGGCCTCCACTCTCGGCTTAGAGGCATGGGGCTGCTGAGTGCTTCAGTGTTTAGTCTTCTGTTCAGTGATCAGCTGGTAAAGAATCTGCCTGCAGTGTGGGAGACCTGGATCGGATCCCTGGGGTGGGAAGTCCCCTTGAAAAGGGAAAGGCTACCCACTCCAGGATTATTGCCTGGAGACTTCCATGGACTATATAGTCCATGTGGTTGTAAAGACTCGGACATGACTGAGTGACTTTCACTTTCACTTTCAGTGGTATAGTTGACATATCAGGTGAATCATTCTGTTAAAGCTCACATCCTCTACAGGTCAAAACTATTTTCAGGAATAAACATGAAATGAAACAGATAATAATAGCCAGGAAAAAATGCTGGAGAGAAAAATGTTCATTGACCTTCATATACACAGTCATGCCTATAAAAATAAAATAAATATTAAAGCACAAAAAAGTTCAAAAGTAAGGGATTACTTCTTTTTAATTAACCTATTTTTTTAAAAAGAAAAACTTGTACCTACATATTGACCTGTCACAGTCATGAAAAATATCACTATGGTTTCTATGTTCAAGGCTTAATTTCTGCACATTTATCAATGACTTCTAAAAATTGATGTTGTTTGCATGTTCACGTTCAATAGACAGTAGAGCCAGATTTGTCATATTGCTTTGCTTGTAGTTGATAAAAGAACACTTTTTATAAATTCTAACTTCAAAAAGTTTCTTTAACATGAAGCAAGAGATAGAGAAAGAGTTGGGGAAAATCTTAAGTTTGACAGAGATTCATTAAAAATCCCATTTCACAATAAATTCCAGAAATTAAAATAATGTCCATGTATTTGTTTCTTTGGGATGAACTCTGTAGGTAATCAAATAGAAAAATTTCACTAAAATATCATCACCAGAAAATAAAGTTCTATTCTATATATAAAAGCCTATGGCCTATTGCATTTGGTAAAAAAAAAAAAAAAAAGTCTGAAGTTTTTCTTCTTCTGCAAAGATCAGAGAAAAATAGCTGATAATAGCAGACACTATTTGATCCAGGGCTTTAGAAAGATTGCCTGCTTTTCGGTGAAAATTGTTGCCCTTTTGGCTTCTCCAGGCAGTGAGGATTAACATCTTTTGTCATTTCTCTAGACTTTCATAGAATGATAGAATTGAAGTAACTTGGGTCCTGTTTCATTGTCTTTGCAATCAGTCTGCTACCCTTATAACATATTTCTAATCCACTGTTTAGATGTAGGGAGGTATAGTATGAGGAACGGAGATACCAATTGTTTCTGAAAAAAGCACAGTGATTGTGAATCTTTATGAACTTATTCTCCAAAGGAATGCCTGTAGCTGAGTCCATGGGGTTGGGGTCAGGGACATGTACCACTAGGAGTTCTTCCAATTAAATTCCATGTAAATTACAATGTTTAATGCTGCTGCTGCTGCTGCTGCTAAGTCACTTCAGTCGTGTCTGACTCTGTGCAACCCCATAGAGGGCAGCCCACGAGGCTCCCCCGCCCCTGGGATTCTCCAGGCAAGAACACTGGAGTGGGTTGTCATTTCCTTCTTCAATGCATGAATGTGAAAAGTGAAAGTGAAGACGCTCAGTCGTGTCCAACTCTCTGTAACCCCATGGACTGAAGCCTACCAGGCTCCTCTGTCCATGGGATTTTCCAGGCAAGAGTACTGGAGTGGGTTGCCATTGCCTTCTCCACAATGTTTAATAAATAAGTGCAAGTGTGAGCCTTATAGTAAGTCCCTTATACCAATAAGTTCTATTCCGAGGGCACATTTATTAAGTCCAATTTGTTCATACATCGACAAAGTTAGCTTAGGTACCCAACTAACACACTCAGCAATATAGTACTGTATTGCCGTAAGTTTATAATACTCTTCACACTAATAATATATAGCAAACACAAAGAAAACATTTTAATGTTACAGTACCTTGAAAAGTACAAGAGTACAGTACAATAGCTGGCATACCACAGTTGGCATCGAATGAACACACAAGAAGAGTTACTGACTGGAGGAGGGAGAGGAGGTGGGAGATAAGTAGAGCTGAAGGGTCATCAGCAATAGGAGATGGAGGACAAACTGAGATGTCACTCACGACTGACGTTGATGGCATAGGTTCTGGGCTTGAAATAAAGACACTGTACTACTGTGCTCCATACCAGACTGTACAGTAAAGTACACATGAGCACAACTATTTGTAGAGGATGCACACACATGACAATGTACGCCAGACACATGAACTAACTCATGTGACTGGACATGTGAACACACGTTCACATGTGAACACTGGAAGTTCACAACTTGAAGGTTCATATGCGAGGGGCTTACTATATTTACACACAGTTTGCTAGAACTCAGTAACTACAGCAGTTATTAGAACTTAGACTAAAACAGTTAGGTGGGGAGCACTATTTTATCACTGACATTGTTCAAAATCGGCAGTGTATAGTGATAATAAAAGGCAGACCATTTTTAGTTGGGGATACACCACAGCTGCAGGAGACACAAGAAACATGGATTCAGTCTCTGGGTTGGGAAGACCCCCTGGAAGAAGGCGTGGCAACCCACTCCAGTATTCTTGCCATGGACAGAGAAGCCTCATGGGTTACAGTCGATAGGACCTCAAAGAGTCGGACACGACTAAAGTGACTTAGCACACACACCACAGCTACCGCTTACATACACAGCCTCAGAAATGGAGTTGGTGAGAGCCCCTGGGTGATTTCTGTGGCTTCTACTAAGACACAGGGAGATGTCTCCAGCAACCCTCTTGAGGTGGAATATTTAGGACCTTTTGAAAGTGAAAGAGGAGAGTGAACAAGTTGGCTTAAAGCTCAACATTCAGAAAACTAAGATCATTGCATCTGGTCGCATTGCTTCACAGCAAATAGATGAGGAAACAGTGGAAACAGTGGCTGACTTTATCTTGGGGGCTCCAAAATCACTGCAGATGATGATTGCAGCCATGAAATTAAAAGACGCTTACTCCTTGGAAGGAAAGCTATGACCAACCTAGACAGCATATTAAAAAGCAGAGACATTTCTTTGCCAACAAAGGTCCATCTAGTCCAGGCTATGGTTTTTCCAGTAGTCATGTATGGATGTGAGAGTTGGACTATAAAGAAAGCTGAGCGCTGAAGCATTGATGCTTTTGAACTGTGGTGTTGGAGAAGACTCTTGAGAGTCCCTTGGACTGCAAGGAGATCAAACCAGTCCATCCTAAAGGAGATCAATCCTGGGTGTTCATTGCAAGGGCTGATGTTGAAGCTGAAACTCCAATACTTTGGCCACCTGATGCAAAGAGCTGACTCATTTGAAAAGACCCTGATGCTGGGAAAAATTGAGAAGAAGGGGACGACAGAGGATAAGATGGTTGGACGGCATCACCGACTCAATGGACATGAGTTTGGGTAGGCTCCGGGAGTTGGTGATGGACAGGGAGGCCTGGCATACTGCAATTCATGGGGTCGCAAAGAATCAGACATGACTGATTGACTGAACTGAACTGAACTTGCTTAGAATTAGGACTCTAGCAGGAATTCTAAAACAACATGGAAATTCTTGCCTATTACTGTTTCACACAATATTCCTCCTCTCTGATATAGCTCCTGCACTTCAAAGAGAGAAATCACATCCAATAATGTCATCTGATTATCTTTCAGTAGCTCCCCAACACTGAAAGGATGATGTTTAAACTCTTTAATAAAGAGAAATGGAAGAAGAACTAACACTTACTGAAATTCTACTATGTACTAACCACTTTACATGAGTTATTTTATTTGAACCTTACACCTCCATGAGAGGTAAGTATTATTACCCTAATTTTTCAACGGAGGGAACCAAGACACAGAGAAATTAAGTCTGCAAGACACAGAAAGATTAAGACCTAGTGGCACATAGCTTCCCCTAGTGGCTCAGTGGTAAAGAATCTGCCTGCAATGCAGGTTTGATTTCTGGGTTGGGAAGATCCCCTGGAGAAGGAAATGGCAACCCACTCTAGTATTCTTGCCTGGAAAATCCCATGTGCAGAGGAATTTGATGGGCTACAGTCCATGGGGTCACAAAAGAGTCAGACATGACTTAGCGACTAACCAACAGCAACAAAGCACATAGCTACTAGCAGATATCTGGGATTTCCACCTAATTCTACATCAAAAATTGGACCTTGAACCTTTGTTAGTTTCCAAGCCCACCTATGGGAAGCTTGACCTTGAAACCATATGAGTTGAGGTCAGGTTCCTTCACCAACCAGGTGACACACAGAGAACACAAAGTAGACCCCAGAGAGAGCAGGCCTTGCAGACTCAGTCCCTCCAAGTGGCAGCTCCTGGGGCAGCTGGTGTGCACCTGCCCTAGCCATGCCCAGGCCCAGCTGGGCCCTTCCTCGCCTGCCTTCTGGCCTGTTCCCTGGACTCTGTAGGACAGGACAATTCTTGTTGTACAGCAGAAGTGAACATAGCATTACAAAGCAACTATACTCTAAAAAATTTTTTAAATGTATTTCTTTTTCACTGCACTGGGTCTTCACTGCTGTGTGAGCGTTTCTCTAGTTGCAGCAAGCAGGAGCTACTCTCTAGTTGCTGTGCATGGGCTTCTTATTGCAGTGGCTGGTGGCTCAGATGGTAAAAGTGTCTGCCTACAATGGGGGAGACCCAGGTTTGATCCCTGGGTTGGGAAGATCCCCTGGAGAAGGAAATGGCAACCCACTCCAGTACTCTTGCCTGGAAAATCCCATGGACGGAGGAGCCTGGTAGGCTACAATCCATGGGGTTGCAAAGAGTCAGACACAACTGAGCGACTTTGCTTTCACTTTCTCTTCTTGAGGAGCATGGGATCCAGGCATATGGGATCTTTCCAGACCTAGGATGGAGCTTGTTTTCCCCTGCATTGGCAGGTGAATTATTATTCAATGTACAATCAGGGAAATTCTGAATTAAAAAAAATAGAGAGAGAGAGCAAGGTAAGGGGGACGTGGTACTGGGTGTGAGTAGTGACAGGTGACAGGCAGGTGTCATTAAGCTATGAGTCCAGCTGACATATATCACCATCACACCTAGGCCATGACCTCTGGCCCCTGCTGCCCACTGGAGGCCACTAGTGTCACTGCTCCTTCAAGACAGTTGTTGTCACTACAAAGGGGATGAATTCTCTGTTCCCTGCTCCTTGGGAGGGCTAGCTCAGCCTCTCTCAGGTGTGCTACCTGCTTGGACACAACTGGGTCACAGGAGTGCATCCCAGCTCCCAGGACACAGCACTGTAGGTGCCTGGTCGTATCTGCTTCTATAGCAGGAGGTAGGTTCCCTCTCCCACTAGAATGTTCCACAACATTAGATCCTAGGCAGAGAAAAGAAATGGACACCCACTGAGAGGACATAAACCAAGAAATTAGGCCAGGGGGGCAGAGCGGAAGAGAGGAATGGGATAACAACATCAGAGCCCATTAGTAGGGGTCTGATGAGATGAGACCAACAGAAAAGATTCTGGTTTCAGAAACTGGCACTCTTGAGCCTATGATGTGTCTCCTCATAAACAGATCCCTAAAAAAAAAAAACAAAAAACCAACAAACTGTAAATAATTCTGTACAAACTAGATTTCCACTTCAATGAGTCTGTGTTAAGCAAAGTCTGATGAAGAAAAATCAAGCCATTTAAATTTCTGTTCCCATAACCAGTGCTAAGCAGCATATTTAAATCTGTAGACACAGTGATTAGGGCACAGAGGGTCATCATTTCAAACGCAGCACCCTTCTCCTGCATTGTATTAAACACCTCTTCTAGCTGTTTGCCTGGATGCAAAGGCTTGATTCATCCTCTAATTGTTGTCAAGATGTAGTTCAGTTGTGGAGGTTAAGAAAAAAAAAAAAACAGAATGTCTAAATCAGCAGAGACATGAACATTTGCTCTCCCTCCCTTTTGGTTCATCTTTTTAAGCCTGTTTTGTGTTTATTGTTGGCGAGATTTTCATATTGGCTGGTGGGATCACATTACATTCATCTAGCCCACACTGTCGTAAGCCACCTTCTGTGAGTATTCACAATTGACAGGTAGCTGTACCGTAGTGGACATTCAGTTCAGTTCAGTTCAGTTCACTCAGTCATGTCCAATTCTTTGTGACCCCATGAACTGCAGCACACCAGGCTTCCCTGTCCATCACCAACTCCTGGACCCTACTTAAACTCATATCCATTGAGTCGGTGATGCCATCCAACCATCTCATCCTCTGTCGTCCCCTTCTCCTGCTGCCTCCCATCTTTCCCAGCTTCAGGGTCTTTTCCAATAAGTCAGTTCTTCACATCAGATGCCCAAAGTATTGGAGCTTCAGCTTCAGCATCAGTCCTTCCAATGAATATTCTACTCAGGACTGATTTCCTTTAAGATGGACTGGTTTGATCTCCTTGCAGTCCAAGGGACTCTCAAGCATCTTCTCCAACACCACAGTTCAAAAACATCAATTCTTCCATGCTCAGATTTCTTTACAGTCCAACTCACACATTCATACATGACTGCTGAAAAAACCATAGCTTTGACTAGACAGACTTTTGTTAAAGTAATGTCTCTGCTTTTTAATATGCTGTCTAGGTTGGTCATAGCTTTTCTTCCAAGGAGCAAGCGTCTTTTAATTTTATGGCTGCAGTCACCATCTGCAGTGATTTTGGAGCCCTCCAAAAGAGAGTCTCTCACTGTTTCCATTGTTTCCCCATCTATTTGCCATGAGGTGATGGGACCAGATACCATGATCTTTGTTTTCTGAATGTTGAGCTTCAAGCCAACATTTTCACTCTCCTCTTTCACTTTCATCAAGAGGCTCTTTAGTTCTTCACTTTCTGACATAAGGGTGGTGTCATCTGTGTATCTGAGGTTATTGATATTTCTCCCCGCAATCTTGATTCCAGCTTGTGCTTCATCCAGTCTGGCATTTCGCATGATGTACACTGTATATAAGTTAAATAAGCAGCATGACAATATACAGCCTTGACATACTCTCTTCCCGATTTGGAACCAGTCTGTTGTCCCATGTCAAGTTCTAACTGCTGCTTCTTGACCTGTATACAGATTTCTCAAGAGGCAGGTCAAGCAGTCTGGTATTCCCATCTCTTTAAGAATTTTCCACAGTTTGTTGTGATCCAAATAGTCAAAGGTTTTGGCATAGTCAATAAAGCAGAAGTAAATGTTTTTCTGGAACTCCCTTGCTTTTTTCCATGATCCAGCCGATGTTGGCACTTTGATCTCTGGCTCCTCTGCCTTTTCTAAATCCAGCTTGAACATCTGGAAGTTCACAGTTCATGTACTGTTGAAGCCTGGCTTGGAGAATTTTGAGCATTACTTTGCTAGTGTGAGAAATGAGTACAACTGTGCGGTAGTTTGATCATTCTTTGTCATTGCCTTTCTTTGGGATTGGACTGAAAACTGACCTTTTCCAGTCCTGTGGCCACTGCTGAGTTTTCCAAATTTGCTGACATATTGAGTGTAGCACTTTCACAGCATCATCTTTTAGGATTTGAAAAAGCTCAACTGTAATTCCATCACCTCCACTAGCTTTGTTCGTAGTGATGCTTCCTAAGGCCCACTTGACTTCACATTCCAGGATGTCTGGCTCTAGGTGAGTGGACATTAAGTATCTTAATACCTTTTGGTCAATTGGCCCTTCTTTTTTAATAAGTTATGAAACAAGTATTTGGAAATGACCTTACAGGATATGGAATCTACTCTCATTTCACAGGAGTTAAAAAGAGATACCCAGAAAAAAGAGAAAAATTTCTCCAAAGACATGCAGGAAGTCAATGGCTTTCTAGTTCCCTTTCCTGCCCAAGAGGCTTCCCTGGTGGCTCAGATGGTAAGGAATCTGCCTGCAATGCAAGAGACCTGGGTTCAGTCCCTGGGTTGGGAAGTTCCCCTGGAGAAGAGAATGGCTACTACTCCAGTATTCTTGCCTGAAGAATCCCATGGACAGAGGAGTCTGGCAGGCTACAGTCCATGGGGTCACAAAGAGTCTAATACAACTACATGACTAAGACCCACTCACTCACTTCCTGCTCCAAGATGGAAAGAGAAAAAAGTACAACAGTGAGTACCATCTGGAACAACTCTGTTTCAGAGTTAAAAGTTAAAATTTAAAAAAAGACAGATTAAATAAATACTACTAACATACATTTTTATTTAGCGCAATATATCCAAAATACTCTCACTTTGATATGCAATCAATAAGAAAATTAATATGAAATATTTCACTTTCTTTTATTTATCCTAAGTCCTCAAATTCCAGTGAGTACTTCTATTTTTACAGCACATCTTAACTGGAAGCAGCCACATGTGGCCAGTGGCTACTATATTTTTTTTCTACTTTTTGGCCACACTGTGCAGCCTGTGGGATCTTAGTTCCCTGACCAGGTATGGAACCAGTGTCCCCTGCAGTGGAAATTTGGAATCTCAACCATTGGACCCCCAGGGAAGTCCTGTGGCTACCAAATCAGACAGCATAGAAGCTGCCTTATTTTTGCATCTGTGAAGTTCCTTCTCCAATTAGCCAATGAGTTCTTTAAGCATCTTTAAGGGCTGGCAAGATGTGAAACATTAATCAAATAACTGGAAAGTTAAAAGGAAGCATTTGGAAGAACATCACTGCCTTGTAATGTGTTTCTAGGGAAGGCAAGAACATTTCTCTGGCAATTTTAAGGAACAATCCAACTCCACTAACAGTCTTTGAAAGCCGACTGTGCTTGGCTCTAGGGAAGCCCCATCAAGACAGGCTATCCCTGATCTCCAGGCTCTTCCCTCTCAGCAGGGGCTCAACATGTGCCAGGAGGGCCCCCAAGGGCTGAGGGTGGATGAAGGTGGATGAACCGTTTGTGGCCCTGTGGTTCTAGCTTCACTTTGTGTGAAGCCTGTGGCCACAGGAAAGAAAACAGAATGATGTGCTGGAACTGAGACACTGAGAAAGCATTGCTCTTCTGCCTTCCCATCCACGTGCCTGCAAGTGGCACTACCCATTCCCTTTTGATGGCCAAGTGATATGCCATTGTATACACATACCACATCCTATTTCCAGCTATGAATCATGCCAAGCCACATTGTCTAGAACAGGCCACTCAGAGATGAAACCACGAATGCGAACAACCATACAGAATTTTCCCAAGACTTACAAAGCCAGTCACGTAGATAAAGCTAAAGTTGGAACTCTTCTGAACCCCTTCCCATTTCCTATTTCCTGAGAAAAACTGAGGTCCAAAAACAAGTTCCCATCCCTGGTAACTTGAAGTTCATGCAAATTCTCACAATTTTTTTCTCTTCCTGATCCCTCAGTCTGGCATTTCCAGTCATAGGGGTTTCACTCAGAGTCTAGATAAAGAGAAATTTCTTTCAGCAGCTCAAAATCTGGGTGTTCTGTTTTGGGGGGTTTTTTTTGGAGGGGTTGAAGTACTTGCAGGTTCAACATTTTAGACTGCAAGTATCCACAAGATACAGAAAATGACCACAGCAGCAGCCCCCAAGCACAGTCACCCGTAGACCCCCCTCACCCCAGGGGACATAGGGTGTGCAGAATGCCAAGTTCAGCATCACCCAGACCCACATCACTGTGGGCAGCAAGTGATCAAGTAGAGACACAGTGGCCTCAGGTAAACAGAAAAATCACAAGAGAAAAAAGAAATCTCTCTTTGTTTCAGTCCTGCCAGGATGCCAGCCCTTCTACATTGTCTGCCTGGAGTTCCCCGCCAATAAGCATTCACTCAAGCAGAAGAAACCCCTCATTTAAGGTGTAATTGTGCTCCCAAGCCCTCCTCCTCCCAGACCAGGCAAAAGACCAATGGTCTCTCAGCCCTGGGGCCTCCCCTGGAACCCTGAATAGAGACAATGCCATCCCCTACCTGCTTCACCCCAAGTCTTGCCTTCTCAGTCTTTAATTTCCCACTTCTTGGTTAAGGTTCTCAGTTTCGATGGGAGTATCACCATTCCTTAGGCCTTCCCAGGTGGCGTTGATGGTAAAGAACCTGCCTGTCAATACAGGAGACATAAGAGATGCCAGCTCAACCTCTGGGTCAGGAAGATTCCCTGGAGGAGGGCATGACAACCCACTCCAGTATTCTTGCCTGGAGAATCTTATGGACAGATGAGCCTGGCAGGCAACAGCCCATGGGGTCACAAAGAGTCAGAGGCAACTGAGCACACAGTACAGACACACGCATGCACGCGCGCGCGCGCGCACACACACACACACACACACACACACACACATCACCATTCCTTTCCATCAGCCTTTTCCCTGTTTCAGCAGGGTTTAATTTCTCCTGGGGTACCAGCCCCTTAGCCAGAGCTAAGAAAGATGAAGGCGGAAAACAAGCAAAAATACATTTACCCTCTACGGCTCAATGCCCCGCAGTACATTAATTGTAAAGGCTCTAGCACATGCACACTTGAGGCCCCAGGACTAGAGAAAAACACCATGAAGGGTCTTACTCCTCCCCAGCAACCTAGGAGGAGGCAAAGCCCTTGCCTTCTCCGTGTGAGACGCTGAAGTTCCCAGGGAGCAAAGCTGCTTTTCCAGAGGCAGTGCCCTAAAGAGTTGGACTAAACAACACAGTTGGGTAAAATTAGACAATGGGACTTGGGCCCCAAGGCCAAAGTGCTCTTTGCCCCTGTCTGATGGCAAGCAAAGCATCTGAATATCTGAATCATATCCTCAGGCACCTCCCTGAATGTCCAGCTCCACAGCGCCCCAGTGCGGGCAAAGCCTGCCCCTGGTTGCTTATCCTGTGTGGGAGGCAGAGCGGAAGACAGAAGGCAGGTGATAGAAAGATTCTAACACTGAGCTGTGGAGGACAAGCAAGGACACACCTGTGCAGTGGCATGTTCCCAAACCTCGCCAAGTAGGCAGGTCACCCCTGCTCCCTGGAGAGAAGCAAAGGACGAGTGGAGAGCTCTGCAGAGGCCATGGCCCAACACTCCCAGGTACAAGTTCCCCCTTGCTTTGGCTAGCAGTAAGCAGGGAGATGAAATGAGCAGTTCCACTGGCAAAAATAGATGAATAATTACCTCTGATACAAAGATTCAGTTATTAGTAAAAGTTGGCCCCAGAAGGACTCTTAAGACCCAGAGAAACTAATTGACTTTTTCAAGGTGATGTGTGCTCAGTGGCTCAGTCATATCTGACTCTCTGTAACCCCATGGACTGTAGCCCACCAGGCTCCCTGTTCAAGGGATTCTGCAGGGGATTCTGTTCAGGAGACTCTGGTAGATTGTTGCCTGGGTCCTTCAACGTTCCTGCTTTTTTTTTGCCCCAGTCTAGGACTTGTCTCTCACTGCTTCTTGGTTCAGCTCCCACTTCTTTCATTAGGCCCAGGATCCACTCTCTGTGTTTCTCTGGCAGCCATTCCACAGACTGCAAGAATACTTTCAAACTGGTTCCAAACTACATTTTCAACAAGCTCTGTCTCCATCCTCTGCCTCCACCAGCCTTCCTACAGAATTCAGGATTCTCTGAATCTCCAGAAACACGTAACCCACATGAGAGCTGGAGCTCCAAGCAGCTCATGCTCAGTAGTTCCGTCATGTCTGACTCTTGTGACCCCATGGACTGGAGTGAGTTTCCATTTCCTACTCCAAGTATTCAAGATCATACAGCAAATCTAACCCCAGAGTCCAGACCTCCAAGGGCCCCAGCTTGTGCTGAATTCTGGGACTGTGTAGACTTGTTTATTTATTTCTTAAGCTAACAAGAGTTTCCCAGGTGGCTCAATGGTACAGATCCCACTCGACAATGCAGAAGATTGGGTTAGATGCCTGGGTAGGAAAGATATCCCCTGGAGAAGGAAATGGCAACCCACTCCAGTATTTTTGCATGGAGAATTACATGCACAGAGGAGCCTGACAGTCTGTAGTCCATGGGGTCAAAAGAGTTGGACATGATGGAAAGACTCAGCATGAGCTGCTTGGAGCTCCAGCTCTGATGTGGGTTACGTGTTTCTGGAGATTCAGAGAATCCTAAATTCTGTAGGAAAGCTGGTGGAGGCAGAGGATGGAGACAGAGCTTGTTGAAAATGTAGTCTGGAACCAGATTGAAAGTATTCTTGCAGTCTGTGGAAGGCCTGTCAGGAAAACACAGAGAGGGGGTCCTGGGGCCAACGAAAGAAGTGGAAAGTGAACCAGGAGGCGAGAGACAAGTCCTAGCCTGGGGCCAAAAAAAAAAAAAAAAAAAAGCAGGAAGGTTGAAGGACCCAAGCAACAACCTACCAGAACTGAAAGGCTAGGACTTCCCTGGTGGTCCAGTGATTAAGAATCCGCGTGCCAATGCAGGGGACATGCGTTTGATCCCTAGTCTGGGAAGATCTCATATGCCACAGCACCACTATGCCCTTGAACCACAACTACCAAGCCTGCGCTCCACAACAAGAGAAGCCACTGCAATGAGAGGCCCTCATATCACAACCAGAGAGTAGCCTCTGCTCAGCACAGTTAGCGAAAGCCCAAAGCCCACGCAAAGCCACGAAGACCCACCACAGCCAAAATAAACAAATTAATTAATTACTTTTAAAAAAGAACTGAAGGGCTAGAAAGCTGGTGGCCAAGGTAAGGGCTGACTAGAGGTTGCTGTGTTGACCTGAAGGAGTGTGCATTGAAGTGCTTTCCTGATCTAGGATTGATTCCGAAAAAGGCAGAGCCTCTAATTGGCATGAGACTCCTCCAGACTCTCTCATTAAGGTTACCCTGCAGTCCTGGGCAGGCTGGAAGATGAAGCCCAGTCACAAGATGTACTTGCCAAAGTCAGGCCATCTGAGTTTGAGCTGGATGGCTGTGCTTAGGTTTAATTTATTTTTTTAAATATTTATTTACTTATTTGTTTGTTTGGCTGCCCCAGGTCTTAGCTACAGCATGCAAAGTCTTTAGCTGTGGCATGTGAGCTTTTAGTTGCAGCACGTGGGATCTAGTGCCCTGACCTGGGATCAAACCTGGGCCCCCTGCATTGGAAGTGTGGAGCCACTAGACCACCAGGGAAGTCCCCTGGGCTTATGTTTAGAAGCCTGCTTCTCTGGATTTGAGGATTTCTATCATGAGGTGGAAGAGAATGGAATGATAAAGAAAGGCAGCGACAGTGGATAAACAGAGTAATTATACATCAACAGCAGCAGTGATACTGGACCTGTCTCTCTCTCCGCAGGCAGGGGAAACAGGATACAA
Organism: Redunca redunca; assembly: GCA_006410935.1. Classification (NCBI taxonomy): domain Eukaryota; kingdom Metazoa; phylum Chordata; class Mammalia; order Artiodactyla; family Bovidae; genus Redunca; species Redunca redunca. Next base: position 238,981 of record SJYQ01005896.1, on the reverse strand, counting down.
AGTAGCCAACCACAGAGGGTCATCAAATCCCCAAGAAAAAGCTGACAAGTGGGTAACCTCAGTGGGATCTGATAGAAGACCCTGTTTTCCAACTCATACCCTCTGTTCTCACATCTTTAGATGTCCGTGCAAAAGACGTAAGTGAATTTAGAGACCTGTTCCTTGGCTCGATGGGCATTCAGGATCAAACGCTAGAACAATAATTATCCTTGCCACAGATGATTTCTAAATTCAGGGTCCTGGCCAGACTTTTAAAGGGAAAATCAAATATGGATATCTGAGGTTGAATGAACATATTTTTAATTAAACCACGTCCCCAAGTATATCAAGTGTTAGAAAGATGGTTCTGTTACACTGATGTTTCTGTTATTCACTGAGAATTTAATGAGCCTCTGTCTGAAATAATATCACGGAGAATGCCTGCAAATCATGTTTGCTGAGCATAAACAGCCAAATTTTCAATACACCTCGCTTAGAGATTAGCATAGTGCCTTGAGAGTAATTAAACATCATTACTTTAAAACCAAAAATGTCCTGCACAGTGGGAAAAAATAACTGCCTATGTAATTGTCTAGACATCCCTTTAAACAAAAGAATTCCTGGTTTCAGAGGCAGATGGGTGATGGAACAGACAGACCATTATATGGGTTTTATTTTTCTGTACAATCCTGACGACCCACCGTGGTGGTTTTCATAGTTGGAGTGTTTTGTTTCCCACTAAGAATAGGACAATTTTTGTGTTGACTCAAGAGGCTCATATTTCCCCTTTAATATGTTCATCTCTCTAACTGCAAAGCTAGTGTTCCTGAGACTGCCTGCTTATTCATGTTGAAGCCCTGAAACCCAGCCCGCCAAGACTCTTGGCCCCAGTTGCTTGCACACACATGCACACACATACACAAACACACACACACACACACCAAACCTTAGAGCACCATTATTGATACTTGGGGCTAGATAATTCTTTTTGGTGGGGACTGTTTTGTTAATTGTAAGTTGTTTAGCAGCATCACTAACCCCTACCCACTAGCTGCCTGTGAAACCCTTCCTAAGTTGTGGCAACCAAAAATGTATGAAGACATTGTAAAATGTCCCTTAGGTACACACACACAAGACCAATTCAGAAAGGTTATAGGGTAAAAAAAAAAGTAAGATAAAAATAAAAGGAAAGCAGGTATGATCTTGGTGTCAAATAATCTATAATTCAAGATTAAAAGCATTAAAAAAGACAAAGAAGGATACTTTATAATGCTAAAAGCCATAATATATAATGAAATTGTACATGGATTTCTATGTACAAAAAAAATAGCAGAAATTTTAATAAAGCAGAAACTATAGAAGAAAAAAGGAAAACTAGACAAATCCACATTAATAATAAGAATTCAAAATACCTCCTTTGACCTAGACAGATTAAGGAGAAAATATCTAGAAAGAATAAAGAAAACCTAAATGAAGAGTCAATAAAATGTATCTTATAGNGTCCAACCTTGTACTGTTATAATACAAAATATTCCTTTTTTTCAACTACATTTAGATTATTTATGAAAACAGACCATATTTTAAGTCATAAGGAAAATCTAAATTAATTCCAAAAATAGAAACAGCATTCTGACCAGAATACATAATGGTTATGACAAGGAATCTCATGGTGGTTTTGATTTGCATTTCCCTAATAATTAACATCAATTGAGCATCTTTTTATGTGCTTATTGGCAATTTGTATGTTATTTAGAGAAATGTCTATTCCAGATCCTTTGCCATTTTAACTGTTTTTTTTTAAAGTTTTGTTATTGAGTTGTAAGAGATCTGAATACCAGTCCCTTTTCAGATATTTAACTTGCAAATGTTTTCTTCCATCTCATGGGTTGTCTTTTAACTTTTTTTCTTTCTTTCTTTTAACTTTCTTCATAGTATCCTCTGAAACACAAAATTTTTAAATTTTGGTAAAGTCCAATGTATCTATTTTTCTTTTGTCACATTTGCTTTTGGTTTCATATCTAAGAAACCATTTCCTAATCCAAGAACTGAAGATTTACTCCTGTGTTTTCTCCTAAAAGTTTTATCATTTTAGCTATTATATTTAGGTCTTTGATTTCTTTCAGGTTAATTTTTGTACATGCTTTGAGGAAGCTGTCCAACTCCATTCTTTTACAGGTATATATACAGTTGTTCCAGCATTGTTTGTTGAAAAGACTACATATTCTTTCTCTTATTTGTTTTAGTACCCTTGGCAAATGTCAACTGACCATAAATGTGAGGGTTTTTTTTTTTTTCTGGATCCACAATTATATTCCATCAATTTGTATGTTTATCCCTATATTAATATCACACTGTTGATTACCATAGCTTTGTAGTAACTTTTAAAGTTGAAAAGTGTGAGCTCTCCAGTGATTTTCAGGGGTGGAGGGGGCTATTTTAGGTTTCTTGCATTTTTGTATTTCTATGTGAATTTTAACAAAAACTGTACATTTTATGTCTCATTTTGCTTCATTTAGTTTCAATGATGGGATTTTGATCTCCGGACACTTTGATCACAGTTCACTCCACTGAGCAGGAGACATTGCACTGTTTGCCCTTGCAATGCCAGCAGACATCTTAGAAACCTATAAACTGCACAATAGCTGTGTTGTTTAGTCATTAAGTCTTGTCCGACTCTGCGACTCCATGGACTGTAGTCCACCGAGCTCCTCTGTCCATGGGATTCTCCGAAGAATGCTATAATGGGTTGCCATTTCCTTCTCTGGGGGATCTTCCCAGACCCAAGAATTGAACCCATGTATCTTGCATTGGCATGTGGATTCTTTACCGCTGAGCCAGCGGGAAGCCCACCCTAATAGGCAATGAGCCAAATCACAGTCTGTCTTTCCCTGTGTCACTCTGTGAACCCACAGGACACAGCTTCGAAGAGGCAGGAGGCCTGAAAGTGGTGAAAAAATACTGTCTCTTGATCTCCATTTCAAATATTCTTATGAACTAGAAACTATCTGATTATTTCAATTAATGTTCTCAGGCCAGAAGTGGACATTAAGTCATCCCTTTCATTAAATTTTATCAGTTTGAGTTTGCTACTCATCACACACACACACACACGCACACACACTCATGCACACACACACACACACTCATGCACACACTCACACACACATGGACACACACACACACAACTTTCCAATTTACCCTGCAGAGACTTTTCACTCCTAGGTAAGCTCAATTATGCATGGAAAAGTGATTTTTCCTTCATCTGACAATAATTTTCAAGAGAGGCCTGGCAAAAGCTGAAAGCTCAGCTGTGGGGCTTCTTTAGAAAGAAAAATTGGCTTCTGATTGTACAGAAGTGATAATGAACAAGGAATACATATTATATTGGCCAGATTTGCATATACAAATTAGACAGGCTTCTCTTAACTTCTCTTTCTCCAGCAAAAATATGGTGGGGGACGCCTTAGTCTGATTAAATGTAAATATTCACGTAGGCCTCAGCCACTTTTTGATGAGTCAGGAGCCAGCATACTGAACTGTATCAGGCAGAAAATTATTCTCATACTTATGTCCTAAATGTGGATGAACTTTGCATTTAAATAAATTTATTTTTCTTCTTAATGAACTTAAAACGGAGACTGAGGCTATAACAGTTCCCATAGTTGAAATCCAGGTTTGATATATACTAAATTCATTCTCTGTAAATTCATCCTTCAGGGACCTGACCTATACTTTGAATATTCTGTACATAGTAATCAGATAAACTTAGTAACACACTGCTAACCTTGCAGCCTCTCTTCTCTACAGGTTCACTTGCTGTGCTGGAGAGCAGAGATCAACAGGGGAAAGTAAGTGAAATAAAGGTGATTTACACAGATGGTGCTTAAATGTTATTTATATCTATAATAGTGATTATTATTATCATCAGAGTAGAAATCAAGAGGCCTTTATTCTACTCTCGGGCTACATTTTATCTATTTTAGTCCTCTGATACCTTGAGGATCTTTGGCCAGGTGCAGTAGAAATTAACCCTTTCTTGGGACTTACCTGGTGGTCCAGCAGTTAAGACTCCGAGCTCCCAATGCAGAGGGCCTGGATTCCATCCCTGGTCAGGAAACTAGATCCCACATGCTGCAACTAAGAGCCTGCATGCTGCAACTAAGGATCCTACATGCCACAACTAAGAATCAGCAAAGTCAATTGAAAAGAAGCTAACCCTTCCTTTCATGGTGCCCAATAGGCAGAATAGGATTCTATCCCATGAGAAAGGAATGAATGCAGCTCTTTTCATTTCTGAGTTGAAGACAACAGGCCTCTAATTTGGAATTAGCCTTCAGAGGCTGACTCCAAGCTCTTAGATTCTCCATCTCTTCAACCCTGCCCTCTCTTACCCCCACTGCATACCATCCACCACCACCATCACCAATAGAAAAACTGAACCTGCACAGGAAGAATCCGAGCCTTGGAAATCAACCCATCAATGACAGATGTACAGAATCTCACAAGGAGAAAGCTGAGGAGGCACTGTCTTCATGCAGCAAGATAGAAATTCTGGCTTAAGAAATGGGGTAGTCCATCAACACATGAATGGATAAAGAAGATGTGGTACATATACACAGTGAAATGTTACTCAGTCATTAAAAGGAATGAAATAATGCCATTTGAGACAACATGGATGGGCCTAGAGATGATCATACTAAGTGAAGGAAGCCAAACAGGGAAAGACAAATATCATATGATATTGTTTATATGAATAATTTAAAAAACTAATACAAATGAACATATTTACAAAACATAAACAGACTCACAGACTTAGAAAACAAACTTACAATTACTAAAAGGGAAAGGTAAGGGAGAGGGATAAGTTATGAGTTTGAGATGAACATGTACACACTGCTATATATAAAACAGGTAATCCACAATGACCTTATTATTATAGTCTGTAATAACCTAAATGGGGAAAGAATCTGAAAAAGAATAGATATATGTATATATATATATATATATATAT
>SJYQ01005896.1:201938-233964 GCA_006410935.1 Redunca redunca | reverse complement strand
TCACTTTGCTGTACACCTCAAACTAACACAACATAATAAATCAACTATACTCCAATATAAAATTAAAATTTTTTTAACTTAAAAGTAAAAAATATGTGCTAAATTTGAAAAAAAATATGGTAAGATGATGAGTGAAAGTGAAAGTCACTCAGTTGTGTCTGACTCTTTGCAACCCCATGGACCATAGCCTGCCAGGCTCCACTGTCCCTGGAATTCTCCAGGCAAGAATACCAGAGTGGATTGCCATTCTCTTCTCCACGGGATCTCCCTGACCCAGGAATCGAACATGGGTCTCCTGCACTGCGAACAGTTTCTTTACCATCTGAGCCATCAGAGAAGCTAAGATGATGAATGAATGGTACTAAATGGCTTTGGTTTGGAATCAGAGAAAAATGTGCCAATGGACTACCACGTCAGGTTCCCCAGGCCACTTTAGACATGGCCTGACTCTGTGTGGTTGCTGAGCAATGGAGGAAAAACTAAGCTCTTGCTTTGGCCAACTGAGGCTACCATGAGTGTAATCCACTAGACTCAACAAGGCCACATGAAACCAATGCAGGCGAAGGTGCCTTGCACAGATGTCACCTATGCAGAAAAACAGGAGTCTAGTCCTGTCTCCTCAGTCCCTAGGACTCTACCACCATGACATCATCTATGAAAATGACCAGTGCACATCAGCTCATACTTAGTTTCCTCCTATTCTAGACCTTGAAATGAGCCTGATGACCAGCTAGACACTGGTCCCACCCTCCCAGGGGTACCAGCACTCTTGCTGGGTGTGGGACTGGACATCAGCCCCCAGGATGAGAAGCACTGACTGGCCTCAGGACCCCTGCCTGCCCACACTCCACCAGAGCCACCCAGGCATGAAGGTGAGGCTGCTGCTCCAAGAATCAGCAGTGGGGGGGCATAGTCACATAGTGGCGACAGGGACACACCAGGCACACACAATGCTGGCATGTTGCAGCATGTGGCCCAGTCAGGGCCGCCCTGTAGGAGCAGATTCCCCTGGGGAGCTGTGTGCTGTTGGCTCTGGCTCCCTCCCCACGCCGGGCCCTGTGGGCTGCTGCTGGGTAAGTGGGAGCTTCTCTTCTCCACTTCTGGCTTTTCACAGTGATTTCCATTTAACTAACACTCATATTCTGTGTAATCAGCTAAATACTAAATATTCAAATTCAGCAGAGAATGGAGCAGGCACCAGAAGATTTTTTTTAATGTGAAAATGTTTAGCTTTTTTAAAAAGTCATTCCATATATACATATGCAGTGTGAATAAATGTTAACAGTCTGCTTATTTTGGTAATCCATGTACCAAAATATAGATGTTTAACATCTCAAGCCCACTCATGATTTCGACTAACTTTCATAAGCCAATTGCCTATTACTGTATATACAGAAAAGACAAATATACCAATCCTTTATTGAACAACTGTGCTAAGCTTTGCATACTTCATTTAAACAGTGCTAGGTTTTACATAAATTATCTTTTTTAATCCTTTCAACAATCCTTGGAAAGGCATTATTATCTCCATTTTACAGATGAGAAAACTGAAAATCAGAGAGCACAGCAAGATAAACTCAGATTTTTCTTTTGACTGAAAAAAGACACAGTTTACAACAAAAATACCAGATCTTATGCATCTGATTAAAGTTTTCTCCTTTCAAATAGGCTGTCAAGAGACTGCAAAATAGTCTTCCTTAGAAATAGCTTTGTGAACCTCAAGCATGATCTTTGGAATATTCTCATCACAGTCAAGGCTTTGTCCTAGAAGGATGAAGGTAATTTTCAATGGTCTTTCAAAGCAAAGGCTGGTTGGGCACGCCGGGGGAGGGTACAGGTGGGCCATGCCTCCATAGGCATGGCCTAGCTTCATGCCTCCATATGGGTCTTTTCTGCTTTCTGACTTCAAAGTGAGCATGTGATCTAAACCTGGCCACTCTGGCCTGGCTAGCTCATCCTCCTGTTCATCATGGTTGGTCCAGAAGTGGGCATATGGACAAGGCAAATCAGACACCTTCTTTAAGATTTAGTGAATCAAATTCTAAAAGACACATGTACCCTAGTGTTCATTGCAGCACTATTTACAACAGCCAGGACAAGGAAGCAACTTAGATGTCCAGTGACAGATGAAAGGATAAAGAAAATGTGGTATACAATGGAATATTAGCCATAAGAAAGAACACATTTGAGTCAGTTCTGATGAGGCTGATTAACTTAGAGCCTGTTATACAGAGTGAAGTAAGTCTGAAAGAGAAAAAAAAAGCATCATATATTAATATATTATATATGGAATCTAGAAAAATGGTACTGATGAACCTACTTGCATGGAGAGAACAGAGACTCAGACACAGAACATGGACTTGTGGACATAGTAGGGGAGGGAGAGAGGGGATGAGTGGAGAAAGTAGCATCAGCTTATATATGCTATCAGGTGTAAGATGGATGGCTGCTGAGAAGCTGAAGTGCAGCACAGGGAGCCCAGGCTGGCACTCTGTGATGACCTGGAGGGATGGGATGGGGGGAGAGGAGGCATAGGAGGGAGGGGATATGTGTGTAGTTGTGCAGTGAAAGCCAACACAACATGGCAAAAAAAATTTTTGTTTAAGTTTTCATGGATCAATATTGAAGAAAAAGTCCTCTTTTTCTGGCTGTTGTGACAAATTCCAAAAAACTTGATGGTTTTAAACAATATGAATTTAGAGGCAGTCCTTAGATGGCAGAGAAATAGGACAGGGAGACCACTTTCTCCCCCACAAATTCATCAAAAGAACATTTGAACGTTGAGTAAATTCCTTCTGAATTTACTCAGTTCTGAATGCTGGCAGAGGACATCAGACACCCAGAAAAGCAGCCCATTATCTTCAAAAGGAGGTAGGAAAAAATATAAAAGATAAAAAGAGAGGCAAAAGAGGTAAGGATGGAGATCTGTCCTGGGAAGGGAGTCTTAAAAAAGAGAGACAAAGAAGAATACTACATAATGATCAAAGGATCAATCCAAGAAGAAGATATAACAATTATAAATACATATGCACCCAACATAGGAGCACCACAATATGTAAGACAAATGCTAACAAGTATGAAAGGAAATTAAAAATAACACAATAATAGTGGGAGACTTTAATACCCCACTCACACCTATGGATAGATCAACTAAACAGAAAATTAACAAGGAAACACAAACTTTAAATGATACAATAGACCAGTTAGACCTAATTGATATCTATAGGACATTTCACCCCAAAACAATGAATCTCACATTTTTCTCAAGCACACAATGCACCTTCTCCAGGATAGATCACATCCTGGGCCATAAATCTAGCCTTGGTAAATTCAAAAAAATTTAAATCATTCCAAGCATCTTTTATGACCACAATGCAGTAAGATTAGATCTCAGTTACAGGAGAAAAACTATTAAAAATTCCAACATATGGAGGCTGAAAACACACTGCTGAATAACCAACAAATCATAGAAGAAATCAAAGAAGAAATTAAAATATGCATAGAAACGAATGAAAATGAAAACACAACAACCCAAAACCTGTGGCATACTATAAAAACAGTATAGGGGAAGGTTCATAGCAACACAGACATACCTCAAGAAACAAGAAAAAAGTCAAATAAATAACCTAACTCTACACCTAAAGCAACTAGAAAAGGAAGAAATGAAGAACCCCAGGGTTAGTAGAAGGAAAGAAATCTTAAAAATTAGGGCAGAAATAAATGCAAAAGAAACAAGAGACCATAGCAAAAATCAACAAAGCCAAAAGCTGGTTCTTTGAGAGGATAAATAAAATAGACAAACCACTAGCCAGACTCATCAAGAAACAAAGGGAGAAAAATCAAATCAATAAAATTAGAAATGAAAATGGAGAGATCACAACAGACAACACAGAAATACAAAGGATCATAAGAGACTACTATCAGCAATTATATGCCAATAAAATGGACAACGTGGAAGGAAGAAATGGACAAATTCTTAGAAAAGTACAACTTTCCAAAACGGAACCAGGAAGAAATAGAAAATCTTAACAGACCCATCCCAAGCACGGAAATTCAGAAATCTTCCAGCAAACAAGAGCCCAGGTCCAGACGGCTCCACAGCTTAACTCTACCAAAAATTTAGAGAAGAGCAAACACCTATCCAACTCAAACTCTTCCAGAATATTGCAGAGGAAGGTAAACTTCCAAACTCATTCTATGAGGCCACCATCCCCCTAATACCAAAACCTGACAAAGATGCCACAAAAAAGGAAAACTACAGGCCAATATCAGTGATGAACATAGATGCAAAAATCCTGAACAAAATTCTAGCAATCAGGATCCAACAACACATTAAAAAGATCATACACCATGAGCAAGTGGGCTTTATCCCAGGGATGCAAGGATTCTTCAATATCCGCAAATCAATCAATGTAATTCACCACATTAACAAACTGAAAAATAAAAGCCATATGATTATCTCAATAAATGCAGAGAAAGCCTTTGACAAAATTCAACATCCATTTATGATACCTCAACATAATAAAAGCTATATATGACAAACCCACAGCAAACATTATCCTCAATGGTGAAAAAATGAAAGGATTTCCCCTAAAGTCAGGAACAAGACAAGGGTGCCCACTCTCACCACTACTATTCAACATAGTTCTGGAAGTTTTGGCCACAGCAATCAAAGCAGAAAAAGAAATACAAGGAATCCAAATTGGAAAAGAAGAAGTAAAACTCTCACTGTTTGCAGAAGACATGATCCTCTACATAGAAAACCCTAAAGACTCCAACAGAAAATTACTAGAGCTAATCAATGAATATAGTAAAGTTGCAGGATATAAAATCAACACACAGAAATCCCTTGCATTCCTATACACTAATAATGAGAAAATAGAAAGAGAAATTAAGGAAACAATTTCATTCACCATTGCAACGGAAAGAATAAAATACTTAGGAATCTACCTAAAGAAACTAAAGACCTATATATAGAAAACTATAAAAAACTGGTGAAAGAAATCAAAGAGGACACTAATAGATGGAGAAATATACCATGTTTGTGGATAGGAAGAATTAATATAGTGAAAATGAGTATACTACCCAAAGCAATCTATAGATTCAATGCAATCCCTAACAAGCTACCAACGCTATTTTTCAGAAAACTAGAACAAATAATTTCACAATTTGAATGGAAGTACAAAAAGCCTAGAATAGCCAAAGAAATCTTGAGAAAGAAGAATGGAACTGGAGGAATCAACCTGCCTGACTTCAGGCTCTGCTACAAAACCACAGTCATCAAGACAGTATGGTACTAGCAAAAAGACAGAAATATAGATCAATGGAACAAAATAGAAAGCCCAGAGATAATCCACTCACCTATGGACACCTTATCTTTGACAAAGAAGGCAAGAATATACAATGGAGAAAAGACAATCTCTTTAACAAGTGGTGCTGAGAAAACTGGTCAACCACTTGTAAAAGAATGAAACCAGAACACTTTCTAACACCATACACAAAAATAACCTCAAAATGGATTAAAGATCTAAATGTAAGACCAGAAACTATAAAACTCCTAAAGGAGAACATAGGCAAAACACTCTCCAACATAAATCACAGCAGGATCTTCTATGACCCACCTCCCAGAATATTGGAAATAAAAGCAAAAATAAACAAATGGGACCTAATTGAAATTAAAAGCTTCTGCACAACAAAGGAAACTATAAGCAAGGTGAAAAGACAGCCTTCAGAATGGGAGAAAATAATAGCAAATGAAGCATTTGACAAAGAATTAATCTTAAAAATATACAAGCAACTCCTGAAGCTCAATTCCAGAAAAATAGATGACCCAATCAAAAAAATGGGCCAAAGAACTAAACAGACATTTCTCCAAGGAAGACATACAGATAGCTAACAAACACATGAGAAGTTGCTCAACATCACTCATTATCAGAGAAATGCAAATCAAAACCACAATGAGGAACCATTTCACACCAGTCAGAATGGCTGCGATCCAAAAGCCTACAAGCAAGAAATGCTGGAGAGAGTGTGGAGAAAAGGGAACCCTCTTACACTGTTGGTGGGAATGCAAACTAGTACAGCCACTAAGGAGAACAGTGTGAAGATTCCTTTAAAAACTGGAAATAGAACTGCCATACGACCCAGCAATCCCACTGTTGGGCATACACACCAAGGAAACCAGAATTGAAAGAGACACGTGTACCCCAATGTTCATCGCAGCACTGTTTATAATAGCCAGGACATGGAAGCAACCTAAATGTCCATCAGCAGACAAATGAATAAGAGAGCTGTGATACATATACACAATGGAACATTACTCAGCCATTAAAAAGAATACATTTGAATCAGTTCTAATGAGGTGGATGAAACTGGACCCTATTATACAAAGTGAAGTAAGTCAGAAAGAAAAACACCAATACAGTATAATAACGCATATATATGGAATTTAGAAAGATGGTAACGATAACCCTGTATGCGAGACAGCAAAAGAGACACAGATATATAGAACAGTCTTTTGGACTCTGTGGGAGAGGGCGAGGGTGGGATGATTTGGGAGAATGGCATTGAAACATGTATATTATCATATGTGAAACGAATCGCCAGTCCAGGTTCGATGCATGATACGGGATACTCGGGACTGGTGCACTGGGATGACCCAGAGGGATGATATGGAGAGGGAGATGGGAGGGGGGTTCAAGATGGGGAACACATGTACACCCGTGGCGGATTCATGTCAACGTATGGCAAAACCAATACAATATTGTAAAGTAATTAGCCTCCAATTAAAATAAATAAATTTTTTTAAAAATAAATAAATAAACAGTATGAATTTATTCTCTTGCAGGTCTGTAGCCCAGATCTCCAAAATCAGTTTCACTTAGTTATAATTAAGATGTAAGCAGAGAGACTCCCCTGACAGCCCAGTGGTTAGGACTTCTCCTTCCAGTGCAGGGGTTGTGGGTTTGATCCCTGGTCAGGGAGCTAAGATCCCACATGCCTCAGGGACAAAAAACCAAAATTTAAAACAGAAAGAAAATTGTAACAGATTCAACATAGACTTTAAAAATGGCCCATGTCCAAAAAAACAACCTTAAAAAAAAAAAAAGGATGTCAGCAGAACCACTTCCTTCTGAAGGTTCTAAGATAGAATCTCTCCCGCCTTTTCTAGCTTCTAGACACCACTTTGTTCCTTGGCTTGTGGCCATCCCACCATCCTCAGAGTTCATCATTCTAACTTCTGCTTTGTCATCCTGTCTTCTTCGGCTTTGATCTTCTTGCCTCCCTCTTCAAAGGACCTCTGTGATGACACTGGATGCACCTGAATAATTCAGGATCATCTTCTCCTCTTAGAGGAGAAGAGTTCATCACATTTGCAGAGCTCCTCACTTCCCACACACAGGAAAGCCAGTCTACTGACACCAGGTCGTGACGAAGGAAGATTTAGTGTCTACTGCAGGCGCCAAGCAAGGAGAACCTGTCATTAAGGCCCCACCTCCCTGATGGCTTTCAGGAAAGGAGTTTGATGGCTGTGTGAGGGAGGGTGTAGCCAGGGGTTTGATCACAATTTGATTGGCATCAAGACGATGTTTTGAGCATCATCAGCCTTCTGGTTTCAACCAGTGTAGGGTCTCTGTGCCTGCAGTCAGCAGTTTTCATCTGGCAGGGGTCTGCTTCCATAAGAACAACTTGGGATTGTGTTGTTGGACCTTTATCTGTATCTTTCTGGAAACTGGGAGTTCAGTGATTGGCTATGTAGCATATTTATACTCTCAGTTCAGTTCAGTTCAGTCACTCAGTTGTGTCCGACTCTTTGTGACCCCATGAATCGCAGCACGCCAGGCCTCCCTGTCCATCACCAACTCCTGGAGTTTACTCAAACTCATGTCCATCAAGTCAGTGATGCTATCCAGCCATCTCATCCTCTGTCGTTCCCTTCTCCTCCTGCCCCCAATCCCTCCCAGCGTCAGAGTCTTTTCCAATGAGTCAACACTTTGCATGAGGTGGCCAAAGTACTGGAGTTTCAGCTTTAGCATCAGTCCTTCCAATGAACACCCAGGACTGATCTCCCTTAGAATAGACTGACTGGATTTCCTTGCAGTCCAAGGGACTCTCAAGAGTCTCTCTAACACCACAGTTCAAAAGAATCAATTCTTCAGCACTTAGCTTTCTTCATAGTCCAATTCTCACATCCATACATGACCACTGGAAAAACCATAGCCTTGACTAGGTGGACCTTTGTTGGCATAGTAATGTCTCTGCTTTTGAATATGCTGTCTAGGTTGGTCATAACTTTCTTTCCAAGGAGTAAGCATCTTTTAATTTCGTGGTTGAAATCACAATCTGCAGTGATTTTGGAGCCCCCCCAAAATAAAGTCTGACACTGTTTCCACTCTTTCTCCATCTATTTGCCATGAAGTGATGGGACCAGATGCCATGATCTTAGTTTTCTGAATGTTGAGCTTTAAGCCAACTTTTTCACTCTCCTCTTTCACTTTCATCAAGAGGCTCTTTAGTTCCTCTTCACTTTCTGCCATAATGGTGGTATCATCTGCATATCTGAAGTTATTGATATTTCTCCTGGCAATCTTGATTCTAGCTTGTGCTTCTTCCAGTCCAGCATTTCTCATGATGTACTCTGCATATAAGTTGAATAAGCAGGGTGACATTATATAGCCTTGATGTACTCCTTTTCCTATTTGGAACCAGTCTGTTGTTCCATGTCCAGTTCTAACTGCTGCTTCCTGACCTGCATATAGGTTTCTCAAGAGGCAGGTCAGGTGGTCTGGTATTCCCATCTCTCTCAGAATTTTCCACAGTTTCTTGGGATCCACACAGTCAAAGGCTTTGGCATAGTCTATAAAGCAGAAATAGATGTTTTTCTGGAACTTTCTTCTTTTTTTGATGATCCAGCAGATGTTGGCAATTTGATCTCTGGCTCCTCTGCCTTTTCTAAAACCAGCTTGAACATCTGGAAGTTCACGGTTCACATATTGCTGGATCCTGGCTTGGAGAATTTTGAGCATTACTTTACTAGCATGTGAGATAAGTGCGATTATGCAGTAGTAAACTCCTAGCCCAATAGCTGTTCTTTGTTTCTATATGTTCATATTTTCTATTCATTAATTCTTTTTTTGAAAAATATTTTATTTATTTGCTTTTGGTTGTGCTGAGTCTTTGTTGCTACTCTGGCTCTTCTCTAGTCAGTGATGAGCAGGGAGGTTACTCTCTAGATGCGGTGCAGAGGCTTTTCATTGCAGTGGCTCCTCTTGTTGCAGGCTTCTCTGGTGGCTCAGATGGTAAAGAATCTGCCTGCAATGTGGGAGACCTGGGTTCAATCCCTGGGTTCAGAAGATCCCCTGGAGAAGGGGATGGCTACCCACTCCAGTATTCTTGCCTGGAGAATTCCATGGACAGAGAAACCTGCTGGGCTACAGTCCATGGGGTCGAAAAGAGTTGGACATGACTGAGCAGCTTTCACTTTCACTTTCTCTTGTTGCAAAGCATGGGGTCTGGAGGACAGGCTCAACAGTTGTAGCACACAGAATTAGTTGCTTCCCAGCATGTGAGATCTCCCCCATGCAGGGATCAAACCCACGTCTCCTGCATTGGCAGGCAGGTTCTTTACCAGTGAGCCATCTGGGAAGCCCCCCTCCTAGGTCTTTACCCACAAAAGACTAAAACATAAATCCACATAAAGGCAATGTATTTTATTCAGAGGTAGATACCTCTGAATATCTACCAACTGGTGAATAGATAAATTGTTGTGTAGCTATACAATAGACTACTAATCACCAATAAGAAGGAAGCAAGAATATAAACAAGAATGTAGGTCGACTGCAAAATTGTGATACTACAGAGTTCACATGTATAGGAACTTTTATCCAGAACAAAACTATGACAGAGAGCAGAGCTTCTTGGGACCCAGGTGAGGGAAGGGGACTGTTCCAAAGGGGAATCCAGGAACTTTTGTTGTAGGGGAGGATGTTCTTTATCATGATGACAGTGGGCATATTATGTAGTGTATCTTTCTCAAAGCCCATCAAATTGTACTTTTGAGATTGATAAATGTGTAAACGCCATATGTAAATCATCTCAATAAAACTGACTTTAAAAAAAAATCCTCTTCTCATGACTTCCCTGGTGGTTCAGTGGTTAAGACTCCACTCTTCCAATGCAGGGGATGCAGGTTCTTTCCCTGGTCGAGGAATTAAGATCCTGTATGCTGCTCAACTAAAAAGAAAAATAGTTTTTAAAAAAAAAAAAAAAAAAAAAGCCTCCTCTAGAGAAAAGGATACACCAGCCCTTCAAAACAGCGAAGCTAGTCCTTTCCTAGCATTTTGAGAGAAGGAAAGACAAAACACCCAATTTTTCCTGCAGGTCATCCTGCCTCTCTTACACAACATCTCGCTTCATTTTAATAAGTTTACATTGATCCCTCTCACTTGCAACCAGAAGAGTGCTAAGATATTTCTTGATGGAAAGAAAATTTAATTTCTTAAGGATTCAGAAGTCCAAACTACCTAGAAATGTAGTATCATAAAATCTTTTAATATCATACAGAGATGACATTATCCCTCCTGGAATGTTCATTTTCAGCTTACCGTCTTCCTAATATCACTCCACACAAAGGCAGAGCAATTCACCACCTGACTTCCACAAAGTCCATTTGAGGACTGAACTCATCAGACTGTAATGATTCCAGAAATTAAGATGTTCCAGCCAGAATGGTCTCAGTGTTCCTTCTTCTCACAGATTGCACAATTTACAGTTTAATTCTCTGTGATGGCTCCATCAAAGGAAGAGTACATGTAGATGAAATTATTTGAGTGCCGTCCTTGTTTGGACCATAACAATCGGACAGCTCTGTACGCTTGCAGCAGAGGGAGAGATGTCAGGATTCTCAGATTATCTGACTCCCAAGGGCTCCTGAGCTGTTGGTTCCTGCCTCCCAGTCCCAGGGCCAATGTGACAGCTCCATGGAGAACACGCCCCCCGATTATTATCCCACGTCATATGTACAGAGAACTACAGCTTTGCTGGGCAGCGAGCATTGCACAGGGACTGTCATCAGCCCACAATGTAACAACTCATTGTGGCATTACAAACCCATCTGATGCTGGGAGCTTCGTCCAAGGAGACCAGCAGCCAAACGCTGAAGTGTTTGTATCATGACAAACATCATTATGAGACAGAAAGAGCCTATTAGTCCTACCGTGTAATTTTAAACCTCAAACTGTCAAAAAGAAAAGGCCTCATCTTCTCATTTTGAGAAGCCTGTTATCATTCCAGGGTCCTTAACAGCTCATTCAGTAGCCAGTTAAGTACCCTTTCAGAACTGACAAAGCTTCACTCTGTGCTAGTTCTAGCGTCTGAAGAGTTTAGAAGCAGGAGGCTGAGCCAGATGTGAGAAAGCTCCTAGCTTTTGTAAGCTTGAGTGTGAGATGCTGGGCTGTACGTGCCTTACTGTTCTGTTTTGTTTTTCCCCCAAGTTTTATTTGTTTATTTATTTTAATTTTTGGCCACACCCTGCAGAGCTTTTCCCTGACCAGGGATCGAACTCTCACCCTGCATTGGAAGGTGGAGTCTTAACCACTGGACCACTGGGAAAGTCCCCTGTCCTGTTTGTTTTTGACTAGAAAACCGAGGTTGAAAAAGAGACACAAATGTTAAGAACAGACTTTTGGACTATGTGGGAGAAGCTGAGGGTGGGATGATTTGGGAGAATAGCACTGAAACATGTATATTACCATATGCAAAATAGATGACCAGTGCAAGTTTGATGCATGAAGCAGGGCACTCAAAACTGGTGCTCTGGGACAACCTAGAGGGGTGGGATAGAGTGGGGAGGAAAGTGGGAGGAGGGCTTCAGGATGCCGGGGACACATGTACACTCGTAGCTGATTCACATCTATGTATGGGAAAAATGATCACAATATTGTAATTAGCCTCCAATTAAAATTAATTAATTACAAAAAAAANAAAAAAAAAAAAACCCGAGGCTGATACCAAGAGATGAGCCTGTTTCTGCATGTTGTTGTTGTTCAGTTACTAAGTCGTGTCTGACTCTTTGCAACCCCACTGACTATAACCCACCAGGCTTCTCTGTCCATGGGACTTCCCAGGCAAGAACACTGGATGGGTTGCCATTTCCTCCTTCACTATTTGTATATGTGAGTGTAAGCGTGCACACAGTGGGGTTTGAGGGTCTGCATGAGTCTCTGGGAATTTGGGAATGAATGTCTATGCCAGCTCATCTGGATACTTTTCTGTGAGTGTTGCCCGTCTTGGAGTACAAGAGCATCCTTCCTAGCCTGGGCCGTGCAGTTAGCTGCTCCATCTCCACACGGGCATCTGCTTGGCTCCGACCCACAGCCTAGGAGTCCTGATAATGGAAAGAAAAGTGCTCTGAGCAACAGACCTGAGCTGTAATTGATTAGATGTTCAGCATTAGTCTGGGCTTTCCAGGTGGTCAAGAATCCACCCGCCAATGCAGGAGATGCAGGAAGTGCGGGGTTCGATCCCTGAGTTGGGAAGATCCCCTGAAGGAGGAAATGACAACCCACTCCAGTATTCTTGCCTGGAGAATCCCATGAACAGAGGAGCTTGATGGGCTTCAGTCCACGGGGTCACAAAGAGTGGGACATGACTGAGCGACTGAGCACGTCAGGGTTAGGCAGGTTTCTCTGCCTCTCTGATGTATCTCTATTTCCTTATCAGTGAAATGAAATGAAGGCTAATTCATGGGCTTCAGAGTAGACTCCTGCTGGAGCACTTTGCCAGAGTGTGTGTTATATAATAATGGAATAGCGTCGTGTTGTATAGGAAAAGTTTCTTGTCTCAGCTCCGGTTCTCCCAGAGGTAGATTGTGAGACAAGGATTTGAGGTCAAGTGGTTTATTGGGGGTGTGAAGGAGAATGAGGAAGAGAGACAGGGAAGGGAAGTCACTGAATGAAGTGTGTATTATCAACCAGCTACTATTTTGGGGACAGTGCTTTGCCCCCATAGGGCCACCCTGGGAAACAGTGCAGAATACACTCCTCGGGGTTACCCTCAGCCACGTCTGAGGGTGCTGATGGGGTCACGCATGAGGTCGTGGGTCACTGGCAAGGAACTGCTGGGGGACAGCCAGTTTTTCTCAGCACTTGCAGCCTGACGTAGACAAGGTGCAAGAGCCACAGACCCAGCCAGTAGATTCTGGCTAGCTCCCTCTCGCTGACCCCGAGAACTGAGGTCTGAGAGCCAGGGTGGGGCAGCACCTGGTTTCAGGTGCAAGACTATGTTTCACAGCAAAGACCTAAATTATGGGCAGACTTGGATTCCAAAATGGGAAAATAAATGGCAATTCCAGGACTTCCCTGGTGGCTCAGTGGTGTAGAATCTGCCCTGGCTATGCAAGGGACTCGGGTTCCAACTCTGGTCCAGGAAGATCCCACATGCCTCAGGGCAACCAAGCTGGTGCTCCACAACTACAGAAGCCTGCCTGCCCTAGGGCCTGTGCTCTGCAAGAAAAGAAGCCACCAGAGAACAGCCCCCACTAGCCACAGCTAGAGAAAAGCCCTCATAGCAACTAAGAACCAGCACATCCAAAAATTAATAAATAATTTTTTTTAAAAAGGAGTCAGCTGAGCACCTCATCTTCACCACACTGCCCCTCCTCCATCTTTCCACTCACACCACCTTGACTTTCCCTGTATCCTTCAAGTTTGCCTGGGGCACCTTCCTGCCTCTCCTTGCACTTAATTCCGGCTCATGCCTCAGAGGGCTGCTCAGGTGTGGTCTTCCTAGGATGCCTGCTTTGAGCTCCCTGAGCATCACATCTCCCTACCTTAGACCCACACCACTTCTTCACGTCCTGCTCCTTCAGGGTGCTTCCAGGGGAACGTCCACACTTGTCTGATGGATGACGTGTTGGTCCCTTCCAGTACATCTCCCCCCTTAGACTGGAATTCCAACACAGCGGGACCACAGAGCCCCAGAGCCCAGCACCGCATCTGGAGTATAACAGACACTCGATAATACTCGTTGCGTGACTTCACACAAAGGGGTTTGAAATAACAGTGTGAACGGAGAAGAAGCTAGAAGAAGAGCGATAGTGAAGGGAGCAAGCGTAGGACCAGATGCTCTCCTTGGCTCCCCTTCATCCACCCTCTGGGCCTCTCCACCCCCATTCTGTGTCCTTCCACAGCCAGGAGATGTAGCCCATGCTGGTAGCTCCGCAGCCCATCTGGCTGCAGTGCGATCACTCTGCCCAGGGCTCTGAGGATGCACCTGGTACACTCAGTGACGAAGCAGCTCCAAATCGTACCCAGGCCCTGTGTCCACCCCTCCTCTCCCTCTCCCCATCCTGGAGAGGAGTTTGCCACATTCCACTGCCATCTGCTTGGGTGCAGCTCGCCAGGCTCCCCCCGGCAGGAAGCAGTGGTCCCTGGGCCTCTGTGGAACTGGCAGCCAGGGTAGGTGGGCAGAAGGCAACCGCAATGGCCTGGGGTTTGGAACGTGATCCCAGCTGCTGAGTCCCGTGGAGGACATGGGAGGTGAGCCGGGAGTCTCCATGGAAGGCAGGAAGGGGGAACTGGACCAGCTCTGGGGAAAATGGCCAACACTGAAACCTGTCACAAGCAATGAGGGATGGTGTCCTGCTGGCACAGGGGTGTCTTGAATCCAGAGGGTGAGAGCAAAGGATGCAGGGATGTCCCTGGGGATCCTGGTGGTCCAAGAGTCATTGCTTCCAATGCAGGGGACCTGGGTTCGATCCCTGCTTGGAGAACTAGATCCCACATGCCAAAACTAAAAATCCACATGCTGCAGATAAGACCCAGAACCTCCAAATAAATATATATTTTTTTAAAAAAGAAGGAATGAATCAAGCTAGGACAAGGTGAGGTGTCTGGCTCAGAACCCCAGAGGCCAGGCTGACTAGAAAAAAGGGGACTTGTGACTTTGTTAATGTTCGTTAATAGAACCCTGGGTGGGGTGCTGGATGGCAAGCCACGGTTCAGAGGGCAGCAAGAGAAGGTGAAACAGAGAACTCTGCTCCTCCCAGCCTTTCCTGGGAGCTCAGCTGGTAAAGAATCTGCCTGCGATGCAGGAGACCTAAGCTCAATCCCTGGGTCGGGAAGATCCCCTAGAGGAGGAAATGGCTACCCACTCCAGTATTCTTGCCTAGAGAATCCCATGGACAGAGGAGCCTGGCAAGCTACAGTCCATGGGGTCGCACAGAGTCCACAAGACTGAGTGACTGACACTTCACTTCACACAATATTCTGGCATGTACTTGAACCAACAGCCAAATGCTTTACTTTTAAAGATGTTGTTTGCCTGCCAATAGCGTAGGAATGTTCCATTTTCTCCAGCCCCTGTTACCCTGGTATGACATCTTAAAACTCAAACACTGTTACTTGTTGATATGAATATCAATTTCATTTTAGCTCAATTTGAACAGAGAAGCAAAAAAATCAGGAGGCCTATTTGTTCAGGTTTCTTCAGGGAGAAAAATGAAACTATTAGAAGACAAATTGCGTGCAGCTTACGGGCTCTTTGAATCGCTATTGTTTGCAGAAATTTTATATATTTTTTTAAGTACGACTTTTCATTCATTTCACAACAAATAACAGAATTATAAGAAACTAATTTGAAATGATGGCTTGTTTCTACCCCAAAAATCTGAATACAAAGGAACCAGTGGGAACCACAAATATCAGGGTGCCAAGCTTTTAAGAATATTTTAGGTCTGCAAATAATTACTAGTATGCTTGCAATTTCAACAATATATTTTTATTCTGATCAAGAATATCCTTTTCCAGGAGGCTTCCAGTGCCTCATCTCCTGCTGCAAACCTGGGATTCTGGAATCAGGCCACTTCCTGTCTGTCTTTACAGGACACTGAGCTGAATCTAAGAAATTCCTTGCTCTCCCCTGGATCCTGACCATCATGTGGCCACAAAAATTGGTAATGTTATTGTTTTGCCTGTTGAAATGTTTAATGACACAGATCCTTTCAGTTTCCTGATGTGGGTGAAGGGTGGAGCCCAGTGATGATTTCTTCTTCAAGAAATGTACATCCTAGTTCCCACATGAGGGTGAGCCCCCTGTCCAACGATGAGAGACCCTGCATGTGTGTGACCTATGCCTGCTGGGAGACCAGCCCTAAACTCGTCTGAACCTGACCAAGTTCTGTCTACATGGTAGGTTTAGACCTCTCCAAGTCCCATCCACACTGATTATGTTTAATGAGACTGTGCGCTTTCTGCAGTGAGGACATTTAGGCCTGACTGTTCTGTCTGCACTGGGACATGGGGACCCGGGTGCAGGCCTGGCCTGGCCTCTGCCTGGGAAACTCCGTGCCTGCGTCTGAGCATCAGTGCTCAGATGTCTGGGCTCTGGGGCTGGGTGGGCTTCTCCTGGTGACCGTGCCCTCCTCTGAGTGGGCTTCCCTGGCCCTCCTGGGGGTCAGTGCTGCAGTCGGGCTCCTAGTCTGACCCCTGCTGGGTTCACCCTCCTGGGGCTCCTGGAGACCCCTCAGGTGGGCTACCTGGTAATCATTCCAGTGTTCCAGCACATTCAGGTTGAGTAGGGAGGCAGGTTCACCTGGTGAATTGATTCCAGAGCACAGGGATCAGGCAAAAAGCAACAGATGAGGTTGCAGCTGTGACCTCCCAATCAACTCTCTCCTCCAAAGAGAACAGGGCTGCCCCTCATCTTTCAGCCCAGCTCTTTCGTGTTTTCTCAATACCCTAGCGGGACAAGAAAGACAGAGCCTGCCAGAACCAAGGTACTATGTTCAACTCTAGCATGAGCTTCCAAACCAGCAAAATATCATATGGTATCAAGGTAAAAACAGGAGGGGCCTGACTTCTCAGGGACAATTGAGGGGAGACGAGACCAACCCTAGACTTCTTTCTAGGGTCCCCAGAGGTCCCATGGACCTGACTTGTTCATACATTGAGGGCCCACTGACCACAGCCATGCTGTCCTGACCGAGGGCTCGTGTTACCCCAGGTGGGTGGTCTGGGGACTGTGTGAGTCTCACCCCATCTGCATGGGTCAGGGTCATGTGTACAGGGAGACCACCCACACACAAAGCTAAGAAAAAGGTAAGAATATATGAGAGCGTCTCTTGTGTTTGGACTTCCCTGATAGCTCAGTTGGTAAAGAATCCACCTGCAATGCAGGAGACCCCCGTTTGATTCCTGGGTTGGGAAGATCCACTGGAGAAGGGAAAGGCTACCCTCTCCAGTATTCTGACCTGGAGAATTCCATGCACTGTATAGTCTATGGGATCACAAAGAGTCGGATACAACTGAGTGACTTTGACTTCACTCACTTTTGTTGAGGAATTTATGCTTTAGAGTATTCACTTTATACAGGCCTGTGCCTGTTTGCCTCTTTACCCCTGTAAGGTTCACCCTCCCTGGCGTTCCTGGAGACTCCTCAGGTGGCTACCTAGTATTTATTCCAATTTTCCAACATGAACATGGCAAGAAGGGAGGCAGGTTCACCTGGTGAGTTGATTGCAGGGCACGTGGACCAGGCAAAAGGCCAATGGGCAGCAGGTGAAGTTGCTGCTGTCCTTCCAGTTGATCATCCCTACTCAGCAGAGACCAGACCTGCCCCTCGTCTCCCAGCCCTGCGTCTGGTGTGTTTTCTCAACACCTCAGTGGAACAAGAAAGGACCGAGCCTGCCAGAACCAAGGTAGTGTGTTCAACATTATCATGACAGCTGTGAAAACTGTTAATACCACACAGAACCAAAGGGAAGAGAGGAAAACTTCTCTGGGACAAGTGTGGGGAGAGGAGCCAGACCCTGCAGTTCTTTCTGACATCCTAGGAAGTTACAGGAACCCACTTGTTTCCACCTTAGGGGCCCAAGCAGCAGAGACATCATGTCCTACCCAAGGGTCGTGGGACCAGGTGCAGGGTCTGGGGATGTGGTGTCATCTTGGAGACTGTGGAAGTCTGTCCCCAGGTGCTGGGGATTGTGTGGGTCTCAGCCCATCCACATGGGTCAGGATCCTGTGTACACGGAGACCGCACATCTGCTCTTTACCTGCAGTGTGTCTTGTCCCCTAGGGGATTCCCAACGTCTGAAGTGAGGGTGTTTCCCTGATTAACCGGTGGTCATTTTTCTTCACCTTGTGGCATTCACTTGAGTGGGTTGCTTCTCTGAACTGCTGAGTGAAAACCTTTGGAGGTGTCATGTTAACATAGCATATCACATGTACATCTTCTGCAGTCTTCATTCTTTGTAGATCTTTTTGATGATGGGCATTGTGACCAGTGTGAGGTGCTACCTTATTGTAGTTTTGATTGGCATTGATTTAATAATTACTGATGTAGAGTATCTTTCCATGTGCTTTTATTATTTTACACCTTGTGAGTACAATTTACCTTAGGAGTTCCGTTGCATTGTCCTTTTATTTAGACCTTTAATCTATTTGCAGTTTATTTTTGTGTATGGTGTTAGGTTGTAGTCCAATTTCATTCTCATTCTCATTTTCATGCTAAGGAACCTGCCTGCTGCCCTCCACCGTGGCTGCTCCCAATTTCCATTCCCAGCATCCGTGTGGGAGGGTTCTCCTTTCTTTATACCCTCCCCAGGATTTACTGTTTGTAGAGTTTCTGTCTACAGCCATTGTGACTGGTGTGACGTGATAAAGCTCGTTGAAGTTTTGATTTGTGTTTCTCTCATATTTAGTGATGTTGACATCTTTTCATGTGATTTTTTAAAACAATGTGAGTTAAACTTACTTATTTAGATTGGCTTCTTGACTGCCTGCCACACTGCAGGAGGACCTGCTTGGATCTGGAGGCTGTGGGCCCGTGTAGAGGGGAGCAGGCAGGCCTCATTGGCCGGCACGCCCTCCCCGGCTCCGTCAGCCCCGCGACAGTCCATCCTTGGGAACCAAGTCCGCCCAGCTTCAGGGACGTGGCAGCAGCCCGGGTCACCGAGGCCGGAGGGGAAGAGAGTGGCATTCACTCTGTGGTTTGCACCTTGCACTGGTGTATAGGTGACTGACTACGCTGTAGGGCGTGTTTGTTTTTAGTTTTAGGTGGACAGCAATATGATTTGCTTACGCATAGGTGTGTACACGTCCCTTTTTGGGTTCTCTTCCCATACAGTTTATTATGTAGTGTTGATTAGGAGTCCTCATTGATTGTTTTATAAAGAGTAGTGTGTGTATGTTCACCTCCACCTGCTCATTTCTCACTGCCCACTTCCTTTCCCTTTTGGTAACTATAAGGTTCTTTAGTATGTTGCAAGGCCATTTCTGTTTGGTAAAGAAGTTCATTTGTATCCATTTGTAGAATCCACCACTAAGTGATATGGTATGATACTTGTCTTTGTCTCACTTCACTTACTATGATTGTCTCCACTTCCTTATTGCTGGATGTGGCATGATGTCACCCTTTTATGGCTGAGTAATAATGTGCTGTGAGCGTGTACCCCATCTTATTTACCCATTCATCTGTCCTTATCCACTAAGGTTGCTTCCAAGTCTTGGCTATTGTACATAGTGCTCTCATGAACGTCGGGGAGCACCTGTCTTTTAAAATTATGGTTTTCTGTGGATCTATGCCCAGGATTGGGATCGCTGGTCCTATGGTGATTCTCTGTTTAGTTTTTAATGAACCTTTGTCCTGTTCTCCTTCGTCTATTTCATGACTTCTATTCCTACCAACAGGGAGGACAGTTCATTTTTCTACATACCCTCCTCAACATTTATTGTTGTAGATTTTTTACTTCTGGTTGTACTTCTGATTCGCAGTTCTCTAGAACTAACAGATGCTGAGCATCTTTTATGTGCTTCAGGGCCGTCTCTATGTCTTTGCAGAAATGTCCATTTAAATCTTGTTCCACTACTTGATCGGGTTTTTGTTTGATTGGGTTTTTCTTTGATGTTGAGGTGCATAAGCTGTTTGTGTGTTTTAGAGATAAATTCCTTGCGGGTGTCTTGGTTTGCAAATATTAGTTCCATTATGAGGGTTGTCTTTTTGTTTTGTTTATGGTTTCCTCTGCTGTTACACTTTTAAGGGTAATTAGGTCCTATTTATTTTGTTTGTTTTATTTTTCATGATTCTAAGAGGTGGGTCAGAAAACAACTTGCTGCATTTTATGTCAAAGTGTGTTCTGCTCTTTTCCTCAAGAGTTTCATTGTATCTGTCCTTTTATTTAGATCTTTAATCTATTTGGAGTTTATTTTTGTGTATGCATCAGGGAGTATTCTAATTGCATTCTCATTCTCATTTCTTTAAAAACCTGAACACCATTCTCCATAGTGGCTGTTACTAATTTACCTTTTCACTAACAGTGTAGGAGGGTTCCCTTTCTTCCACACTTTTTCTAGCATTTATTGTTTGTCAACTTTTGGATAATGGCGATTGTGAATCATGTGAGGAAATACCTCACTGGAGTTTTGACTTGATTTTCTCTAACATTTAGCGATGGTGACATCTTTTAATGTGATTTATTTTTAAGAGTGTGAGTTAAACTTACCACCTGAAATTGGCCACTTGAACACTTGCCTTGTTTGAAATTCTTTTTCGATGACAACCCCTAGGACATTTCTCCGGGGCAGGTGTTTTTTTTTAAACTTACAGCCCCTTGATCCTTGTGAATGTTAAATGCCCAGCACCATGGCTTTACATATTGTTACAGAAAAAGGCCACAAAGGAGCAACACTTCTTTAAGCCTCACTCTTTGTTTTCCTGTAATTTCCTGTTATTTTCTATTGGAATATAGTTGAGGAATATTGCATTGTGTATATGTACCCCATCTTCTATGTGTATTCTTCTGTTCTTCTACAATTAGCTTGCTTCCTTGTCTTGGCTAGTGGGACCGAGATCAAGGGCTACCCATGTCCCTTAATTTTTAGGTTTTCGCTGGATTTTTTTCCTAGGTATCGGATTGTTGGGTCCAGAGGAACTTCTGATCATTTTTCAAATGAACCTCCTTACTGCTCTCCATGTTGGGTGTTCCTATGCACATGGTGAAGAACAGTGCAGGAGAGTTTCCTTGTCTGCTCACCCTCTCCAGCACTTCTGTTTGTAGAGTGACAAGGGCTGTTCTGACCAGTGGGATGTGATACCTCACTGTAGTTTAGATTTCCTTTTGTCTAATATTTAGCAATGTTGACATCTTTTCATGTGATTTTTTTTTAAGGGTGTTTTTGTTTTGTTTTGTTTTTTTAAACTTACTGCTTGGAATTGGCTTCATTAATGCCTGCCTGTTTAAAATTCTTTTTCGATGACCACTCGTAAGACATTGCTCGAGCCTATGTGTTTTTTCTTACAGAGCTTGATACCTTGTGAATATTAAATGCCCAGCAGCACAACTCTTGAGCTTCCCTGGTGGCTCAGACAGTAAAGAATCCGCCTGCAATGTGGGAGACCTGGGTTCGATCCCTAGGCTGGGAAGATCCCTGGGTTGGGAGAAGGGCATGGCAATCCACTTCAGCATTCTTGCCAGCTGAATTCCACTGGCAGAGGAGCCTGGTGGGGTCACAACGAATTGGGCACGGTTGAGTGACTAAGAACAACAGCACCACTCTTCAAGGTGTGATTACAGACAATGGCCACAAGGCGGCAGCACTTCTTCATGCCACACTTTTTTTTTTTTCCCCTTGTTATTTTATATTGGAATAGAGTCGATTTCTGGAGAAGGCAATGGCACCCCACTCCAGTACTCTTGCCTGGAAAATCCCATGGATGGAGGAGCCTAGTAGGCTGCAGTCCATAGGGTCACTAAGAGTTGGACACAACTGAGTAATTTCACTTTCATTTTCACTTTTCACTTTCATGCATTGGAGAAGGACATGTCAACCCACTCCACTGTTCTTGCCTGGAGAACCCCAGGGACGGGAGAGCCTGGTGGGCTGCCGTCTACGGGGTTGCAAAGAGTCGGTCATGACTGAAGTGACTTAGCAGCAGCAGCAGCAGCAACATAAATATGTTAACTCCAAACTCCTAATTTCTTGCGCCTTCTTTCTTGCCTCCAATTTCTTGGAGGCTCTGCAGAGGGCAAAGGCACTCTAGATTCTTTGTGGAGACACCTGTCTGCTACATGCTCCTAGTTCCCTCAGCCCCAGGACACTCCAGCCTCGGGACCCAGGCAGGCACAGGGGATGCGACAGCAGCCTAGATCACTATGGTCTGGGGGGAATAGAGTCAGCGTTGTTTTGTTTTTGTTTTTTTTTTTTCTTGAAGTTTTTATCCTATAATTTGAACTGGAGTATACAGGTGAATTATAATCTTGTGGCTCTTTTTTTTTCTTCCTTTTCAATCTAACATAATTGATTCACTTGTACATAGATGTATACACATTACTTGGGGGGGAGTTGGTATAGATAATTACACAGTGTTGTAAGTTTCCTTGTGTTACACAGTAGGTCCTGGTGACTTTATAAATAGTAGTGTATATATGTGAGTCTGAAGCAGCTTATTTCTCCCTAACCCATAGCTTTCTATATTGGTGAGCAGAAGTTTCTTTTCTAAGTCTGTGAGGCTGTGTCTCTAGGAAAAAAGTTCATTTTGATCCAATTTTAGATTACACCTAGAAGTGATATCATATGATGCTTGCCTGTCTCTGTCTCCCTCACTTCACTTGGAATGATCATCTGTACTTTCTTTCCTGTGGCTGAACCTGGCATCATTTTCTACTTCTTAATGGTTGAGAAATACCACATTGTGTCCATGTACTCCATCGTCTGTATCCATTCAACTGTATTTTCTACAATTAGCTCATCTCCCAGACTTGGCTATTGTACCTTGTGGGCCAAGATTGTAGGGGTGTCTTGTGCGTTTTTTAATTTTCTCTGGATTTATGCCCAAGCATGGGATTTCTAGGTCCTAAAGTACTTCTATGTTATTTTTCAAATGACCCTCCATACTGTTCTCCCTTCTGAATGGACCTATGTACATTGTGATCAACAGTGCAAGAGGGCTTTCTTGTCTCTACACCCTCTCCAGCATTCATTCTTTTCTAAATAATTTTATTTATTCGTTTGTCTTTGGTTGCACTGGGCCTCGGTTGCAGAAATCCAGCTGTCTCTATCTGCAGTGAGCAGGGCTACTCTCTAGTTACACTGTCAGAATGAGGCTCCTCATTGTGGCGGCTTCTGGCTGCAGAATACGGGCTCTAGAGCACCAGGCTTCAGGAGTTGCGGTGGGAGGCCTCAGTAGTTGTAGTTCAGGGGCTCCAGAGCACAGGCTTAGTAGTTGTGGCACATGGGGGCTTAGTGGCCCCACTGATGTGGAATCTTCTGAGACCACGCTTCCAACTCGTGTCTCCTGCATTGGCAAGTGCATTCTTTACACTGCACCACCAAGGACGTCCTAGCATTTATTCTTTAAAGATGTTTTGAGATGACCATTCTGACCAATGTGACTGCTTAGCTCCTTGGACTTTGATTTGTGTTTTTCTAAAGAATAGTGATGCTGAGCACAGTGTCATGTTCCTAAGTGCAGTCTGTAGCCCTTTCTCAGAGAAATAACCATTTCAACCTTTGGCCCATTTTGTTCTTGGTTGTATGTATCATTGATATTAAGTTGTGCAAGCTGTTTGTATGTTTTGGAGATGAATCCCTTCTGGATATCTTCTTTGGCAAACTTTTTTCCTATTCTGAGGATTGTCCTTGTCTTTTCTTGAGGGTTTGCTTTAGGTTTGCAAATGCTTTTAATTCAGTCCCAGTTTCTGATCTGTGGTTTATTTTTCATTATTCTAAGAGACGGAGCTATAAAAACTTGCTGCATTTTATGTAAAATTGTATGTTGTTTATATTATCTCAAGGATTTCATAGTATCCATCATTACATTTAGATATTTATACTCTGTGGGGTTTATTTTGTGTTTGGTGTTAGGATGTTTTCTCATTTCATTCTCATTTTCATGGTTGAAGAAATCCTCACAGTGTCCTTTAGAGTTGGTGTTACCCATTTACATCCCAAGCATCTGTGGAGGAGGGATCCCTTGTCTGCACACCCTCTCTGCACTTATTGTTTGTAGGGTACTTGGCAATGGCCATTCTGAACAGTGTGATGTGATACTTCATTGTAGCTTAGAATTGCATTTCACTAATGTGTACTGAACTGAACTGAACTGAATGTGTAGTGATGTTGACATCTTGTGATTTTTTCTTAAAGAGGGTGAATTAAACTTACATCTTGAAATTGGCTTCTTTAACGCCTGCCTTGTTTTGGATTCTTTTTTGATGACAACCCCAAGGACATTTCAGGAGGGCAGGTGTTTTTTACTTACAGCCCCTGGATCCCTGTGAATGTTAAAATTCCCACAGCACAGCTCTGCATGTTATTACAGAAAATGGCCACAAGGAGGCAGCACTACTTCATGCCACATTTTTGTTTTCCCTGTAAATTTCTTGTTATTTTCTATTGGCTTAGAGTGGATTTCTGATTTTGTGTTTGTTATAGGTGTACAGGAACTCGATTCAGTTACACATAGACGTTTATCTATTCTCTTTAGGGTTCTTTTTCCCATATAGGTGATTACAGTATGTTCAATCAAGTTTCCTAAGCTATTCAGTAGGTACTTTTTTATCATCTATTTGATATATATTAGTATGTGTACGTTAATTCCAATCTCTTAATTTCTCCTGCCTGTATCTGGAGTCTGGGGGCTCTCCAGAAGCAACAAGCACTCCAGGTCCATTTTGGAGACACACTGCCTGCTACATGCTCCCAGGGTTTTCAGCCCCAGGACACTCCAGCCTTGGGAACCAAACCAGTCAGGCTCCAGGGATGACACCAGCCCAGCTTAGTATGTCCTGAGGCCAAAAGAGTCAGTATTTCTTTTTAATTTTTTCTGTTTCCATCCTATTATTTGAACTGGAGTATACAGTGAATTACAATCCTGTTGGTGTTTTATTTTTTCCTTTTTCTTCTATCATAGATTGTTTCACATCGACATAGGTGTATATAGATTTGTTGGGGTTTTTTCTTTATAGGTTAATATAACGTGGAGTAAGTTTCTTTGTGATACACGGTGGGCCTTGGTAACTTACTTTATCAATAGTAGTGTGCATATATTAGACAGAATATCATCTGCCCATGCCCCACATCTTCATATCTTCACGACCAGAAATTTCTTTTCTAAGCCTGTGAGCCTATGTCTCAGGCAATCAGCTCATCTGCATCCATCTTTAGTTTATACCTAGAAGTGATACCATACCATGAACTTCCAGATGTTCAAGCTGGATTTAGAAAAGGCAGAGGAGCCAGAGGTCAAATTGCCAACATCTGCTGGATCATCGAAAAAGCAAGAGAGTTCCAGAAAAACATCCACTTCTGCTTTATTGACTATACCAAGGCCTTTGACTGTTTTGATCACAACAAATTGTGGAAAATTCTGAAAGAAATGGGAATACCAGACCACCTGACCTGCCTCCTGAGAAATCTGTATTCAGGTCAAGAAATAATAGTTAGAACTGGACATAGAACAACAGACTGGTTCCAAATCGGAAAAGGAGTACATCAAAGCTGTATATTGTCATCCTGCTTATTTAACTTATATGCAGAGTATATCATGAGAAACAGTGGGCTGGATGAAGCACAGGCTGGAATCAAGATTGCCGGGAGAAATATCAATAACCTCAGATATTCAGATGACACCACCCTTATGGCAGAAAGCAAAGAAGAACTAAAGAGCCTCTTGATGAAAGTGAAAGAGGAGAGTGAAAAAGTTGGCTTAAAACTCAATATTCAGAAAACTAAAATTATGGCAGCTGGTCCCATCACTTCATGGCAAATAGATGGGGAAACAATGGAAACAGTGGGAGACTATTTTGCAGGGCTCCAAAATCACTGCAGATTGTGACTGCAGCCATGAAATTAAAAGATACTTGCTCCTTGGAAGAAATGCTATGTCCAACCTTGACAGCATGTTAAAAAGCAGCGACATTACTTTGCCAACAAAGGTCCATCTAGTCAAAGCTATGGTTTTTCCAGTAGTCATGTATGGATGTGAGATTTGGACTATAAAGAAAGCTGAGGACTGAAGAATTGATGCTTTGAACTGTGGTGTTGGAGAAGACTCTTGACAGTTCCTTGGACTCCAAGATCAAACCAGTCAATCTTAAGGAAAGTCAACCCTGAATACTCATTGGAAGGAAGGACTGATGCTGAAGCTCCAGGATTTTGGTCATCTGATGCAAACAGTCGACTCATTGGAAAAGACCCTGATGCTGGGAAAGATCGAAGGCGAGAGGAGAAGGGAACAGAGGATGAGATGGCTGTATGACATCACCGGGTTGATGGACATGAGTTTGAGTAAACTCCGGGAGTTGGTGATGGATAGGGGAGCCTAGTGTGCTGCAGTCCGTGGGGTCACAAACAGTTGGACATGACTGAGCAACTGAACTGAACTGATATGATACTTGTCTTTCCTTGTCTCCCTCACTGCACTTGGAATGATCATCTCTACTTTCTTTCCTGGAGCTGGACTTGGCATTATTTCCTACTTCTTTATGGTTGAGAAATATTCCGTTGTGTACATGGACCCCATTGTCTGTATCCATTCGTCTGTGCTTCTACAATTAGCTCGCTTTCCTGTCTTGGCTGTTGTACCTACTGGGGCCGAAATCGCAGGGCTACCCATCTCTATTAAAATTTTGGTTGTATCTACCTGGCTGCCTCATGTCCTGAGCCCAGTCCAGTCACGAGGCACAAGCCTGCTCAGGCTCCAGGAATGGGAGAGCAGCCCAACTCAGGGAGGTCGTGGGGGATAAAACAGGCAGTGCTTTCTATTCCTTTTCTTTAGTTTCGCATCTGTGCTGTCTGGAGTAGAGTCAATTTGCAGTTTTGTGCTTGTCTTCAGGGTACAGCCACCTGATTCAGTTATGACATATACAGACAGCTTATCTGTTCTTTTTTGGATTCTGTTGCCATACAGGTTATGGCAGAAGGTTGAGCAAAGTACCCTGTGCTGACACCATCAGGTCCTTCTGGACTATCTATTAGAGATACAGATTTCTATGTATATTTGGAAGGAAGGAAGGAAAGAGATAATCCTTCTGGATTACCTATATAGATAGAGACTTCTGTGTATATCTTAGCCCTTAGTCCTAATTCATCCTTGCTCTTTCACTTTTTCTTGGAAACTTCTGATTCTGTTTGAATTCTCAGAGTCACTTTTTTTGTTGTAAATTTGTTCCATTGTTTTGTTTTGTTTTGTTTTGCCTACAAGGGACATCATATTCTATTGTCTTTCTCTGTGCAACTGACTTCAATTAGTCTATGGTCCTCCAAGTTCGATCCTTGTGACAATTAGTGGCACAATTTCAGTGGCATTTTTCATGACTGAGTAATAGTCCATTGTATGTACGCACACATCTTCTTTAACCTTTAATCCATCGGGTGACATCTGGCTGGTTCTGTGTCTTGGCTCTTTAGCGAATGATGGGGTGCCTGTGTCTTTTTCACTGGCGGTTTTCTCAGGATACAGGCCCAGGTGTGGGTATGTCAGGCCACGGGCTGAGCCCTTTTGAGACTTTAGTTTCTGGCCTGAGGAAACTGTCCTTTCTAGGGTCTGTTCCCAGTGTCCATTCACACTGACCGCGTAGGGGGGTTTCCTCTCCGCCTGGCTCTCTCCCACATTCACTATTTGTAGACTTGTGAGGATAACCATTCTGACAGGTGGGAATTGATTTGTTGGTGTCTTTTAGATTGGGATTCCTCCTGGAATAATTAGGAATGTTGAGCATCTCGTCCTGTGGCCGTTTGGGGTTTTTCTTCCTTTTTTCTTTTACATGAATGATGTGAGGAAACTTTACCTGGCTTCTCGAAAGCTGGTTGTGTTTGGAATTTCTTTCTGCAATACCCAACCCAGGACATTTCCTGAGGGCAACTGTCATTAGCCCCACGGGCCTTGTGAATTGGAGGTACCAATAAGCACCAATGATTAAGTTGTAGTTATAGGAAATGTCCACAAGGCGGCAGGACTTCTTCATGTCCAACTCAGGTTCCTCCCAGAACCAGAGCCTTAGGGAAAAGTCGACTTCCTGGGCTGTGAATTAGAGTGGAATGTTCCTGAGCAAATACCCAAGGTCTTGGGTCTCATTACCTCTTCCTCCTAAAGCTTTACCCCTCCCCTCCAGACCCATCATAGCCTGGGGCATGACCCCCTGCTGATGTGCCTAGGAGGCTGCACTCTCAGGAAAGAGGATTGGCTTGGAAACCCCAGTACCAATAGACCTGGAGTCTAGGTTACTTTTTGAAGCTCAAGGTCAGAGGGTCGGACATCCATCCTTTGGTTGAACTAGGATGTGTGGTCACAGCCAGAGCAAGCCAGACAGCACAGGTTAAAGTGGGGCTCAACTAAGGACAGCCAGCACGGCTGTTCAGTCCCGCTGCAGGCCAGTCATGGGATCCAAGGCTGCCCAGACTCCAGGGAGGGGATAGCAGCCCAAGTCAGGGAGTGAGTGGAAATTACTAGGCTTCGATTTTCTTTGCTTTTCTTTAATGGCAATGCTATATGGGAATATAGTTGATTTGCCGTTTGGTGCTTGTCATCAGTATACAGCTTGCTTGATTCAGTATGACATATATTAACAAACTGTTCTTTTTTGGGTTGTTTTGCCCTAGAGGTTATTGCAGAACTTCAGGCAAAGTTCACTGTGGTGAATGTCAGGTGTATGTGCAGTATCCGAAATACAGATTCTCTGTAAATGTGGAAAAATGAAGGAAGGAGCTAATCCTTGTGGACCACCTACTACAGATACAGCTTTTTGGGCATATCTTAGTATCAACCTCCCAATTCGTCCCTGACTTTTCCTTCTTTTTTTTTTTAATTCTTTGTGTTTCAGTCCTCAGAGTCTCTTTTTGTGTTTTGTTACTTCCCCTGTATTTCTCTTTTAAATTTTGCCTACAAGGGACACCTTCTGCTAGTTTCTTCCTCTGTTGCTTCACTTAGTGTATGATCCTCCAAAGTCCATCCTAGTGGAGACCATTGGCAGAATTTCAGTGGTGGTTTTTCATGTCTGAGTAAAGTCCATTGTATACATGTACATTTCTTTAAGATTTAATGTGTCTATGGACCGTTTCTTGGGTCTGAGCCTTGGCTATTGGAAGTAGCACTGCAGTGAATGTCGGGGTGCATGTCATCTTGAATGATGGTTTTTTGTAATATAGGCCTGGGTCTGGGTATTAGAATGCTAGGTTTAGCTGTCTTGAAATTTTTTCTTCTTGCCAATGGAGGCTGTCCTCTCAAGGAGCTGTTGTCAATGTCCATTTCCATGGAACTTGTATGAGGGTTCCATCATCTCCTGGCTCTCTTCCCCCATTTCCTGTTTGCAGACAGTCAGGATTCCAGTTCTGTCATATGGAACCTGATTTCTTGTTTTTGACTGGCATTCCTCCTGTAATAATTAGGGAGGCTGAGCATCTTATCCTGAGGCCTTTTCTTTCTTTGTTTTTTTTTTTTTCCTTAAAGAGGGTGAGGAATATTTACCTTTGCAACTGGCTTCTTGAAAGTCAGTTGTGTTTGAATTTGAGTTCAACAATACCCACCCCATTAACAGCCCCAGGGGCCTTGTGAATTGGAGGTGCCAGTTAAGTACTGGTGGCCAAGTTGTACTTACAGGAAATGTCCACAAAGCGGCAGAATCTCTCCATGCCCAACTCTTGTTCCACCTGCAACCAGAGCCTTAGGGAAAGTGGGCTTCCTGGGCTATGAATTATAGTGGAACACACCTGAGCAAACATCTAAGGGCTTGTGTCTCACACGCACTTCTTTCCCCTAAAGTTTCACCCCTCCCCACTAGCCTTCTGTATCTGGGACACTGCTCCCTGCTGATGTCCTAGGAGGCTGCACTCTCAAGAAGGAGGCTTCAGATGGGGACCCCAGCACCAGGGGACCTGGATACTTGGTGGCTTCACCCTTGTCCTCAAGGCCAGATGGTTGGACCATCATCTTTGGTGTGCACTAGGAGTTCTGGTCCTAGCCAGGGCAAATCAGACATAATAGGATTAAGATGATCTCAATGAAGGGCACTATGCCGAGCTGTGTCGACTCCACGCCAGTCCTGCCTTGGGACTCAAGCCTACTCAGGTTCTAGGGATCAGAGAGCAGCTCAAGTCAAGCAGATGGGAGGGAATAAACTAAGCATTACCTTTCTTTCCTTTTCTTTAATCTCATGTCAATGCTATCTTGAAGTGCAGTCAATTTGCAGTTCTGTGCTTCTCCTTAGAGTGTTGCTGGCCAAAAGCTTGGTGCTTCTGCCCACCGAAGCCGAACAAAAAATATGGAGACAGAGTTTGGAGGAAGTAGAAAGGTGGCTTTAATTCTCAGCCGGCAGAGAGCGGAACACAGGAGTCTCATGCCTCAAGAACTACGCCCCCGCTCCATGAGGAGTCCAGGGCTTACGTGAGATGAGGGACAAAGATGACAGGATCTTGATTTCTACCTCGTGCATTGCTTCAAGGACAGTCCCAGGCTGGCGTCAGTAACTCAGTAATTGAGGCTGGTAGTTCGGTGGCTCTGTGGCCTTCTTTCTGATGTGTAACTATAAGGGAAGAGTGCTATAAGCAGATAGGGGGTGTATTTAGCATACAGTCCAAAGAAAAAAATGTGAATTGTAGCTCCTACAGATTTAGGGGGCAGAAAAGCAAACTTAGTTACAGACCTGCAGAGTTACGAGCAGTTAAAGTGAAGAAAACTAGGAATGTTCAGGCCTGCTCACTCTTCGCTTTATCGTCTTTGTTCTCAGGAAAGGGAAAAAGAAAAACTCATTCCTCTTTTTTCCCTTTCACTGCAACAAGTGTACAAGAGACTGATTCAGTTATGACTTAATCATACATCACATTCATCATCATACATACTTTTCATGGATTCTTTTGCCATAGTGGTTATTGAACAAGGTGGAGTAAAGTTCTCTGTGGTGAACATCGGGTCCCTGTTGAGTACTATTAAAGATACAGATTTTTTTATACGTGCAAGGAACAAAGGATGGAAATACTCCTTTTAGATTATCTATTACAGCAACAGGTACCTATTTATATGTTAGATATAAGTATTTCTGTGTATATGTAAATAGAAGATAGGAAGGAAGGCAAAAAGGAAGGAAGGCAGACAGGAGTTAATCCTTGTGGATTAGCTAATACGGATACAGATATCTGTGTATACATTAGGACTGACCTCCTAATTCATCCCTAGCTATGTCCTTTTTTTTTTTTTTTTTCTGGATTTTTTGTGTTTGAATCTCCTATATAATATTCAATACTCAGTCTCATATTGAGTATCCTATTGTGTTGTAAATTACTTCCACTGTACCTCTATTTTTTTTTTTTTAACTCTGCCTAGAATGGAGAGTTGAATGGCTTGCCTTGGAAATGAACAGAGATCATACTATCATTTTTGAGATAGCATCCAAGTGCTGCATTTTGGACTCTTTTGTTGATCATGATGGCTACTCCATTTCTTCTAAGGGATTCCTGCCCACAATAGTAGATATAATGGTTATCTGAGTTAAATTCACCCATTCCAGTCCATTTTAGTTTGCTGATTCCTAGAATGTCAACGTTCACTCTTGCCATCTCTTGTTTGACCACTTCCAATTTGCCTTGATTCATGGACCTGACATTCCAGGTTCCTATGCAATATTGCTCTTTACACCATCAGACCTTGCTTCTATCACCAGTCACATCCACAACTAGGTGTTGTTTTTGCTTTGGCTCCATCCCTTCATTCTTTCTGGAGTTATTTCTCCACTGATCTCCAGTAGCATATTGGGCACCTACTGACCTGGGGAGTTCCTCTTTCAGTACCCTATCATTTTGCCTTTTCATACTGTTCATGGGGTTCTCAAGGCAAGAATACTGAAGTGGTTTGCCATTCCCTTCTCCAGTGGACCACATTCTCTCAGACTTCTCCACCATGACCTGTCTGTCTTGGGTGGCCCCACACGGCATGGCTTGGTTTCATTGAGTTAGACAAGGCTGTGGTCCTAGTGTGATTAGATTGACTAGTTTTCTGTGAGTATGGTTTCAGTGTGTCTGCCCTCTGATGCCCTCTTGCA
>SJYQ01005896.1:163890-197226 GCA_006410935.1 Redunca redunca | reverse complement strand
GAAAAGGGAACCCTCTTACACTGTTGGTGGGAATGCAAACTAGTACAGCCACTATGGAGAACAGTGTGAAGATTCCTTAAAAAACTGGAAATAGAACTGCCTTATGACCCAGCAATCCCATTGCTGGGCATACACACCAAGGAAACCAGAATTGAAAGAGACACATGTACCCCAATGTTCATCGCAGCACTGTTTATAATAGCCAGGACATGGAAGCAACCTAGATGTCCATCAGCAGATGAATGGATAAGAAAGCTATGGTACATATATACGATGGAGTATTACTCACCCATTAAAAAGAATACATTTGAATCAGTTCTAATGAGGTGGATGAAACTGGAGCAGATTATACAGAGTAAAGTAAGCCAGAAAGAAAAACACCAATACAGTATACTAACACACATATGGGGAATTTAGAATGATGGTAATGATAACCCTGTATGCAAGACAACAAAATAGACACAGATGTATAGAACAGACTTTTGGACTCTGTGGGAGAGGGAGAGGGTGGGACGATTTGGGAGAATGACATTGAAACATGTATTCTAGCATGTAAGAAACGAATCGCCAGTCTAGGTTCAATACAGGATACTGGATGCTTGGGGCTGGTGCACTGGGATGATCCAGAGAGATGATATAGGGAGGGTGGTGGGAAGGGGGTTTCAGGGTTGGGAACTCATGTGCACCCATGGCTGATTCAAGTCAATGTATGGTAAAACCAATACAGTATTGTAAAGTGAAAAAAGAAAATTTGCCACTGTTTGCATTTTTCCCCACCTATTTGCCATGAAGCAATGGGTCTGGATGCCATGATTTTAAGTTGAGTTTTAAGCATATTGTTTCATTCTCCTCTTTCATGTTCATCAAGAGGCTTTTTAGTTTTTCTTCATTTTCTGCCATTAGGGTGGCATCATTTTGCATATCTGAGGTTATTGATATTCCTCCCAACAATCTTGATTCCAGCTTGTGCTTCATGCAGCCCAGTGTTTCTCATGATGTACTCTGCATATAAGTTAAACAAGCAGGGTGACAAAATACAGCCTAGCATACTCCTTTCCCAACTTGGAACCTGCCCGTTGTTCCATGTCCAGTTCTAACTGTTGCTTCTTGACTTGCATCCAGGTTTTTGTGAGGCAGGTTTCCATCTCTTTAAGAATTTTCCACAGTTTGTTGTAAGCCATACAATCAAAGGCTTTAATTGTTTGAAAATTTTTTATTTATGAAAATTTTAAATTTATGATATAAAAATATATATGTCTANGATTCTGAAGCACACCAAAGTTTGAGAACTATTGCCCTGGAAGTCCCGACAAAACTCACATTTTACCAAGCCCAAGATGAAAGAACTAGTATCATTATAAATTATAGTAAAATGTTGATTCTTTTGGTTAAAAAACAAAGCAAAGGATTCCTCTCTGCAAATATATATACTTATATTTCATATATGAAATATATACCTAGGTTTTCATACATGAAATATATGCTGAATACTACTCAGCTATAAAAAAGATTAAAATAATGGGTTTTGAGCAATATAACCCTAGACATTATCATAATAAGTGATGTAAGTCAGAAAACATGTACTGTATGTGAAATCTAAAACCTGACACCAATGAACGTATCCATGAAACAGAAACAGACTCACAGCTACAGAGAACTAGAGGTTGCCAGTGGGGAGAGGGAGGGAGGAGGGAG
Source organism: Redunca redunca (assembly GCA_006410935.1). Taxonomy (NCBI): domain Eukaryota; kingdom Metazoa; phylum Chordata; class Mammalia; order Artiodactyla; family Bovidae; genus Redunca; species Redunca redunca. The sequence continues at coordinate 195,531 of SJYQ01005896.1, read as the reverse complement.
AAGATATGTGTAGGGGGTAGATATTGAAACTACCACGCATAAAATCAATAGGCTGTAAGGATATATTATACAGCACAAGAAAATGTCGCCTCTATTTGTAATACCTTTAAATGGAGTACAATCCATAAAAACACCAAACCACTATATTGTATGCCCCAAACTAATACAGAGTTGTAAATAAACTGTGCTTCCGCTTAAAAAATTGTTGGTGGCTGCTCCTAAGTCTTCAGTCGCATCCGACTCTGTGCGACCCCATAGACGACAGCCCACCAGGCTCCACTGTCCCTGGGATTCTCCAGGCAAGAGTACTGGAGTGGGTTGCCATTTCCTTCTCCTCTTGGCAGCTATCTATACAAATAAGCCCATCACTAACAGCCCCCCAGGCCTTGGGAATTGGAGGTGCAAGTGGGCAGTACTGGTCAAGTTGTAATTACAGGAAATGTCCACAGGACAATAGCAGTTCTGCCTGCCCAACTCTTGTTCCCCTTGCAAGGAGGTCCTTAGGGAAAATCAGCTTCCTGGGCTGTGAATTATAGTGGAAAGTGCCTGAGGAAGCGCTCAAGGGCTTGGCCTCAGTACTTCTTCCCCCTAAAGCTTCACCCCTCCCCTCTAGACAGCACCCTGCCGAGGGGCCAAGGAGGCTCCACTGTCAGGAAGGCAGCTTCAATTGGGCACCACACCACCAGGAGACCTAGAGTCTAGGTGACTTTCCAAGGTCCCGGAGGTCAGAGGGTTGGGCCACCATCCTTTAGGTGCCCAGGACTCTGTTCCCAGCCAAGCAAACCAGACAGTACAGGTTTGGGGGGGCTCTATTACCATCACCCTGCCTGCTGTCTGTACCCTATCCAATCCAGCATGGGCACCCACACCTGCTCAGGGGCCAGGGATGGGATAGAGCCCAAGTCAGGGAGGCTGGAGGGAATAAATGGGCCTTCCTTTTCTTTCTTTTACTTTTCTTTAAACTCTAGTTTTGTGCTTCTTGTCAGTATACAGCCACCTGATTCAATTATGACACACACACACAACATATCACTTCTTTGGGGGATTCTTTTGCTATAGAGGTTATTGCAGAAGGTTGAGCCAAGTTCCCCCTGCTGAAAATCATGTCCTTCTGGGTTATGTATTAAATAAATTTTTTTATGTTCAGGGAAGGAAGGAAGGGAGTGGATAATCCTTGTGAATCAGTTATTACAGAGATAGACTTTTGGTCTATATTAGAGATACAGATTTCTGAGTATATTTGAAAGGAAAAGATCACCCTTTTGGATTATGATTGTCATTGCTGTTGTTCAGTTGCCCAGTCATGTCCGACTCTTTGGGACCCCATGGACTGCAGCACGCCAGCCCTCTCTGTCCCTCACCATCTCCCGAAGTTTGCCCAAGTAAATGTCCATTGCATTGATGATGCCACCCAGCCATCTCATCCTCTGACACCCTCTTCTACTCTCAATCTTTCCCAGCATCAGGGACTTTTCCAACGAGTCGGCTGTTTGCATCAGATGACCAAAATCCTGCAGCTTCAGCATCAGTCCTTCCAATGAGTATTCAGGGTTGACTTTCCTTAAGATTTACTGGTTTGATTTCCTTGCTGTCCAAGGGACTTCCGGGAATAGTCTCGAGCACCACAGTTCGAAGGCATCAATTCTTTGGCATTCTGCCTTCTTCATTGTCCAGCTCTCACAACCGAATGTGACCACATTCGGTCACATGTGGGAAGACCACAGCCTTGACTATACGGACCTTTGTTGGCCCAGTAATACCTGCTTTTCAACACACTCTCTAGGTCTGTCATAGCTTTCTTGCCAAGAAGCAATTGTCTTCTGATTTCGTGACCATCCACAGTGATTTGAGAGCCCAAGAAGAGGAAATCTGTCACTCCTTCCACATTTCCCCTTCTATTTGCCATTAAGTAATGGGGCTGGATGCCACAATCTTAGTATCTTTAATACCGAGTTTTGAGCCAGCTCCTTCACTCTCCTCCTTCACCCTCATCAAGAGGCTCTTTAGTTCCTCTTCACTTTCTGCCATTAGAGTGGTACCATCTGCATATCTGAGACTGTTGACGTTTCTCCTGCCTATCTTGATTCCAGCTTGTAATTCATGCAGCCCAGCATTTCTCATGATGTGCTCAGCATATAGATTAAATAAACAGGTTGACAGCAGTCAACCCTGTCATACTCCTTTCTCAATCTTGAACCCATCAGTTGTTTCATACAGGGTTCTAACTGTTGCTTCTTGACCCACATACGGGTTTCTCAGGAGACAGGTCAGATGGTCTGGTATTTCCATCTCTTTAAGAGCTTTCCACAGTTTGTTATAACCCACACAGTCAAAGGCTTTAGTGTTGATGAAACAGAGATAGGTGTTTTCCTGAAATTCCCTTGCCTTCTCTGTAATCCAGCGAATGTTGGCAATTTGATCTGTGGTTTCTCTTTCTTTTCTAAACCCAGCTTGGACATCTGGAAGTTCTTGGTTCACATAATGCTGAGGCCTCACATGCAAGATTTTAAGCATGACCTTAAAGTGAAGAAGAACTAAAAAGCCTCTTGATGAAAGTAAGAGAGGAGTGAAAAAGTTGGCTTAAAGCTCAACATTCAGAAAACGATGATCATGGCATCCGGTCCCATCACTCCATGGGAAATAGATGGGGAAACAGTGGAAACAGTGTCAGACTTTATTTTGGGGGGCTCCAAAATCACTGCAGATGGTGACTGCAGCCATGAAATTAAAAGACGCTTATTCCTTGGAAGAAAAGTTATGACCAACCTAGATAGCATATTGAAAAGCGGAGATATTACTTTGCCGACTAAGGTCTGTCTAGTCAAGGCTATGGTTTTTCCTGTGGTCATGTATGGATGTGAGAGTTGGACCGTGAAGAAGGCTGAGTGCCAAAGAACTGATGCTTTTGAACTGTGGTGTTGGAGAAGACTCTTGAGGGTCCCTTGGACTGCAAGGAGATCAGCCCTGGGATTTCTTTGGAGGGAATGATGCTAAAGCTGAAACTTCAGTACTTTGGCCACCTTATGTGAAGAGTTGACTCATTGGAAAAGACTTTGATGCTGGGAGGGATTGGGGGCAGGAGGAGAAGGGGACAACTGCCAGGGTCCAGCCCCGGTGGATCCAGGGAATTCGAAGGTGGGGACGGCGTCGGCGTCTCTGGAAAAATACATATTTAATCACAGATATATAGAGAGATTAGAAACGGATAGTGTAGTAGGAAAATTAGTGGAGAAAAAGAGGCTGAATAACTTGGTTTACATGGAATAGTATCCATGCTCCAGATGGGAATTCAGCCAGAAAAACGGGAGCAAGAAAGAAACGACATGGGGGAATCAGTCTTTCCGGAAACTGATCCGATTTCTTTATTTTTTGGGTTTGTTTATATACCTTTTTTTACATATAGGGATGAATACAGAGTCACATGGGGGTCAGCAGTCCTGACCTTCATCGAAATCAGGTGCTTCACATAAATGTATAAAAAAAAAGGTCTTAGGGAATTTACATCATCTTCTGGCCATGAGACCTGCTGACATTTTATGATCCTTTCTGATAACCAAAAATCTTATTTCTTCCAAGGGTGTTTTTTCTTAAACCAGGCACCACCCTCCAAACAAGGTTACATTCCTATAGGGTGAGGGTGTAGTGAGTTACAATCAAGAAAGGAATTTATTTAACCCAAGGTTAACATGGTTAATCTTAAAGGTTAATACTTATTTCTACTTATTTCTCCTATATGCTTAAAGATTAATACTTATTTCTCCTATATGCTTAAAGATTAATACTTATTTCTCTTATATGCTTAAAGATTAATACTTATTTCTCTTATATGCTAGTTATATTCATTATAAGGGCAGGGAACATGGAGATTTAACAGCAAACATCAACCCAACAAGTGAAAATCCCTTCACCAATGTTCCCCTTAAGATCTATTTAGTCTTAAGATAGTGATAGTTACATTTTTACATAGCAAGGACACAGTGATTCATAACAAAGTACAATGATCAATTACAAAAGAGAAAATTTATTAACTCAAAAAGTCTAGTATTGCTGACCTTAAAAACTACTATATTTCTTTTTCTATATTCCAAATACATTGATTAATATATTCCCAGGTGCNTACACGGCCTGGCTCGTAGCTTCATTGAGTTATGCAAGCCCCTTCACCATGACAAGGTGGTGATCCATGGAGGGGGGATTATCACTATAGATACAGATTCCTGTGTGTATGTTATCTGGGACCTCTGATTTTATCCCTAACCATTTATTGTTACTTTTTTGAGATTGATTGTGTTTGAATTCTCAGCAATTATTTTGTGTTTTAAATGAGTTTCTTTGTATATTTTAAAAATTTTGCCTGTAAGAGATATCATATTCTTTTGTCTTCCTCTGTCTAGCTGACTTCATTTAGTGTATAATCCTCCAAGGTCCATCTTGTAGTGACCGATGGCATAATTGCAGTAGTGACTTTTCATGACTGAGGAATAGCCCATTGTTTATTTGTACCACATATTGTTTAAACTTTAATCTGTCCGTGAGCATTTTCTTATGTCTGTGTCTTGTAAGCAGTGTTGCAGTGAACGTTGAGGAGCATGTGTCTTTTGGAATGATGGTTTTCTCGGGAAAAATGGCCAACTGTGGTATGTCAGATTCTAGGCTTGATTCTTCTGAAAGTTTTTTTTTTTCCTGGCACGGGGAGGCTGTCCTTTCTGTGGCCGTTTCCAATGTCCATCCCGCTGAGCAAGTAGGGCAGGAAGTGGGGGTGTTACATCTCTTGCCAGCCCTCTACTGCATTTATTGTTTGTAGACTTCTTAGTATGACCATTCTTACTAGTGTGATTAGATTTCTTGTTGTTATTTTGATTGGCATTTCTCATGTAATAATTAGGGATGCTGAGCCTCTTGTCCTGCATCCCTTTGTTTTTCTTCTTTATTTTTCCTTAAAAGTGTATGAAGAAAATGTACCCGTTGAAGTTGCCTTCTTGAAAGTCAGTTGTGTTTGGACTTTATTTCTGCAACACCCACCCCCAGGCCCTTTCCTGAGGGCAGCTGTCATTAGCAGCCCCACAGGCGTTGTGAATGGAAGTGCCAGTAATGCGAGGTGTTTAAATTGTAGTTACAGGAAATGTCCACAAGGCGGCAGCACTACTTCATGTCCAACTCTGGTTCTTCAGGCAGGCAGACTTCAGGAAAGTCGGCTTCATGGGCTGTGAATTAGGGTGTAATGGACACGACTGAAGCGACTTAGCAGCAGCAGCAGCAGCAGCAGCAGTGCCTGAGAAGCACCCAGGGCCTTGTGTCTCACTATTTCTTCCGCTTCAGGCTTCACTGCTCCCTTTTGGACTCATCCCAACCTGGGACAGCGCTCTCTGCTGACCATCAAGGAGGCTGCACTTAGACAAAGAGGTTTCTTCTGGGGATGCCAGCAGTAAAGAGACCTGGGGGCTAGCTGTTTTCCAAGGTCCTCGTAGCCAGAGCATCAGGCCACTATCCTTTGGGTGCCCTAGGGTCTATGGTGCCAGCCAGGGCAAACCAAGTAGTCAGGTTTAAGTGGGGCTCCCACCCCTCAATTAAGGGCACCTGCCCCTACTGTCTCAACCCCTCTCTAGTCGTTCATGAATCCCAGGCCTGGTCAGGTTCCAGGGATTGGAAAGCAGCCTAAGTCAGAGAGATCCAGGGGGAAAAAATAGGCAATAGTCTCTTTTCTTTAATCTCATGCTGATACAATGTTGACCTATATTTGTTTTGGAGTTTTATGCTTGTTGTCAGTGTACAGGCTCCTAATTCAGTTACGACATATACGCACAGGGTATCTGGGGTGGTTTTTTTTTTAATTTTTTTTTTTTTTGCCATAAAGATTATTGAACAAGATTGAGTAAGCGCCCTGTGCTGAACATTATGTCCTTCTGAGGTATCTCTTCTGACTGTATGCGACATCAAGGACTGTAACCCTCTGGGTTCCTCTTTCCATGGATTCTCCAGGCATGAAAACTGGAGTTGATAGCCATTCCCTTCTCCTGGAGATCTTTTGTACCCAGGGGTTGAACACAGGCCTCCCACATTGCTGTCATATTATTTACCCTTTGAGCCTCCAAGGAACCCCTAGTATCTATTAGAGATACAGATTTTTTGTATATGTGGAAGGAAGGAGGAAGGAGATAATCCTTTGAATTATCTATTTTTTGTTTTTCAATTGTTCAGTTTTGTCCAACTCTTTGTGACCCTATGGGCTGCAGCACGTCAGGCTTCCCTGTCCTTCAGCATCACCTGGAGCTTGCTCATGTCCATTGCGTTGGTGATGCCATCCAACTATCTCATCAGGTACAGATTTCTGTGTATGTGTGGAAGGAAGGAAGGAGATAGTCATTGTGAATTATCTGTTATAGGTACGGATTTCAGTGTATATGTTAGAGATAGAATTTCTATGTTTATGTTAGAGATACAGATTTAAGTGTATGAGGAAGGAAGAAAGAAGGAGGGAAGGGAACGAAGGAAATAATCCTTGTGAAATACCTCTTATACAGATTTCTGTGTATACATTAGTCCTGAATTCATAATTCATCCCTGGCTATTTACTGGTGTTTTTTTTTTGTAATTCCTTGTTTCTATTTAAATTTTCAGAGTCTCTTTCTGTGTTGTAAATTACTTTGTTTGTATCTCTTTTTTTATTTGCCTAGAAGGAACACCATATGCTATTCTCTTCCTGTCTGTCTGAATACAATTAGTGTATGATCCTCCATGGTCCATGATTTCATCATTTTAGCGCTGCTTTTCCATGTCTGACTAATACCAGTGTATCTGTGTACCACATCTTTGATACTCTTTATTCTGTCGGAGGACATCGTGTGGCTCTGTGTCCTGGCTGCTGTAAGCAGTGCAGCAGTGAATGTTGGGGTGCATGTGTCTTTTGGATGGTGGTTTTCTCGGGGATAGAGGCCCCAGTGTGGATGTCAGATGCTAGGCTGTGCTCTCTTCAGTGGTTTATCTTCTGGCATGCTGAGGCTGTCTTCTCTAGGGGTGATGGCAATGTCCATCCCCACCAACTATGTACTGGGGTTCAGTCATGTCCTGGCTCTCTCCCACACTGACATTTGTAGACCTTTGAGGGTGTCCATTCTGACTGGTAGGATTTGATTCCCTGTTATTGTTTTGATTATCATTCCTTCTGTAATAATTAGACGCTGAATGGCTTGTCCTGTGGCTGTTTGGGTTTTTTTTTCCCTTCTTCTTCTTTCCATAAAGAATTTGAGGAAATTTACCTGTCCCAATTGGCTTCTTGAAAGTCGATTGTGTTTAGAAATTTTTCGGCAGAACCCACCCCAGGATATTTCCTGAGGGCAGCTCTCATTAACAGCCCTCTTGGCCTTGTGGACTGGACTTGCAGTTAAGCACTGCTGGGCAAGCTGTGTTTACAGGAAATGCCCACAGGACAGCAGCATTTCTTCATGCCCAGCTGCTGTTCCTGGAGCAGAGAGATCCTCGGAAAAACGGGCTTCCTGGGCTGTGCATTATAGTGGAAAGTGTGAGCAAACACTCAAGGGCCTGTGTCTCACTACTTCTTCCCCCTAAAGCTCCACCCTCCCCTTTAGACACCTCCCTACCTGGGCCACAGCACCCTGCTGAGGTGCCCAGGAGGCTGCATCTCAGGCAGAAGGCTAGAATTGGGGACCCCAGCACAAGATCAAGAAGAGAGGTGAATTGTCCATAGTCCTAGAGGTCAGAAGGCTGAGCCACCGTCTTTTGGGTGCCCTGGGGACTTTGTTCCCAGCCAAGCAAACCAGACAGTACAGGTTTAAAAGGTAGGTCAATTAAGGACACCCTGCCCAGATGTCTCATCCCCATCTAGTCTAGCCATGGGACCCAAGACTACTCAGGCTCCAGGGGTGGGTTGGAAGCCTAAGTCAGGGAGTTTGGAGGGAACAAAATAGGCATTCCTTTTCTTTCTTTCACTTTTCTTTAATCTCCAATCCTTTGTTTTAGGTCAGTCTGTGTGCAGCCACCTGATTCAATTATGACATACACAAACAGCATATCTCTTGTTTGGGGGATTCTTTTGCCACAGAAGTTATTGCAGAAGGTTGCACAAAGTTCCCTCTGCTGAACATCATGTCCTTCTGGGAATATCTGTTAGATATACAGATTTTTTTTTTTGTATTTGTGGAAAGAAGGAAGGGAGGAGAGAATCCTTGTGAATTATCTATGACAGATAGAGATTTCTGTGTATATGTTAGAGGTACAGATGTCTGTGGATATTTGGAAGAAAGGAAGAAAAGATAATCATTTTGGATTATATGTTAAAATTACAGATTCCTGTGTATGTTAGTACTTACCTCCGAATTTATGCCTGCCCCTTTATTGTTTCTTTTTCTGAGACTGGTTGTTTGGTTTTGAATTCTTAGGGATTTTTGTGTATTTTAAATGAGTTCTTTTGTATATTTTTTAAATTTTGCTTGTCAGGGCTATCATATTCTTATCTGTCTTCCTCTCTCAGGCTGACGTCACTTAGTGTATGATCCTCTAAGGTCCATCCTGGTAGCAACCGATAGTATAATCTCAGTGGTGACTTTTCATGACTGAGTAAAGCCCACTGCGTATATGTACCACATGTTCTTTCAGCTTTAATCTAGTGGTGGACGTTTTCTTGGGTCTGTGTTCAGCTGCTGTTAAGTAGTGTTGGGGTGCATGTGTCTTTTGGAATCATGGTTTTCTTGGGATATAGGACCAGGTGTGGGTATGTAAGATCCTAGGTTTAACTCTCTTGAAAGGTTGTTGTTTTTTCTCCTGACATTCGTCGGCTGTCCTTTCAGTGCTGTTGCCAATGTCCATCCCACCGACTGTGTCTGGCAGTGGGGTAGCAGGGTTAGTTACATCTCTTGCCAGCCCTCTACTGTATTTATTGTTTGTAGACTTCTTTCAATAGCCATTCTGACTAGTGTGATTTAATGTCTTGTTATTTTGGTTGACTTTCCTCCTGTATAATTAGGGATGCTGAGCATCTTGTCCTGTGGCCGTTGAGGATTGTTTTTGTCCTTTTTTTCCCCTTAAAGTGTGTGAAGAAAAGTTACCTGTTACAGCTGGCTTATTGAAAGTTGGTTGTGTTTGTAATTTATCTGCAATACCTGCCCCAGGAACTTTCCTGAGGGCAGCTGCCATTAGCAGCCCTATCAGTTCAGTTCAGTCACTCAGTCACGTCGAACTCTTCGCAACCCCATGGACTGTAGCACGCCAGGCCTCCCTGTCTATCACTAACTCCTGGAGTTTACTCAAACTCATGTCCATTGAGTTGGTGATGCCATCCAACCATCGCATCCTCTGTCGTCCCTTCTCCTCCCACCTTCAATCTTTCCCAGCACCAGGGTCTTTTCCAAGGAGTCAGTTCTTCGCATCAGGTGGCCAAAGTATTGGAGTTTCAGCTTCAGCATCAGTCCTTCCAATGAATATTCAGGACTGATTTCCTTTAGGATGGACTGATTGGATCTCCTTGCAGTCCAAGGGACTTTTAAGAGTCTTCTCCAACAACACAGTTCAAAAACATCAATTCTTCTGCACTCAGCTTTTTTATAGTCCAACTCTCACATCCATACATGACTACTAGAAAAACCACGGCTTTGACTAGATAGAGCTTTGTTGAGTAATATCTCTGCTTTTTAATATGCTGCCTAGGTTGGTCATAGCTTTTCTTCCAAGGAGTAAGCATCCTTTAATTTTATGGCTGCAATCACCATCTGCAATGATCTTAGAGCCCAAAAAAGTAGTCTATCACTCTTTCCAGTGTTTCCCCATCTATTTGCCATGAAGTGATGGGACCAGATGCCATGATCTTAATTTTCTAAATGTTGAGTTTTAAGCCAACTTTTTCACTCTCCTCTTTCACTTTCATCAAGAGGCTCTTCAGTTCCTCTTCATTTTCTGCCATAAGGGTGGTGTCATCTGCATATCTGAGGTTATTGATATTTCTCCCGGCAATCTTGATTCCAGCTTGTGCTTCTTCCAGCCCAGCGTTTCTCATGATGTACTCTGCATATAAGTTAAATAAGCAGGGTGACAATATACAGCCTTGACATATTCCTTTTCCTATTTGGAACCAGTCTTTTGTTCCATGTCCAATTCTAACTGTTGCTTCCTGAACTGCATACAGATTTCTCAAGAGGCAGGTCAGATGGTCTGGTATTCCCATCTCTTTCAGAATTTTCCAAAGTTTGTTGTGTTCCACACAGTCAAAGGCTTTGGCAGTCCCATAGGCTTTTTGTGAATTGGAGGTGACATGATGCGTGTGTTCAAGTTGTAGTTACAGAAAATGTCCACCAGGCGGTAGCACTTCTTCATGCCCAACTCTGGGCCTCCTGCAACCCAGAGCCTTAAGGAGAGCCGGCCTCCTGGGCTGTGAATTGGAGTGGGATGTAAATGGCACCCCACTCCAGTACTCTTGCCTGGAAAATCCCATGGACTGAGGAGCCTGGTAGGCTGCAGTCCATGGGGTCGCTAAGAGTCAGACAAGACTGAGCGACTTCACTTTCACTTTTCACTTTCATACATTGAAGAGGGAAATGGCAACCCACTCCAGTGTTCTTGCCTGGAGAATCCCAGGGACGGGGGAGCCTCATGGGCTGCTGTCTATGAGGTCGCAGAGTTGGACACGACTGAAGCGACTTAGCAGCAGCAGCAGTGCCTGAGCAAATATGCAAGGGCTTGTGTCTCACTGCTTCCCCTTAAAGCTACTCCCCTCCCCTCCAGAACTCTCCCAGCGTGGGCCATAGCCCCTGGTGAGGGGCCTAGGGGGCTGCACTCTCAGGAAGGAACCTTGAACTGAGGACCCCAGCACCAGGAGACCTGGAGGCTACTTGAATTTTCCAAGGTCCTCAATGTCAGAGGGTCATGCCACCATCCTTTGGGTGGTACTAGGGCGTTACAGATACAGGTATTTTTGTGGGTGAAGGAAGAAGTGAGGGGAAGAGATAATCTTCGTGGATCATCTATTACAGATTTTGGTGTATATGTTGGAGTAATGGATTTCTGTGTATTTGTCAGTCCCAAACGCCTAGGAAAACATCCTGGCCCTTTATTTTTTTTTTTCCTAATTCTTTGTGTTTGAATTCTCAGAAGCTTCTTTTCTGCTGTGAATTATGTTCTTTTTTAACCTCTCTTTATGTTGCCCAGAAGGCTCTTCATCTGGGATTTTCTTCCTTTGGCTGATTTCAATTAACATATGACCCTCTAAGGCCCGCCCTTGTAGCGACCAGTAGCGTGATTTCATAATTTCAGGTGTGCTTTTCATGGCCAAGTAATAGTCTACGGTAAGTATGTACCCCATCTTGTTTAAACTTCAAGCTGTGGGTGGAAATTTTGTTGTTCTGTGTCTTAGCTGTGAACGTTGGGGTGCATGTGTCTTTTTGAATGATGGTTTTCTCGGGATGTACTCCAAGTGTGGGAATGTCAGATTCTGTACTTGAAATTTTATTTTTCTGACATGCAGAGACTGTCTTTTCTAGTGACTGTTGCCAATGTCCATTTCCAGTGACGTGTATGAGGGTTCCCTCACCTCCTGGCTCTCTCCTACATTTATTTCTTATAGACTTGTGTGGATGGCCTTTCTGACGGGTGTAGGGCGATATTTGTGGTCATTCTGTCTTCCTTCCTGCGATAATTAGGGGTGCTGAACATCTTGTCTTGTTGCAGTTTGGGGTAGTTTTTTTTTTTTTTCCTTAAAGGGTGTGAGGAAATTTTACGTGTTGCAGTTGGCTTTTTGAAAGTCGGTTGTGCTTGGAATTTATTCCTGCAATATCCACCCCAGGTCATTTCCTGAGCGCTGTACAAGCCCCACAGGCTTTGTCAGTGGGAAGTGGCATTAAGTATCCGTGTTCCGGTTGTAGTTACAGGTAATGTCCATAAGGTGGCAGCACTGCTTCATGCCAACTCTGGTTCTACAGGCAAACAGCCTGTAGGAAAGTCGACTTTCGCAGCTGTGAATGAGTGGAATGTGCCTGAGCATACACCCAAGGCTTTGTGTCTCACTGCTTCTTCCCCTTAATGCTTCACCCTCCGTTTCAGACTCATCCCAATCTGGGGCACCACTCCCTGCTGACGTGCCTAGGAGGCTGCACTCTCAGGAAAGAGGCTTCAGCTGGCGACCCCAGTGCCAGGAGACCTGGAGGCTAGGTGAATTTTCCAAGGTCCTCGTGGCCAGAGGTCAGGCCACCATCCTGTGCGTGCACTAGGGTCTATGGTCCCAGCCAGGCCAAACCGGAGAGTACACGTTTAAGAGCGGGCCCAATTAAGGCCACCCCTCCCAACTGTTGGGGCTCCTCTCCAGTTCAGTCATGTGACCCAAGCCTGGTTGGGTCCAGGGACTGAAAAGCAGCCCAGGTCAGGGAGATCGGAGGGACTAAAATAGGCATTGCTTTCTTCTCTTCTTTAATCTCATGCAGATGCTATGTTGGCCTATATTTGATTTGTAGTATTGTGCTTGTTGTCAGTGAACAGGCTCCTAATTTGGGTTTGCCATATACATTACAGCATGTCTGTTCTTTTTTCAATTGTTTGCCATAGAGATTATTGAACAAGGTCAAGTAACCTCCCTGGGCTGAATATTATGTCCTTCTGGTGTATCTATTCTGACCGTGTATCTTCTGGTGTATCAATATGCCAGAGACACCAAGGACTGTAGCCTGCTATGTTCTTCTTTCCATGGAATTCTCCAAACACAAATACTGGAGTAGGTACCATTCCCTTCTTTTAGGGATCTTTTGGACCTAGGCATTGAACCCAGGTCCTCCGCATTGCCTTCATATTATTTACCCTTTTTTGTGTCACCAGAAAAGCCCGTAGTATCTATTAGAGATACAGATTTTTTATATATGTGGAGGGAAGGAGAAAGGAGATAATCCTTGTGAACTGTCTATTACAGATACAGATTTTTCTGTATATGTTAGACATATGAATTTGTGTGTATATGTTAGACATACAGATGTCTCTGTATACGTGGAAGGAAGGAGAGAATCCTTGCAGATTATATATTACATGTATAAATTTCTGTGTATATGTTAGAGATACAAATTTCTATGTATACGTTAGAGATATAGATTTCTCTGTATATATCAGTTTTGATTTCCTAATTCACCCCTGGCCTTTACTGTTTCCTTTTTGTTTTGTAATTCCTTGTTTGTGTTTGAGTTTTCAGAGTCTCTTTCTCTGTTGTAAAGTAGTTCATTTGTACCTCTTTTTTCATTTGCGCAGAAGGACTGTCCTATGCTACTTTCTTCCTCTGTCTAGCTGATTTCACTTAGTGTATGATCTTCCAAGGTCCATCCTTGTAGTAACAGATGGCATAGTTTCATAGTCTCAGTGGTGGCTTTTCATGGCTGAGTAACATTCGAGTGTGTATATGTATCACATATTCTTAGTTTGTTGGTGGACATTTTCTTGAATCTGTGTCTTGGTTGCGGAACATAGTGCTACAGTGAAAGTTCGGATGCACGTGTCTTTTGGAATGCTGATTTTCTCAGGCTACAGTCCCATACGTGTCAGATCTTAGGCCTAGCTCCTTTGAAATGTTTTTATTCTGGCACATGGAGGCTATCCTTTCAATGGCTGTTGCCAACGTCCGTACCACAGACCAAGTCAGGATGGGGGGGCAGGGAGTGTTAGATCTCATGCCAGTTCGCTACTGCACTTATTGTCTGTAGAATTTTTAGAATGGCCATTCTGACCAGTGTGATTAGATTTCTTATTGTTATTTTGATTGACTTTCCTCCTGTATAATTAGAGATGCTGAGAATCTTGTCCTGTGGTCCTTTGTGGATTGTTTCTTTTCTTTTTTTCTCCTTAAAGTGCGTGTAGAAAAGTTAGCAGATGCGGTTGGCTTCCTGAAAGTCTGTTGTGTTTGCAGTTTATGTCTGCAGTACCCACCCCAGGACCTTTCATGAAGGCAACTGTCATTAGCAACCCCACAGGCCTTGTCAATCGGAGGTGCCAGTAAACAAGGTGTTTAAATTGTAGTTAAGGGAAATGTCCACAAGGAACCAGCACTGTTTCACATCCAACTCTGGTTCTTCAGGCAAACAGACTTCAGGAAAGTTGGCTTCCTGTGCTGTGAATTAGAGTGTAATGTGCCTGAGCAAACATCCCAGTGAAAGGTTGTTGCTGAGCCATGAAAGATGCCAGGATTCTTGGCCTCCGGAGGAGAGGAATTCAAGTTGGGGCCAGTGATGAGGCTGGATCACTCAGAGCTTTTGTGTAATAAAGTTTTATTAAAGTATAGAAGAGAGAGAGAAAGCTTCTGACATAGACATCAGAAAGGGGCAGAAAGAGTGCCCCCTGCTAGTCTTTAGCTGGATGTTATATACCTATCAGCAAGCTGTTCATTAGAGAAAGGAGATGTCTCAGAACTCAGAGTGGCACCAGGCCCCTCGCCCACAACATGCATTTTGAGGTAACATTGGCACATGGTGAGTCATCCCGGGCCATAAAACAATCGACATGAATCTTGAAGAAAGACAGGTTTCCAAGCAAATATATAGTTTCATTAACATAGATTAAGTGAGCAATGTATGAGTAAAACATACAGGTTTGTTGAGCCATTATTGGTTCTGAGTCTTAACCGACTTGAAGAAAGACAGAGTCTAGGGTAAATACATAGTTCATTAACATAGCTTAAGACAAACATTTCCATAAGAAAAACACATTGGTTAGCTCAACATTTGAGAAAAGTCAAGTTCAGGTGGAGCCAGGTGTCGTCATGGCAACACAAAATTGTAGGAGGAACCTCATTTTAATTTTGTACAGAGAGGGGGAAAAAATCTGACATTTGTTTCCTCCTGCTGCTTGAGAGAGAGAGAAAAAATGTCTGACACTTGCAGCCTATTTCCTCTGTTTGGAGACCCCTGGCCTTCCTGCCTGTTACCCCCTCACAGGGCCTTGTGTCTCCCTACTTCTTCCCCATAAGGCTCACCCCTCCCTTTCATACCCCAGCCTGGGGCACCACTGCCTGCTGACCCTTCAGCTAGGGACCCCGGCATGAGGAGACATGGAAGCTAAGTGACTTTTCCAAGGTCCTCGTGGCCAGAGGGTCAGGCCACCATCCTTTGGGGGCACTAGGGTCTATGGTCCCAGCCAGGGCAAACAAGACAGTCAGGTTTAAGAGGGGCTCAGTTAAGGGCACCTGCCCCAACTGGCTCAACCCCTCTCCAGTCCAGTCATGCGACCTGAGCCTGGTCATGTTCCAGGGACTGGAAAGCAGTCCAGGTCAGGGAGATCAGTGTTTGGGTGGGGCTGGGCAATACGCATTGCTTTTTTCCCTTTAACCTCATGCCGATACAGTGTTGCCCTATATTTGATTAGCAGTTTTGTTCTTGTCAGTGTAGAGTTTCCTGATTCTGTTGTGCAGTATACATACAGCATATATCTTTTTTTCAGTTCTTTGCCATGGAGATTATTGGACAGGGTGCTGTACATCATGTCTTTCTGGAGTATCTATTTGGACTCTATGTTACCTAAAGGACAGTATAGCCCAGGGTTTCTCTTTCCATGGATTCCCCAGGCATGGATAGTGGTGTGGGTAGCCATTCCCTTCCCCTGGGGATCTTTTGGACCCAGGGGTTGAGCCCACATCTCCCTCATTGCCAGCATATTCTTAACCCTTTGGCCACGAGGGAAGCTCTGAGTATCTATTAGAGGTACAGATTTTTTATATATGTGGAGGGAAGGAGGAAGGAGGTAATCCTTTGTATGATCTTTTACGGATACAGATTTCTGTGTATATGTTAGACATACGGATTTGTGTGTATATGTTAGACACACAGTTTTCTGTGTACATGTGGAAGGAAGGAAGACAATCCTTGTGAATTATCTATTACAGATACAGATTTCTGTATATATGTTCGAGACACAGGTTTTTGTGTATATGTAGTCCTGAATTCCTAATTAACCCCAGGCCCTTTATTGTTTCTTTTCTTTGGAATTCCTTGTTTGTGTTTGAATTTTCAGAGTCTCTTTCTGTGCTGTGAATTCGTTTCTTTGTGTCTTTTTTATTTGACTGGAAGGAACATCATATGCTATTTTCTTCCTCTGTCTCCTGAATACACTTAGTGTGTGACCCTCCAATGTCCATCCTTGTAGCCACTGGTGGCTTAATTTCATAATTTCAGTGCTGCTTTTTCATGGCTGACAAATAGTCCAGTGTATTTATTTACCACATTTCTTTAAGCTTTAATCTGTCAGAGGACATTTTGTCATTCTGTATCTTGGCTATTATAAGCAGTACAACAGTGAGTATTGGGGTGCATGTGTCTTTTTGAATGATAGATTTCTGGAAATATAGGCCCAGGTGTGGATGTCATATACTAGGCTTAGCTCTCTTGAAATGTTTGTATTCTGGCATGCAGAGGCTATCTTTTCTTGGAGAAGGCAATGGCACCCCACTCCAGTACTCTTGCCTGGAAAACCCCATGGACGGAGGAGTCTGGTAGGCTGCAGTCCGTGAGGTCACTAAGAGTCGGACACGACTGAGTGGCTTCACTTTACTTTTCACTTTCATGCATTAGAGAAGGAAATGGCAACCCACTCCAGTGTTCTTGCCTGGAAAATCCCGGGACGGCAGAGCCTAGTGGGCTGCCGTCTATGGAGTCACACACAGTCAGACACGACTGAAGCACCTTAGCAGCAGCAGCAGCAGCAGCAGCAGGCTTAGCTCTCTTGAAACGTTTGTATTCTGGCATGCAGAGGCTGTCTTTTCCAGGGGTTGTTGGCAGTGTTCATTCCCACCAACCTTGTATTGGGGTTCAATCAGCTCCTGGCCCTCTCCCACATTTACTGTTTGTAGACTTTTGTGGATCTCCATTCTGACTGGTGGGATTTGATTTCATGTTATCGTTTTGATTGTCTTTCCTCCTGTAATACTTAGGGATGCTGAACATCTTCTCCAGTACCTTTTTTTTTCATAAAGGATTTGAGGAAATTCACCTGTTGCAGTTGGCTCCTTGAGTTGGTTGTGTTTGGAATCCATTTCTGCAATACCCTCCCCAGGATTTTTCCTGAGGGCAGCTGTCATTAGCAGCCCCATCAGTTCAGTTCAGTCGCTCAGTCGTGTCCGACTCTTTGCGACCCCATGAATTGCAGCACGCCAGGCCTCCCTGTCCATCACCATCTCCTGGAGTTCACTCAGACTCACGTCCATCGAGTCCATGATGCCATCCAGCCATCTCATCCTCTGTCGTCCCCTTCTCCTCCTGCCCCCAATCCCTCCCAGCATCAGAGTCTTTTCCAATGAGTCAACTCTTCACATGAGGTGGCCAAAGTACTGGAGCTTCAGCTTTAGCATCATTCCTTCCAAAGAAATCCTAGGGTTGATCTCCTTCAGAATGGACTGGTTGGATCTCCTTGCAGTCCAAGGGACTCTCAAGAGTCTTCTCCAACACCACAGTTCAAATGCATCAATTCTTCGGCGCTCAGCCTTCTTCACAGTCCAACTCTCACATCCATACATGACCACAGGAAAAACCATAGCCTTGACTAGACGGACCTTAGTCAGCAAAGTAATGTCTCTGCTTTTGAATATACTATCTAGGTTGGTCATAACTTTTCTTCCAAGGAGTAAGTGTCTTTTAATTTCATGGCTGCAGTCACCATCTTCAGTGATTTTGGAGCCCAAAAAAATAAAGTCTGACACTGTTTCTACTGTTTCCCATCTATTTCCCATTAGGCCTTGTGAATGGAGGTACCAGTAAGCACGGGTGTACAAATTGTAGTTACAGGAAATGTCCACAAGGCGGCAGCACTACTCCATGCCCAACTCTGCAACCAGACCCTTAAGGAGTGCCGGCCTCTTAGGCTGTGAATTACAGTGGAACGTGCCCGAACACACACTTAGGGGCTTGCGTCTCACTACTTCTGAGCTTCTTCCCTTCCCTGGAGACTCATCCTAGCCTTGGCCACACAACCTCAGGTGAGGGGCCCAGGAGGCTGCAGTCCAGGAAGGGTCCTTGAATTGAGGACCGCAGCACTGGGAGACCTGGAGGCTCCATGACTTTCCAGCCTTTGAGCTCAGAGTGTCGTGCCACCATTCTCCGGGTGCCCTGGGGCGTGTGGTCCCAGCCGGAGGATACCAGACAGTGCAGGTGTCATAGGGTCTAGATTAAGGGCACACTTCCTGGTGTCATGACCCCACCCCAGTCCAGCCGTAGGAACCAAGCCTCCTCAGGCTCCAGGAATGGGATTGGAGCCCATGTCAGGGAGGCAAGAGCAATGAAATAGATACTTCTTTTATTTCCTTTTCTTTTCTGTAATCTCATGCTTTTGCCATGTTGGAATATAGTTGATTTGTGGTTTTGTGCTTGTCATAGTATATGGCTGCTTTTTTCAGTTATGATGTATACATACAGCATATCTATGCTTACTTGGATTCTTTTTCCTTAATGGTTATTGCAGAAGGTAGAGGAAAGTTCCATTTGCTGAACATCAGATCCTTGTGTAGTTTCTATTACAGATACAGATTTCAGGGTATATGTTGGACTAACAGATTTCTGTGTGTGTATATGTTAGTCCCAACCTATTCCGAATGCATCCTGGCCACTTTTTTTTTTCAATTCTTTGTGTTTGAATTCTCAGAGGATCCTTTTGTGTTGTGATTAGTTCCTTTTTCATTTCTTATGTTGCCTAGAAGGTCTTCATCTGCTATTTTCTTCCTTTGTCCTGCAAATTTCACTTAGTGTATGATCCTCCAAGGTCCACCCTTGTGGAGATCAGTGGCCTAATATCACAATTTCAGTGGTGCTTTTGTTTTTATCGCTGAGTAATGGTCCATGGTTAATATGTACATCTTAAGTTTTAAGCTGTGGGTGGAAATTTTGTGTTTCTGTGTCTTGTCTATTGTAAGTAATGCTGCAGTTAACACTGGAGTTCATGTATCTTTTTGAATGATGGTTTTCTCAGGATATAGCCAAGGTGTGGGAATGTCAGACCTTGGTTTAACTATCTTGAAACTTTAACTTCTGACATGCAGAGTCTGTCTTTTCTAGTGACTGTTGCCAATGTGCATTCTCCCACCAACAGTATATGGGGGTTCCCTCACCTGCTGGTGCTCTCCTACATTTGTTGCTTGTAGACTTGTGTGGATGGCCATTCTGACTGGTGTGGTGTGATATTTGTTGCCATTTTGTCATTCTTCATGTAATAATTAGGAATGCTGTGCATCTTGTCCTTTGGGCATTTTGGTTTTTTTTTTTTTCTTTAAGGGTGTGAGGAAAATTTACCTGTTGCAGTTGGCTTCTTGAAAGTCAGCTGTGTTTGGAATTTATATCTGCAATACCCACCCCAGGACCTTTCCTGAGGACAGCTGTCATTAACAGACCCCAGGCATGTGAATTACACCTCCAATTAAGCACTGATGGTTAAAGTCTAGTTACAGGAAATATCCACACGGCAACAGCAGCTCTTCATGCCCAACCCTGCTTCATTGGGCAATGAGATCCTTAGGGAAAACCAGCTTCCTGGGCTGTGAATTAGGCTGGAAAGTGCCTGAGCAAACACCCAAGGACTTGTGTCTTACTACTCTTCCCCCTAAAGCTTCACCCCTCCCCTCCATACTCCTCCCTACCTGGGCCACAGCACCTTGCTGAGGTGCCTAGAAGGCTGCACTCTCAGGAAGGAAGTGAACTGGGGACCCCAGCAACCAGAGACCTGGAGGCTAAGTTACTTTTCCAAGGTCCTGGTGGTCAGATGGTTGGGCCACCATCTTTTGGGTACACTGGGGACTTTGTTCACAACCAAGCCAACCAGACCATACAGGTTTAAGTGGGGCCTCAAGTAAGGGCACCCTGTCCAGCTGTCTGCGCCATCCAGTCCAGCAGTGGGACCCAAGCCTGCTCAGGTTCCCGGGGGTGGGACAGCAGCCCAAGTCAGGGAGGTTGGAGGTAACCAAATGGACATTCCTTTTCTTTCACTTTCTTTACTCTCCAGTTTTGTGCTTCTTGTCAGTGGGCAGCTGCCTGATTCAGTTATGACGTACAACATATCTCTTGTTTGGGGGATTCATTCACCACAGAGCTTATTTCAGAAGGCCAAGGAAAGTATCATCTGCTGAAAATCATGTCCATCAGGATTACCTTTAGAGATGCAGCTGTTTTGTATTTGTGAAAGGAAGGAAGGGAGGAGATAATCCTTGTGAATTATCTATTACAGATATCATTTTCTGTGTATATGTTGATATGCAGATTTCTGTGTAATTTGGAAGGATGAAAGAAAGGAAAAATATAATCCTTGTGGATTACCAATTACAGATACAGATTCCTGTGTATGTTAGTTGTGACCCTTTGAATTTATCCCTGCCCCTTTACTGTTACTTTTGGGGGATTGTTAGTGTTTGAATTCTCAGGGAAAGTTTTTTGAGTTTTAAATGATTTTCCTTCATATGTTTTAAAAATTTTGCCTGTAGGGATATCATATTCTTTTGTCTTCCTCTGTCTCACTGACTTCACTTAGTGTATGATCCCCCCAAGGTTCATCCTTGTAGTGACTTTTGGCATAATTTCATAACTTCAGTGGTGGCTTTTCAAGGCTGAGTAATAGTCCATTGTATCCATGGACCACTTTTTCTTTAGATTTTAATCTGTCAGTGGACATTTGCTTGGCTCTGTTTCCTGGCTCCTATAAGTAGTGCTGAAGTGAACATGGGGTGCATGTGTCTTTTTGAATGATGGTTTTCCTGAGATATATGACCAGCTGTGGGTATGTCAGATCCTAGGATTAGCTCCTTTGAAAGTTTTTTTCCCTGACATGCAGACTCTCCTTTCAGTGACTGTTGCCAGTGTCCACTGTGTTGGGTAGGGGAAGCAGGTGTTACATCTCTTTCCAACTGTCTACTGCATTTATTGTCTGTGGACTTCTTAGAATGGCTATTCTGACTAGTGTGATTTGATTTCTTGCTATTTTGATTGACTTTCCTCCTGTAATAATTAGGGATACTGAGCATGTTGTCCTGTGGCCGTTTGGGGATTATTTTTCATCCTTAAATCATGTGAGGAAAATGTACTTGTTGCAATTGGCTTCTTGAAAGTCATGTTTGGAATTTATTTCTCCAATGCCTACCCCAGGACCTTTCCTGAGGGCAGCTGTCATAAGCAACCTCACAGAACTTGTCAGTTGGAGTTGTCAGTAAGCAAGATGTTTAAGTTGTAGTATTAGGAAAAGGCAGCAACACTGTTTCGTGTCCAACTCTGGTTCTTCAGGCAAACTGAGCCTTTGGGAAAGCTGGCTTCCTGGGCTGAGAATTAGAGTGGCACTCACCTGAGCAAACACTCAATGCTTTGTGTCTCACTTCTTCCCCTTAAGGCTTCTCCCCTCCCCTTCAGACTCATCCCAACCTGGGGCACTGCGCCCTGCTGAATCGCCTAGGAGGCTGCACTCTCAGAGAAGAGGCTTCAGCTAGAGACCCCAGCACCAGGGTCCTGCAGGCCAGGTGACTTTTCAAAAGTTCTCATGGTCAGAGGCTCAGGCTACCATTTTTGATGCACTAGGGTCTATAGTCCAAGCTAGGGAAAACCAGATAGTACAGGTTTAAGAGGGGACTCAAAAAGGATACCTGGCCCTACTGTGTCAGCCCCTCTCCAGTCCAGTCATGGGCCCCAAGCCTGCTCAGGGTCAGGCATGGCAAACAGCACATGTCTGGGAGATCAGAGGGAATAAGAGAGGCATCACTCTTTTCTGTTCTTTAACCTCGTGCTGATACGGTGTAGCCCTATATTTGATTTGCAGTTTTGTTCTTATTGTCAGTATACAGGCTGCTTATTCTGTTCTGCATATACACACCGCATATCTGTTCTTTTTTCAATCATTTGCCAGAGAGGTTATCAAACAAGGTCCAGTAAGCTCCCTGTGCTGAACATTATGTCCTTCTAAAGTATCTATTCTGACTCCATGGGACCCCAAGGGCTGAAGCCCGCTGGGATCCTCTTTCCATGAATTCTCCAGGCAAGAACAGGCCTCTAGGTAAACCCTCAGCTCGGGTGTGACTATGAGGCCTCGAGCCAGACTTTCAGCTCCTTGTGTCTATGACACCTCCAGGCAGACGCTCAGCTTGTCTCTCTGAAGGCCTCTAGGCTGATGCTCAGCTCGAGTGAGACCATGGGCATCTAGACAGACTCTCAGCTCTTATCTACATCTTGTCCTGTAGCCATTTGGGTTCTTTTTCTTTTTTTCTTTCCTTAAAAGGTGTGACGAAAGTTGACCTCTGAAAATGGAAAGTCGGTTGTGTTTGGAATTCATTTCTGGAATACCTGCGGCAGGACCTTTCCTGAGGGCAGCTGTCATTAACTGCCCCACAGGCCTTTTGAATTGGAGGTGCTAGTCAGCCCTGATGCGCAAGTTGTAGTTACAGGAAATGTCCACAAGGCGGCAGCACTTCTTCACGCCCAACCCTGGCTCCACCTGCAACCAGAGCCTTAGGGAAAGTCGGCTTTCTGGGCTGTGAATTAGAGTGGAAAGTGCCTGAGTAAACACCCAGGGGCTTGTATCTCAGGACTCCGTCCCCTCTAGCCTCGTGCCTACCTGGAGCACGCTCCCTGCTGAGGTGCCTAGGAGGCTGCTCTCTCAGGAAGGAGTCTTGAGCTGCAGACCCCAGCACCAGGAGACTGGGGTCTGGGTGATTTTCCGTGTTCCTCCAAGTCAGAGGGTCGGGCTATTAGGATTTGGGTGCACTAGGGATTCTGGCCCCAGTCAGGGCAAAACAGACAGTACAGGTTTAAGGGGGCTCATATGAAGGACACCCTGCTCGGCTGTCTGAACCCCACTCCCATCCAGCCCTGGAACTGAAGTCTACTCAGGTGCCAGGATTCAAATAGCATCCTAAGTCAAGCAGGTTGCAGGGAACAAACTAGGATCTACAGACTCTAGGCAGATACTCAGCATTACTTTTCTTTTAATTTCACGCTGATGCTATGTTGAAATCTAGTTGGTTTGCAGTTTTGTCCTTGTCCACAGGGTACAACGGACTGATTCAGTTACAGCATATACATATGGGCTTTAGTATTTTTTATTATTCTTTGCCATCGAGGTTATTGAACAAAGTTGAGTCAAGTTCTCTGTGCTGAATATCAGATCCCTATGGGACATTTATTAGAGGTACAGTTTCCTTGTACTTGTGCAAGGAGCAAAGAAACGTAATAATCCTTGTGGTTTATCTGTTACAGCTACAGATTTCGTTGTATATGTTAGAGATAAATATTTCTCTGTATATTGTTATGCCCAAGTTGAGAAATCTCCCAATAACCACCAGGGAGCCGATATCCAATGCAAAAGCAAGAGAGTTTTTACCAAGCTCGAGCTGGGGCTCCCACCGTTACCAACGCAGCAGCTAAGGAGAGGAGCCCCGAGTTTTGGGTTACACTGCTTTTATGGGGAATTTCAGGTAAAAGGGTAAAAACGGGGTGTTCAGGCTGAAGGACAACTGATTGGTTACCTTCTTCTATAGGGCTGTGTGTGGATTCCTGATTGGTTTTTGCTTTCAAGGTAAATCACAGGTTCCTGAACGTAAAGTCAGGAGGTTTAACCTAGGACCGATTGGCTCGTGGGCAGTGGGGCAAGGTTGGGTAATAGCCAAAGTCTAAGTCTGTTTGCCCGGAACCTTTACAAAATGGAGTTCTTTTACAAGATGGAATAGCTTAGGCTCTTCATATATGTGTCCAGAACAAAGGAAAGAAGAACGAATGGAAGGAAGGAAGTATGGAAGGCAAAAGATAATCCTTATGTATTAGTTAATAGAGACACATATTTCTGTGGGTATGTTAGAGATAGCAGAGAAGGAAAAGGCAACCCACTCCAGTATTCTTGCCTGGGAAATGCCATGGGCAGAGGAGCCTGGCGGCCAGAGTCCAGGGGGTCTGCAACATGTGGGACACAACTGAGGCCAAACAACGACGACAGAGACACATTTCAGTACATACGCAGAAGGAAGGAGACAGTCCTTGTGGATTACTATTATGGAATTTCTCTGCATAGGGTAGTAACAACCTCCTAATTCATCCCTGGCACTTTGCTTTCTTTTTTGAATTCTTTGTGTTTGAATCTCAGAGTTTCTTTTTATGTTGTAAATTACTTCCTCTGTATCTTTTTTTTCTTTCTTTCAGTTTTGCCCCCAAGGGACATCATGGGCTATTTTCTTCCTCTGTTGCTGACTTCACTTACTGTACTTTCCTCCAAGGGCCATCCTTGTGGGGACCACTGGCATAATTTCATTATTTCAGTGGTGATATTTCAGGTCTGAGTAATAGCCCCTTCTATATCTGTACCACATTTGTTTATCTGTCAGTGGACCTTTTCTTGGGTCTGTGTCCTGGCAGTACCACTGCGGTGAAGGCTGGGGCTCGTGTCGTTTTGAATAACGGTTTTTTGTAATGCAGGCCCAGGTGTGGGTATTAGAATGCTAGGTTTAGCTCTCTTGACATTTTTGGCTGTCCCTTCAAGTGACTGCTGCCAATGTCTGTTTGCAGGGGATGTGAAGGGGGTGTTCCATCATCTCCTGGCTCTCTCCTCCATGTACGCTTTGCAGACAGAATAGCCATTCTGTTAGATGGGATTTGATTTCTTGTTGTTTTGATCGGCATCAGTCCTGTAATAATTTGGGACACTGAGCATCTTGTCCTTGGCCACTTGGGTTCTCTTTTTCTATTTTTTTTTCTTCTTAAAGAGTATGAGGAAAATTGACCTTAGAAACTGGCTTCTTGAAAGTCCGTTGTGTTTGGAATTCATTCCTGAGTTACCTGTGGCAGGACCTTTCCTAAGGGCTGCTGTGACAGGAAATGACCTCTAGGGGGCAGCACTTCATCTTGTATGTGTCTAGGCGGCCTCTAGGCACATGCTCAGCTCCTGTACACCTGGACGCCTCTAGGCTGATGCTCAGGTCGTGTGTGACTAGGAGGCCTCTAGACAGACGCTCAGCTCGAGTGTTTCTATGAGGCTCCTGGGCAGAAGCTTGCCTGTATCTAAGTAGAGGCCTCTATGCTGATGCTCAGCTTGTGTGTGACTATGAGGCCTCTAGGCAGAGGCTCAGCTCATTTCTATCTAGTAACCTCCAGGCTAATGTTCAGCTCCTGTGTGAGTATGAAGCATCCAGACAGATGCTGAGCCTGTGTGTATTTAGAGGCCTCTAGGAAGACGCTTTCTTCAATTTAAGTCTGAATTTGGCAATAAGGTGTTCATGATCTGAGCCACAGTCAGCTCCTGGTCTTGTTTTTGCTGACTGCAGATGACACCCCCCCTTATGGCAGAAAGTGAAGAGGAACTAAAAAGCCTCTTGTTGAAAGTGAATCAAGAGAGTGAAAAAGTTGGCTTACAGCTCAACATTCAGAAAACGAAGATCATGGCATCTGGTCCCATCACTTCATGGGAAATAGATGGGGAAACAGTGGAAATAGTGTCAGACTTTATTTTGGGGGAGCTCCAAAATCACTGCAGATGGTGACTGCAGCCATGAAATTAAAAGATGCTTACTCCTTGGAAGAAACTTTATGACCAACCTAGATAGCATATTCAAAAGCAGAGACATTACTTTGCCAACAAAGGTCCATCTAGTCAAGGCTATGCGTTTTCCAGTGGTCATGTATGGATGTGAGAGTTGGACTGTGAAGAAAGATGAGCGCCGAAGAATTGATGCTTTTGAACTGTAGTGTTGGAGAAGACTCTTGAGAGTCCCTTGGACTGCAAGGAGATCCAACCAGTCCATTCCGAAGGAGACCAGTCCTGGGTGTTCATTGGAAGGACTGAGGCTGAAACTCCAGTACTCTGGCCACCTTGCAAAGAGTGACTCATTGGAAAAGACCCTGATGCTGGGAGAGATTGGGGGCAGGAGGAGAAGGGGACGACAGAGGATGAGATGGCTGGATGGCATCACCGACTCGATGCACATAGGTTTGGGTGAACTCCAGGAGTTGGTGATGGACAGGGAGGCCTGGCGTGCTGCAACTGATGGGGTCGCAGAGAGTCAGACACGACTGAGCGACTGACCTGAACTGAGGGTGACACGTGGCACGCCTGTGCCAGTGAGGCTGTTAGCGGGATGGTCTCTGGATGCAGGACTATGAGGCCTGTGGCCAGGCGCCTGGCTTGTGTGTGTCTGTGAGGCCCTGGGCAGGTGCTGAGGCTGTGCCCATATACTGGCATCTCTGCTGACCCTCGGATCGTGTGTGACTCTGAGGCCTCTAGACTGAGGCTCAGCCTGTGTGTGACTCTCAGACCTCTAGGCAGATGCTCAGCTCTTGTCTATGAGGCCTCTGGCCATGCACTCAGCTCCTGCGTGTCTGAGAGGCCTCTAGGCAGACGCTCAGCTTGTGGGAATTATGATGCCTACAGGCTGATGCTAACCTGCTCTGTACCTATGAGGCCAGATTGTTTATTTCTGAGCCATTCAGGGGCTTTGTTCTTCTGATGTTAACATATCTAATGTGCACCCCAAAGATCTTTCCTTTGTGATAGCTGAAAGTTTTCCCACTTTTATCCACTGTATAATGCCAAACCCAGAAGACCCAGACAGATTCCAACAAAACTGGCTCAAACAAACAGATTCAGCACTGATGCATCCAGATGAGCTGATTCCCAGAGCGGGTAAATGATTCACCCTATAAAGCAAATGAACTAATTCCAACTAGGCCACCCACCCCCATAAGATTTACCTCCCACATGGGAAGTGGCCCAGCTGGGACCAGTTCAAGTCAGGTAAATAAATTTACCCCACAACTGAGGTAATTGTAACTAGGGTGGGCATGCCCCATGAGGACTAATTCCCAATGAACCGGTTCAGGGTAGTCCAACACCACCTCCTCTCTGCAAATGGATACCCAACCAAATTTGCTTATTCCATAAAGGAGAAGACCAGATTGAGGGGAAACTCTTCCCGTGTGCTCACCAGAGCGACTTACCCTCCAAAATCAAGCCCATTGGCTCTTAACACAAAAAGACACACAAAATATCATACTGGCTGAACCAGCTATCGGATTGCGTATACTTACCTTACAAACGAAATTGAGTCCCTCGACTCGAGAAGTTTGTTGGTTCCTTGTCTCAGCTGCCAAGTGCTGGGGGTAGCTGGTGCCACTTCATGGAATCTTGAAGGAAAGAACTTCAGGACAACAAATGGTCCCAGCAGCTGCTAGGGTCTTGCCCCACTATTCCCTGATTGGGGCCGGCTAGCCATGAGCAGCAAGGCTTCTAACTGGCTAAGCCAAATTGTTCCCGAGTCCAAGCTCACTCTGCTCACTGCACGATAGACAATGAATCCGAGAGATGAGATATTGAGGCAAGGAGGGGACTTTAATCAGGGACGCCAGCAGACCAAGAAGATGGCTGGGGCCTGGATGCCAGGCTGTTTTATAGACCAGAGAGAAAGAAGCAAGGAGGGACTAAAGTCAAAAGGCAGAAGGAGAGGGAGATCCGGGGGAAGTAAAGTGAGAAAGTCTTCAGTCTTGCAAAACTTTCCCAAGGGAATGAAAACCCTTCTGTAGGGGTATATTAATCTCTTCTATCTCCAGGTGGGCAGGGACAAATTATCTCTCCCTGAGCTGAACAAAGGGACTTTAGTTTACGGTCAGGGAGGGGGATAGGGACCTCCAGGCAAGCCATAGAGTACAATTATAGTAAGTAAAGTAATGAAAAGCAAGTCAAAAAAACAGTTTTCAACATGGAGTCAGAATTGGCTTTCTCCCTGCAATAAGATGAAGGAACCTCACTTCACATTCCCTGGGAATAGACATGGGCAATAACCCCTTGAAGGGACAGCCTCCGCAGGCCAAAAAGAGAATGTCAAGGCAGTTGAACCTGGATTCTGATACCCACACATGGGCCTATATTAAGGAAACCATCAATCAAAATGAAAAATGCACCCCACACTCACTGAAGTGGTACCCCCAATTGCCAAGACACAGACCCAAGATAAGGTCCAATGACAGATGAAATCTCAAACAAATGTGGTTACATATATAAAATGTGCTTTTACTCAGACTTGAAAAACCAACAGTGAAATTATGAAATTAGGCCAATGGTCCCCATAGTGATGGACCTCGGAGGAAAATATGCTAAGAGAAATTAGCAATAGAGGAAGAAAATAGCAGAGGAAGAAAATAGCAGAAGATGTCCTGGAGGGTGAAATTGAAAAAAGGAGAGACAGAGGAAATCGTTTACAACATAGAGACTCTGAGATGTAAACACAAATCCAGAATTCCAAAGCGGGACGGGGTTGGGGGGTGGAATGTAGAGTCAGAGATGAATTGGGAGGTCAGTACTAATGTATACACAGAAATCTGTGTCTGAAATAGATAATCCACAAGGATTATCTCCTCCTTCCTTTCACGCAGGCACTGAAACCTGTGCTCTGAAACCGTAGGCTCTGGTTTGCAGGTGGAAACAGAGTTGGACATGAAGTACCGCCGCTTTGTGGACATTCCCTGTAACTACAACATGACCCCGGGTTCTAAATGCACCTCCAATTTACAAGGCCTCGGGTCACTAGGAGTCAGACACGACTGAATGACTTCACTTTCACTTTTCACTTTCATGCATTGGAGAAGGAAATGGCAACCCACTCCAGTGCTCTTGCCTGGAGAATCCCGGGGACGGGGGAGCCTGGTGGGCTGCCGTCTATGGGGTCGCACAGAGTCGGACACGACTGAAGCAACTTAGCAGCAGCAGCGGTGCTCTTAGGGACGGCTGCCTAAGGCCGTCACAGCGGGTTTTGCAGAAATAAATTCCCAAAACAGCCAACTTTCAAGAAGCCAATGGCAACAGGTAAATTTTCCTCACACCCTTTAAGGAAGAAAGATAAAAACACCAAACCGAATCAGTCAAAAGGCAAGATGCTCAGCAAGCCTAATTATGACAGGAGAAATGGCAATCAAATCGACAACAAGAAATCAAATCCCTTCTGACAGAATGACCATCCTGACTGTCAGCAAACAGTAAACGGTGGAGACAGTAGGGAGATGATGGAAACCCCCGACAAGTGCCCTGGGAATGCACATTGGCAACAGCCCCTAGCAAGGACAGCCTCCACAGGCCAGAACTAAAAATTTCAAGAAAGCGAAGCCCAGGAATTTAATATCCACACATGGGCCTCTGTTACGAAAAACCATCACTCAGAATGATTCATGCACCCCAACGTTCACTGCAGCGGGATGGACTTTGGAGCATTATACACTAAAGTGAGCCAGCAGTGGAGGAAGAAAATGGCAGACGACGTCCCTTCTAGGCAAAATAACAGAGGTACAGGGGAAGTAGTGTGCAACACAGAAGGCGAATCCGACGTTCTAACACAAAGGATTCCAGAGAATAAATAAATAAAAGGAAACTACGAGGAATGAATTAGGAAGGCAGGCAGGCAGAGGAGAATCCTTGTGGATTAGCTAATAGAGATGCCATTTCTCTGGGTATGTTAGAGATACTGGAGAAGGAAAGGCCAACCCACTCCAGGATTCTTGCCTGGGAAATCCCATTGGCAGAGGAGCCTGTGGGCTACAGTCCATGGGGTTGCAAAGTGTCAGACACAACTTACCGACTAAACAACAACAAGCATGTTAGAAATACAGATTTCAGGGCATCCATGGAAGGAAGGAGAGAATCCTTGTGGATTATCTGTTACTGGCCCAGATTTTTGTCTATGGGTTAGTATCAACCTTCTAATTCATCCCTGGCACTTTCCCTTTTGAATTGGAATTCTTTGTATTTGAAAGTCAAACTTTCTGTGTCCTACATCACTTTTCCCTGCACCTCTTTCTTATTTTGCCTGGAAGGGATGATGTCTGCCATTTCTGTTAACTGCTGGCTTCACTTAGTGTATGTAGTTCAAAGGTCCCATCCAGGGGAAACCATTGGCCTATTTTGGTAATTTTAGTGCCAGTTTTTCAAGTCTGAGTAATAAGCCCACTGTGTATATGCACACATTTCTGTAAGGTTTACTTTGTCCATGGGCTTCATCTTAGTCTCTGTTCTGGCTGTTTTATGCATCAGTGCAGTGAATGTTGGGGTGCGTGTGCCATTCTGAGTGATGGTTTTTCATAACAGAGGCCCACATGTGTATATTAAAATCCTAGGCTTATCTCTCTTGAAATTTTTAGTTCTGGCCTGTAGAGGCTGTCCTTCTGGGGTCTATTGCCAACACCCACTCCCACAGCACTTGCTGGGGGCTCCGTCACCTCCCTGTTCTCTCCATCGTTTACTGTTTGCAGACACTCGGGATGGCCATGCTGCAGATTGGATTTGATTATTTGTCATTTTGATTGCCATTTCTCCTGTCATAATTAGGGTTGCTGAACATCCTGTTTTCTCACTGATTGGTTTTTATGGTTTTTTTTTTTTTCTTTATTCCCTTAAAGGGTGAGAGCAAAATTTACCTGTTTCCACTGGCTTCTTGAAGGGAGATGATGGAACCCCCTCTTCATGTCCCCAGGGAATAGACTTTGGCAACAACTCCTTGAATAGACAGGCTCCAGAGGTCAGAACAATAAACTTCTAGAGCGCTAAACCAAGGATTTTAATACCCACACCTTTGCCATTATTATGAAAAACCATCACTCAAAATGACACATGAACCCCAATGTTCACTGCAGTGGTACCTCTAATTGCCAAGACACAGACCCAAGAAAAGTTCCACAGACTTAATCTTAAAGAAATGTGATACATATATTTAATGGGCTATTACTCATACTTCAAAAACCGCAACTGAAATTATGAATTTATGCCAATGGTCCCCACATGGATGGGCTATGGAGGAGAATTCACTATATGAAGTCACCATCAGATGAAGAAAATAGCAGATCATGTCCCTTCTAGAGAAAATGTTTAAAAAAAGAGAGAGATAGGAAGTAATTTACAACACAAAGAGACTCTGAGATTCAAGCACAGGCAAAGCATTCCAAAAAAGAACCTAAGGTCCAGGGATGCATTAGGAGGTCAGTAAAAGAAATGCAAAAAAGCAAAATGGCTGTCTGGGGAGGCCTTGGCAAATAGCTGTGAAAAGAAGAGAGGCAAAAAGCAAAGGAGAAAAGGAAATATATAAGCATCTCAATGCAGAGTTCCAGAGAATAGCAAGGAGAGATAAGAAAGCCTTCTTTAGCGATCAATGCAAAGAAATACAGGAAAACAACAGAATGGGAAAGACTAGAGATCTCTTCAAGAAAATTAGATACCAAGGGAACATTTCATGCAAAGATGGGCTCGATAAAGAACAGAAATGGTCTGGACCTAACAGAAGCAGAAGATATTAAGAAGAGGTGGCAAGAATACACAGAAGAACTGTACAAAAAAGATCTTCATGACCTGGATAATCACGATGGTGTGATCACTCACCTAAAGCCGGACATCCTGGAATGTGAAGTCAAGTGGGCCTTGGAAAGCATCTCTACGAACAAAGCTAGTGGAGGTGATGGAATTCTAGTTGAGCTATTTCAAATCCTGAAAGATGATGCTGTGAAAGTGCTGCACTCATATGCCAGCAAATTTGGAAAACTCAGCAGTGGCCACAGGACTGGAAAAGGTCAGTTTTCATTCCAATCCCAAAGAAAGGCAATGCCAAAGAATGCTCAAACTACCACACAGTTGCACTCATCTCACATGCTAGTAAAGTAATGCCCCAAATTCTCCAAGCCAGGCTTCAGCAATACATGAACCGTGAAC
>SJYQ01005896.1:145533-159548 GCA_006410935.1 Redunca redunca | reverse complement strand
GAAAGAAGAGTAATGCCTACTGTATTCTCTCTGACCTCTGAGACATGGACTCTTATCCCTACCTGGACCTGAGGAAGCCTGAGTCCCAGGGCTGGCCTGTGGTGGGGTGAGATGGCTCAGCAGCGTGCCCTTCACAGAGACACCCTTCATAGTGTTAGGGTCTCCTAAACCTGTACTATGTTTTTTTTCTGGCTGGGACCAGAATCCCTAGTGCACCCCAACGATGGTGGCCTGACCCTCTGGCCCCGAGGATACAGGGTAGACTCACCAAGCTGAAGCCTCCTTCCTGAGAGTGCAGCCTCCATATTTTGTACTAACATAAATATAGAAATGTGAATCTGCAATAGATAATCCCAAGGATTATCTCCCTCCCTCCCTTTCTTCCACATATACACAGAAATCTGTATTTCTAACGCACACAGAAATTTCTGTCTCTAGTAGATAAGGTCCATATAGTCAAAGCTATGAATTTTCCAGTAGTCATGTATGGATGTGAGAGTTGGACCATAAAGAAGGCTGAGCGCCAAAGAACTGATGCATTTGAACTGTGGTATTGGAGAAGACTCTTGAGAGCCCCTTGGACAGCAAGGAAATCAAACCAGTCAATCCTAAAGGAAATCAATCCTGAATATTCATTGGAATGACTATTGCTGAAGCTGAAGCTCCAACACTTTGGCCACCTGCTGTGAAGAGCCCACTCATTAGAAAAGACCCTGATGCAGGGAAAGATTGAAGGCAGGAGGAGAAGGGGACGACAGAGGACGAGATGGCTGGATGGCAGCACCAACTCAATGGACAGGAGTTTGAGCAACCTCTGGGAGACGGTGAAGGACAGGGAGGCCAGGTGTGCTGCAGTCCATGGGGCTGCAGAGTTGGAAATGATTGAAGGTCTGAATAAAGCTTGTGGAGGTGATTGAAATCCAGCCGAGCTATTTCATATCCTAAAAGATGATTCTTTTAAAGTGCTACATTCAATATGACAGCAAATTTGCAAATCTCTATGATCCAGTGGATGTCAGAAATTTGATCTTTGGTTCATCTGCCTTTTCTAAATCCAGCTTGTACATCTAGAATTTCTCAGTTAATGTACTGTTGAAACCTAGCTTGAATGATTTAGAGCATTACCTTGCTGGCATGTGAAAACAGTGCAATTGTGTGGTAGTTTGAACATTCTTTGGCGTTGTAGTCCTTTGGGATTGGAATGAAAACTGACCTTTCCAGTCCTGTGGCCACTGCTGAGTTTTCCAAATTTGCTGTCATATTGAGTCCAGCACTGTAATGGAATCATCTTTTAGGATTTGAAATAGCTTGGCAGGATTTCAATCACCTCCACTAGCCTTGTTCATAGTAATGCTTCTTTCCAGGCTTCCCAGGTGGCTCAGTGATAAAGAATCTGCCAGCAATGCAGGAAACATTGGTTCAATCCCTGAGTCAGGAAAATCCCCCGGAGGAGCGCCCAGCAACCCACTCCAGTATTCTTGCCTGGAGAATCCCAAGGACACAGGAGCCTGGCAGGCTACAGGCCATGGGATTGCAAGGAGTGAGATACGACTAAAGCAGCTGAGCACACACAGTGCTTCCATAGGCCCGCTTGACTTCACACGGCAGGATGTCTGTCTGTAAGGTGAGTGCCCACACCATCATGGTTATCCAGGTCTTTAAGACCTTTTTGTACCTAAGTTCTTCCTGTGTATTCTTGCAACCTCTTCTTAATATCTTCTGCTTCTGTTAGGTCCATACCATTTCTGTCTTTTATCAGAACCATCTTCACATGAAATGTTCCCTTGGTTTTTCTAATTTTCTTGAAGAGATTTCTAGCCTTTCCCATTCTATCATTTTCCTCAATTTCTTGCATTTAACAAGGCTTGAACGGCTCTTAATGATAGCTACCCTCAGGAAAAGTCCTAAACACGTATTGCAGTAATAAATTCCAAATGCCAACAGGTAAATTTTCTTCACACTCTTTAAGAAAAAAAATACAATGGGCCACAGGACAAGTTGCTCAACATCCCTAATTATTAGAGGAGGAATCCCAATCTAAAAGACAACAAGAGCTTGTAACAGTTTTTAATAAACATCAGTTCAGTTGCTCAGTTGTGTCTGACTCTTTGAGACCCCATGAATCACAGCACGCCAGGCCTCCCTGTCCATCACCAACTCCTGGAGTTCACTCGGACTCACGTCCATTGAGTCAGTGATGCCATCCAGCCATCTCATCCTCAGTCGTCCCCTTCTCCTCCTGCCCCCAATCCCTCCCAGCATCAGAGTCTTTTCCAATGAGTCAACTCTTCGCATGAGGTGGCCAAAGTACTGGAGTTTCAGCTTTAGCATCAGTCCTTCCAAAGAAATCCCAGGGCTGATCTCCTTCAGAATGGACTGGTTGGATCTCCTTGCACATAAATGTAACCAAAAAACTAAAAGACACCAAGAAATCAAATCACACTTATCAGAATGGCCATCCTCACAAGTTTACTAAGAATAGATGCAGGAGAGAGCTGGGCAGAGAGGAAACCCCCTACACGGTCAGTGGGAATGGACATTGGCAAAATCCCTTCACAGGCTGTCCTGTGAATAAAATTTCAAAATAGCTCAGCCCATGACCCGACATACCCCACCTGGCCTATATCCTGAGAAATCCATCACTGAAAAAGTCACATGCACCCCAACACTCACTGCAACGCCACTTACAGCAGCCAAGACACAGGACCAGCAAGATGTCATCTGATAGATTAAGAGGTAAAGAAGATGTGGTACATATATACAATGGAGTATTACTCTGCTATGAAAAACCACCACTGAAATTTTGAAATTATGCCACTAATTGTCACAACGATGGAGGATGGAGAATCATAGATAAGTGAAGTCAGCCAAAGAGAGAAAGAAAATAGCACATGATGTCCCTCTGGGCAAAATAAAAAGTGAGATACAAAGGAACACACTTATTCAAAAAGAGACTCAGAATTCAAACACCAACAATGGGTTCCAAGAAAATGTGAAAGAGCAAGGATGAATTAGGAGGTCAGGTCTAACAGAAATCTGTATCTGTAATAGAGAATCCACAAGGATTATCTCTTTTCTTCTTTCCCTCCTTCCTTCCAAATATACACACATTTGTATCTCAAACATATACAGAGATACCTGTATCTGTAATAGACAATCTAAAATCATTACCTATCTTCCTTCCACACATACACAGAAATCTGTATCTCTAATAGATAGTCAAGAAGGATCTGATGTTGAGCACAGGGAACTTGGTCTACCTTCTGCAATAACATCTACGGCAACAGAATCCAAAATGAACAGATATGCTGTGAGCATATGGCATAGGTGGATGCAGGGGGCAGTACCCTGCAGACAAACAAAAACTCCAAACCGACTGTACTCCAACATAGCAGAGACATGAGATTAAAGAAAAGGCAATGCCGAACTTACTCCCTCCCTTCTCCCTTCTCCCTGACCTGGGCTCCTCTCCCATCCCTGAGCAGGCTTGCATCTTCACATCGAGGCAGCCAGGTGGAGACAACCAAAATTTTAACAGAAACAGGCAATGCTGTGATTTTGGCCCCACTAGGTAGGACAGGAAAGCAAGCTGATTGTAGAAGCACATGAATGGAAACATATGATGGGGAACTTGTACACAGTGCAATGTTTCTCAACTCTAAAGAAGTTGGAAGTAATGCCAAGTCCAGCCTCAGGAAAGAAAGTAGATGATCATTCCAGGTAAGGGAGACAAGGACAGACAAATGTATGATATCACTTCTAGGTGTGATCTAAAGATGGATACAGATGAACTTATTGCCTGGAGACACAGAATCACAGACTCAGAAACTTCCCATCACCAAGATATAGAGAGGTGGAGCAGGGAGAAACGAGCTTCTTCAGAATAATATACGCACAATCCTATTTATAAGATCAGTCACCGGGACCTACTGTGTAACATAAGGAAACCTCCTCCACACTCTGTATTAACCTATAAAGGAAAAAACAACAACAAATCACATATACATCTGTGTAGATAGGAACAAGGCAGGTGTCCAAGTGGCCATTTGAAGAGATAAGTTTAACTCATACTGTTTAAAAAATATAACACGAAAAGATGTCAACATCGCTACTTATTAGAGGAATGCAGATCAAAACTACAATGAGGCATATCCTGACATGGTTCACAACAGCCACTGTCCAAAACTGGAGAAACAATAAATGCTGGAGAAATTGTGAGGAAAAGGGAACCCTCCTAGACTGCCAGTGAAAAGGTAAACCAGCCACATGGAGAACAGCACACAGGCTTTTAAGAAATGAGAATCAGATTAGAATACTCCCTAACAGCATACACAAAAATAAACTACAAATACCTTAAAGACCCAACGGACAGATAATACGAAACTCTTGAGGAAAAAGGTAGAACGCACTTTGACATAGAACACAGCAAGTTCTAGCTTGACCCACCTCTTAGAATCATGAAAAATAAAAATAAATAACTGGGACTGAATGCCCCTTAAAAATGATGGCAGACATACAACCCAGCAATCCCACTGCTGGGCACACACACAGAGGAAACCAGAACTGAAAGAGACATGTGTACCCAAATGTTCATCACAGCACAGTTTACAATAGTGAGGACATGGAAGCAACCTAGATGTCTGCTGGCAGACGAATGGATAAGAAAGCTGTGGTACATATACACAATGGAGTATTACTCAGCCATTAAAAAGAATACTTTTCAGTCAGTTCTAATGAGGTGGATACAACTGGAGCTTATTACACAGAGTGAAGTAAGTCAAAGAAAAGCACCAATACAGTGTATTAATACATGTATATGGAATTTAGAAAGATGGTAACAATGACCCTATATGCAAGACAGCAAGAGAGACACAGATGTAAAGAACAGACTGTTGGACTCTGTGGGAGAAGGCGAGGGTGGGATGATTTGAGAGAATAGCACTGAAACAGGTATATTATCACATGTGAAATAGATCGCCAGTCCAGGTTTGATGCACGAGGCAGGGTGCTCAGGGCTGGTGCACAGGGATGACCCTGAGGGATGGGATGGGGAGGGAGGGTCAGGATGGGGAACACATGTACACCCATGGCTGATTCATGTGAATGCATGGCCAAAACCACCACAATAAAGTAATTAGCCTCCAATTAAAATTTTAAAAAATGATGGCAGAGCAGAGGAAACCATAAAGACAACAAAAAGACAATGCTCGAAAGCTAACTAATATTTGCAAAAAGAAAAAAACCACCCATGAGGAACTTATCTCCAAACACATAGTTTATGCACCTCAGTATCAAAGAAAATGCAGTCAAACAGGGGCACAAGATTTAAATGGACATTTCTCCAAAGAAAGCACAGAGGTGGCCATGAACTACATGGAAAGACGCTCAGCATCTGTAAGCATTAGAGAACTGCAGCTCAGAAGTACAATGTATTATGCCTCACAGAGGTCAGAATGGTCAGAACCAAAAATCTACAACAATAAATTCTGGCGAGGTTATGTAGAAAAAAGAAACCTCCTACCTATTGGTAGGGATAAAAGTCAATACATTCATGAAGGAGAACAGGTAATGGTTCGTTAAAAACTAATCAGAGAAGTGCTATAGGACCCAGCAATCCCATTACTGGGCGTAGATCCAGAGAAAACCATTATTTTAAGAGACAGGTGCACCCAATGTTCTTGGCAGCACTATGTGCAACAGCCAAGACTTGGAAGCAACCTAAGTGGATAAGAACAGATGAATGGATAAACAAGATGGGGTACACACACACTGAGCATTGTTACTCAGCCATAAAAGGATGACATCATTCCATGTCCAGAAACAAGGAAGGCAATAGAGAGGATACTAAGTGAAGTGAGACAAAGGAAGGCAAGTATCATATCACCATATGGAGGTGGATTCTAAAAATGGATACAAATGAACTTCTTTACAAGCAGAAATGGCCCTATAACATAGCAAGTGAAAGTCACTCAGTCGTGTCCAACTCTTTGCCACCCCATGGATTATACACTCCATGGAATTCTCCAGGCCAGAATACTGGAGTGGGTAGCCTTTCCTTTCTCTAGGAGATCTTCCCAACCCAGGGATTGAACTCAGGTCTCCCACACTGCAGATTCTTTACCAGCTGAGCCACCAGAGAAGCCTACAACATAGCCAAGCACCTTATAGTTACCAAAAGGGAAATGTGTTGGGCAGTGAGAAATGAGCTGGTGGAGATGAACATATACACAGTACTCTATGAGATAATCAACGAGGACCCCTCACTACTGTGCGCTCAATAGCACACAATAAACTATATGGGAGGAGAACCCAAAAAGGACATGTACACAGCCGTGCATAAGTGAATCATGTTGCTGTCCACCAAAAACTAAAAACAAACAAACCCTACAACATTATGAGTCACCCATACACCAATAAATACAAGTTATAAAAAGTGAATGTCAACTCTCTTCCCCTCCGGCCTTGGTGACCCGGGCTGCTGTCACATCCCTGAAGCCCGGGCAGGCTGGTTTCCCAAGGATGGACTGTCATGGGGCTGATGGAGCTGGGGAGGGTGTGCCAGGCAATGAGCCCTGCCCCATGGACCTGGTGAGCCTGTTTTCTGCCGGGCCCACAGCCTCCAGTTCCAGGAGGGTCCTCCTGCAGTGAAACTACACCTACTGCACCCAAAGGATGTGGGGCTCTGGGCTGGAAGAGCTTTGAAAAACCCTGTGGGCTCCATGTCTCCTGGTGTTGGGGTTCCCACCTCCAACCCCCTTCCTTAGGATCACCCCACCTATGGATGAAAGCACCCTCCCCAGAGTGGTGCTGCAGAAACTTGGATGTGTCCAGGGGACGGGGTAAGGAAGGAAGAAGGAATGGGACACACGCTATAAGTGTTTCTTATGGCACATTCCTCTCTAATTGACAAACCAGGAACAGGACTTTCCCTAAGGTCTGATTCCCCCAGTAACTCGAATTAGGCATTAAGACATGCTGCCCCCCTGGTTGCTATTTCCCATAACAACTGTAAAACCAATGCTCATCGGAGCTTAACATTCACAAAGCCTGAGGGGCTATAAATAAAAAAACACCTGCCCTCAAGAAATGTCCTAAACGAGGTCAATATTCAAAATAGGAAAGGCATTCAAGAAGCCAATTTGAATAAATTTAACTCACACTGTTTTAAAAAATCACATGAAAAAATGCCAGCATCGCTAAATATGAGAGAAAGGCAAATCAAAACTTCAGTGAGGTACAACCTCACACCACTCACAATGGCAGAAACTCTACAAACAATAAAATCCTGGAGAGGGTATAGAGCAAAGGGAACCCTCCCACACTGATGCTGGGAATGGAAATTGGGAGCAGCCACTGTGGAGGACACCAGGCAGGTTCCGTAGCAATGAAGATGAGAGTGAAATTAGAGTACAACCTAACACCATACACAAAAATAGACTGCAAATAGATTAAAGGGCTAAATAAAAGGACAGATACAATGGAACTCCTAAGGAAAAAAGCAGAACACACTGGGACATGAAGTGCAGCAAAGTTCTGTTTTGATTCACCATTTAGAATCAGGACGAATAAAACACAAATAAACAAATGGGACCTAATAGACCTTAAAAGCATTTGCACAGCAAAGGAAATCATCAGTGAAAGAAAACGACAACCTAGAATGGAAGAAATTCTAGCAAATGAAAATACTCACAGGGAATTTCTCTCCACACATAGAAACAACTCATAAAGCTCAATATCAAAAAATAAAGAATCCAGTGAAAAGTTGCCAAAGATCTAAATGTGCATTTCTCCACAGAAGGTATAGAGATAGCCATAAAGTACACGAAAAGATGGTCAGAATCATTAGTTCTTAGAGAAAGGCAACTCAGTGGTCCAGTGAGGTGACACTTCACAACAACTAGAATGAATCTCAAAACATCTACAACAATAAATTCTGCAGAAGGTGTGGAGAGAAGAAAACCCTCTGACAGTGTGGGTGGGGATGTAAACGGGTGCATCCACGAGGGAGAACATTATGGAGGCTCTCTAAAAAACTAAAAATGGAAGTACCAAGTGACCCAGCAATCCCGTACCTAGGCATAGATCCAGAAAAAAATATTTTTTAAAGATACCTGCACCCCAATGATCATGGCAACCCTAGGTACAATAGTAAAGACAGAGAAGCAACTTAAATGTACAAGGACAGATGAATGGATACAGAAGATGGGGTACATATGCACAACACAATAACACTCAGAAATAGAGAGAGATGAAATAACGCTGTTTCCAGTTACAGGGAAGAAATCTGAGATGATCTTACTGAGTGAAGTGAGACAGGGAAAGACAGCTATCATAGGACATCATTTCTAATGGAACCTAAAAATGGATACAAATGAACTTTTTAGAAAAGAGACTCAGCCTCGGAGACTTACAAAACAAACTTACCTTACCAAAAAATAAAGGGGCAGAGAGCAATCAGCTGGTTCAGAATAATAGATACACAGTAAAACAGGTGCTGATATGCTCTCAAAAGTCAGAAAGGGCTGTAAATGACAGTTGCCCTCAAGAAGTGTCCTAAGGTAAATCATCAGAAAAGAATTCCAAACAGGGCCAAGTTTCAGCAAGCCAGATTCAAGAGTTAAATTGTACCCACAAGGTGTAAAATGATAAAAGCACATGGAAAGATACTCCACATCAAGAATTATTAAATTAATGCAAATCAAAATTACAGTGAAGTATCACTTCACATTGGTCACAATGGCCCTCCTTGAAAATATCTACAAAAAATCAATACTGCACAGGATGTACAGAAAAAGGAATCCTCCTACAATGTTGGTGGGAATATAATGGTGAAGCCACTGTGGAAAACAGCATGGAGGTTCTGTGAAACACTAAACGTAGAGGCATCACATGATCCTGCAATCCCACTCCCAGGCTTAGATCTGGAGAAACTCATCACCGTAGCACTATCGACAGTAGCCAAGACATAGAACCCACAAAAAATGACCACTGACAGAAAAGTGAAGACTGCATGATGCATTTATACAGTGAGATACTGCTTAGCCAGAAAACAGAAAAAATAATCATACTGGCAGCAGCATGGGTGGACTGAGAAATTTCCATACTAAGGGAGTTGAGTCAGAGAGAAAAAGACAAGTACTGTAAGACACTGCAGACAGTTGGAATCTATAAATTCATACCAGGGAACACTTTTACAAAACAGAAATGGACTCGCAGATTGAGAAAACCAAATTATGATTATCAAAAGAAAGTTAATTACTCAGCTATTAAAAAGAACTCCTTTGAATCAGTTCTAATGAGGTGGACAAAACTGGAGCCTATTATATAGAGTGAAGTCTAAAAGAAAAACACCAAATACGGTATATTAACGCATATATATGGAATTTAGAAAGATGGTAACAATGACCCTATATGCAAGACAGCAAAAGAGACACAGATGTACAGAACAGACTTTTGGACTTTGTGGGAGAAGGCAAGGGTGGGATGATTTGAGAGAATAGCACTGAAACATGTATATTACCATATGTGAAATAGATGACCAGTCCAAGTTTGATGCATGAAGCAGGGCACTCAAAGCCGGTGCGCTGGGAGAACCCTGAGGGATGGGATGGGGAGGGAGGTGGGAGGGGGGTTCAGGATGGGGGACACATGTACACCCATGGCTGATTCATGTCAATGTATGGCAAAAACCACCACAATATTGTAAAGTAATTAGCCTCCAATTAAAATAAATTAATTTTTAAAAAAGAAAGTTAAAAGGAAGGAATAAATTAAGAGTTTCAGATGAAAATATACACACTAATAGCTATCAAACTGATAATCAAATAGAATCTACTGTATAGAACAGTGAACTCTACTGAGCAAACTGTAATAACCTATATGAGGAACAAAAAGGAAAAGGAATAGATGTATGTCTACGTAAAATCAAATCAAATTCCTGTACACCTAAAACCAAAGAAACAATGGAAATAAACTCTACCCCACTCTAAAATGAAAGTTAAATTACCTGAGCTTAGTGAAGGGGACACTGGACAGTGGTGACCTATGAATTAGACGTGGTATGCTACAATATTAATATGACACCGCCAAAGGTTCTCATTCTGCAGAACAGAGCAGCAGCCCTCTCAAAGGTGCCTGACCTCATGTGAACGCAACAAGGTGAAGAGAAGGAAAAGGACCACAGGTTAATCACGGCAGCACCCTCAATTCATTGGTGGGGAATCTCTGAGGAGACAAGGCACACTGCAGGTAAAGAACAGATATGGGGCCTCTGGGTATAGATTCCTGACCCATGTGGATGGGGTGAGTCTCACCCAGTGCCCAGACCTCCAGACTGGGGTCACACATCCCCTTGGTCAGGACACCATGGCTGTGGTTGGCAGGCCCCCAATGTGTGAACAAGCCAAGACCCTGGCGCCTCCTGGGATCCTCGAAAGAAGTCTAGGGACCATCTCCTCTCCCCTCAGTTGTTCCTGAGAAGTCAGATCCCTCCTGTTTTCACTT
Organism: Redunca redunca; assembly: GCA_006410935.1. Taxonomy (NCBI): domain Eukaryota; kingdom Metazoa; phylum Chordata; class Mammalia; order Artiodactyla; family Bovidae; genus Redunca; species Redunca redunca. Next base: position 149,045 of record SJYQ01005896.1, on the reverse strand, counting down.
TAGTACCATATGATTTTCCCCTCGTTTGAAAGCTCATGCTAGAGGTGAACACTCTACCTCGGTTCTGGCAGGCTCTGTCTTTCTTGTCCTGCTGAGGTGTTGAGAAAACAGGAGAGCTGGGCTGAAAGACGAGGCGCAGCTCTGTTCTCTTCGGAGGAGAGAGTCGACTGGAAGGATATCACAGCAGCAGCCTCACCTGCTGCCCATTGACTTTATGCCCCATCCCTGTGCCCTGGAATCAATTCACCAGGTGAACCTGCCTCCCTACTCAACCTGAATGTGCTGGAAAATTGGAATGATTACCAGGTAGCCCACCTGAGGGGCCTCCAGGAGGCCCAGGGAGGTGAACCTGGTTGGGGAGAGACTAGGGGCCCGACCGCAGCACTGACCCCTGGGAGAGCCAGGGAGGCCCACTCAGAGGAGAGCACGGTTCCCAGAGAAGCCCACTCAGCCCCAGAGCCCAGACATCTGAGCGCTGACGCTCAGACGCAGGCACAGAGTTTCCCAGACAGAGGCCAGGCCAGGCCTGCACCCGGGTCCCCATGTCCCAGTGCAGACAGAATCAGTTCAGTTTAGTCACACAGTCGTGTCTGACTCTGTGACCCCATGAATTGCAGCACGCCAGGCCTCCCCATCCATCACCAGCTCCCGGATTTCACTCAAACTCACATCCATCGAGTCAGTGATGCCATCCAGCCATCTCATCCTCTGTCGTCCCCTTCTCCTCCTGCCCCCAACCCCTCTCAGCATCAGAGTCTTTTCCAATGAGTCAACTCTTCACGTGAGGTGGCCAAAATACTGGAGTTTCAGCTTTAGCATCATTCCTTCCAAAAATAGGTCTAAATGTCCTCACTGCAGAAAGCACACAGTCTCATTAAACATAATCAGTGTAGACAGGACTTAGAGAGGTCCAAACCTACCATGTAGATGAAACTTGGTCAGGTTCAAACTAGTTTAGGGCTGGTCTCCCAGGAGGCACAGGTAACACCCATGCAGGGTCTCTCATGGTTGGACAGGGGGCTCACCTTCATGTGGGAACTAGGATGTACATCTCTTGAAGAAGAAATCATCACTGGGCTCCACACTTCACCCACACCAGGAAACTGAATGCTACCAACTTCTGTGGCCACATGATGGTCAGGACCCAGGGGAGATCCAGGAATTTCTTACAGTGCCTCCCCATGTCCTGTAAAGACAGACAGGAAGTGGCCTGATTCCAGTATCCCATGTTTTCAGCAGGAAGCAGTCACACTGGAAGTCTTCTGGAAAAGTACATTCTCTATCAGAATAAAAATATACTGGTTTAATTCCAAGCATACTAGTTATTTGCAAACCTAAAATATTCTTAAAAGTTTGGAAACATGATTTTGCAGTTTCCATTGTTCCTTTGGTTCAGATTTTCTAGGTAGAAGCAAGCCATAATTTCAAATTACTTTCTTCTAATCCTGTTGTTTGTTATTATATGAATAAAAGGTCACACTTGAAAATAAAATCAAACTCCTGCAAACAATTAGTGGCTCAAAGAGCATATGAGCTACAGGGACTTAGTCTTCTAACAGTTTCATCTTTCTCCATGAGAAAAAAAAAAAACAGAAAACTTAGGCCCCCTGATTTTTTGCTTCTTTGTTCAAACTGAGCTAGAATGAAATTGACATTCATATCAACAAGTAACAGGTCATAGAAGGAAACAGGACCTGGAGAAAAGGGAATGCTCCTATGCTGCTGGAGGGAAACCACATCCAAAAAATCAGACTAAAATTCAAATTGGGTTTAATTATGACACTGTGGAGTTACATGGAGTATGAACCAAGAGTCTAAACATAGCAGACAATATGTGAAAATAAATTCAACATCTCAGATGTGAGAGTAAAGTTTCTTGTCAGATCTGCAGCTGGTATGCACAAATTCTTTTAGAAGACTGCATGTGTCTTTTTGAATTATGGCTTTGTCTGGATGTATGGCTTGTAGTGGGATTGCAGGATCACATGGTAACTATTTTTAGTTTTTTTGAGGAACCACCATACTGTTCTCTACAGTGACTGCACCAATTTACAGTCCCAGCAGCAGTGTAGGAGGGTTCCCTTTTCTCCACACCCTCTGCAACACTTGTTACTTGGAGAGTTTTAAATGATGGCCATTCTGACCAGTATGAGGTGGTACCTTATCGAAGTTTTGATTTGCATTTCTTAAATAATTAACAATGAGGAGCATTCAGGATGAATCTTTAATTTCCAGATGTGTAAAATAAACTAGATTTGAAATCTCAACTTGACAATCTTTTTCACAGATAATGATTTATGAAATATTTAGTTATTTCCTTTCTTCTTAGTCTAACTATAGGGACATTCATTATCATGTTACTCCAGGTGATGGGTTCAGTTTTGGATTTTTGAGCAGTTTTAAAGATGTGCACTGCTCCCTTCAAAGGGAAGGCTTCTGGCGGGACCAATAAAAGCTGTTCCTTGAGCAATACAGTCACAGCCAAGGAGGCACACAGTGAGACCACCATCTCAACAGACCCTTCCCACATCTCAGGCCTCAGTGTGACCATTCCATTTGAGGTTTAACAGTTGCCCTGCTGTTACAGCTTAACCACTTTCTGTGTGACTGGGTGAGTTGTTAATGAGTGTTAGGATTCTACTGGGGCTTCCCAGGTGGTACTAGTGGTGGGTAAAGAACTGCCTGCCAATGCAGGAGACAAAAAGACAGTGGTTTGACCCCTGGGTCAGGAAGACCCCCTGGAGGAGGGCATGGTAACCCACTCCAGTATTCTTGCCTAGAGAATCCCATGGATAGAGGAGTCTGGTGGTCTATGGTCCATAGGGTCACAAATGGTGGGACCTGACTGAAGTGACTTGGCACACAAACACACTCACCCTCAGGAAAGATCCTGCAGTGAGTACTGCGGAAATAAATGACAAACACAACCAACTTTCAAGAAGCCAATGGCAAAAGGTAAATTTTGCTCACACCTGTAAGAAAAAAAACCCCAAACTGTCAAAGGATAATATGCTCATCATACCTAATTATTACAGAAGAAATGCCAATCAAAATGACAACAAGAAATCAAATCCAACCTATCAGAATGGCCATCCTCACAAGTCTGCAACAATACATGTGGGAGAGAGCTGGGTAGTGATGGAACCTACTTGACAGTCAGTGGGACTGGAGATTGCCAACAGCCCTAGAAAGTACAGCTTCCACATGCTAGAAAAAGATCTTCAGAAAAACTAAGCCTGGAATCCGACATACCTCTACATGGGCTTATATCTGAAAAACCACCATTCAAAAAGACACATGCACCCCAACATTCACTGCAGCCCTACTTACAATAGCAAAACACAGACCCAGGAAAATGTCCACTGACAGATTAAAGCTTAAAGATGCAGTACATGTATAAAATGGACTATGTAAAACTGCCGCTGAAATTATGAAACTATGCCCGTGGTCACCACAGGGATGGACCTTGAAGAATCTTAACACTAACCAAGTCAACCAGTCAAGGAAAGACA
>SJYQ01005896.1:121735-135024 GCA_006410935.1 Redunca redunca | reverse complement strand
TAGCCTTGACTAGACGGACCTTAGTTGGCAAAGTAATGTCTCTGCTTTTGAATATGCTATCTAGGTTGGTCATAACTTTCCTTCCAAGGAGTAAGCGTCTTTTAATTTCATGGCTGCAGTCACCATCTGCAGTGATTTTGGAGCCCCCCAAAATAAAGTCTGACACTGTTTCCACTGTTTCCGCATCTATTTCCCATGAAGTGATGGGACCAGATGCCATGATCTTCATTTTCTGAATGTTGAGCTTTAAGCCACCTTTTTCACTCTCCTCTTTCACTTTCATCAAGAGGCTTTTGAGTTCCTCTTCACTTTCTGCCATAAGGGTGGTGTCATCTGCATATCTGAGGTTATTGATATTTCTCCCGGCAATCTTGATTCCAGCTTGTGCTTCTTCCAGCCCAGCGTTTCTCATGATGTACTCTGCATAGAAGTTAAATAAGGTGGGTGACAGTATACAGCCTTGACGTACTCCAATGGTCAGCATCAAAAAATCAATACCAATAAATGCTGGAGAGGATATGAAGGAAAAAGAACCCTCCTCACTGTTGGTGGGGATGAAAGTCAGTTAATCCACAAAGGAGAGAAGGACAAAGGTTCATTAAAAACTAAACAGAGAAGCACCACAAGGCCAGCCATCCCATTCCTGGGCACAGATCCAGAGAAAACCATTGAGAGACAGGTGCACGAAATGTTCAAGGAACCACTATGTACAACAGCCAAGACATGGAAGCAACCTAAGTGGGTAAGGACAGATGAATGGATAAACCAGATGGGGTACACGCACACTGAGCATTATTACTCAGCCATAAAAGGGTGACATCATGCCATGTCCAGCAATAAGGAAGTGGAGACAATCATACTAAGTGACAGGAGACAGACATGTATCATGTGATATCACTTAGTGCTGAATTCTAACGATGGATACAAATGAACTTCTTTACCAAACAGAAACCCTCACAACATGCAAAGCACCATATAGTTACCAAAAGGGAAATGTGATGGGCATCGAGAAATGAGCAGGTGGAGACGAACATACACACACTACTCTCTGCAAAAAAATCAGTGAGGGCCTCTACTCAACACTGCCTAATAAACTATATGGCAAGAGAACCCAAAAAGGATACATACACGCCTATGCTTAAGTGAATCATGTTGCTGTCCACCTAACAAAAAACAAACAGACCCCACAACTTTGTAAGTCACCAACACCAATACAAAATACAAATTATAAAGAGAATTCTGACTCTCTTCCCCTCAGGCCTTGATGACCCGGGCTGCTGTCACATCCCTGAAGCCTGGGCAGGCTTGGTTCCCAAGGATGGACTGTCGAGGGGCTGACGGAGCTGGGGAGGGTGTGCCAGCCAATGAGCCCTGCCCCATGGACCTGGCGAGCCTCTTCCCCTCTGCCCGGGCCCACAGCCTCCAGATCCAGGAGGACCCTCCTGCAGTAAAACTACTCCTACTGCACCCAAAGGATGTGGAGCCTCTGAGCTGGAAGAGCTTTGAAAAGCCCCGTGGGCTCCATGTCTCCTGGTGATCGGGTTCCCACCTCCAGCCTCCTTCCTTTGGGTCGTCCCACCTATGGATGAAAGCACCCTCCCCAGACTGGGGTTGCAGGAATTGGGATTTGCCCAGGGTATGGTGTAGGGAAGGAAGAAGAATGGGACACAAGCCTTGGGTGTTTCTTCTGGCACTTTCCACTCTAACAGACCATCTAGGGAACTGGACTTTCCCCAAGGCTCTGGTTCCCCCAGAAACCAGAGTTGGGCATAAAGACATGCTGCCACCTTGTGGCCATTTCCCATAACAACTTTGAAACCTTTGCTCCTGGACACTTAATATTCAAAATGTCTGGGGAAAATGAAAGTGAAGTCACTCAGTCATGTCCCACTCTTTGCAACCCCATGGACCGTAGCCTACCAGGCTCCTCCATCCGTGGGATTTTGCAGGCAAGAATACTGAAGTGGGTTGCCATTTCCTTCTCCAGATCTTCCCGACCCAGAGGTTGAACCCTGATCTCCCGCATTGTAGGCGGTCGCTTTACAGTCTGAGCCACTTGACTCTAAGTAAAAAGCACCATCCTCAAGAAATGTCCTAAATGGGGTCGTCAGAAAAATATTCAAAATGGGTCAGGCATTCAAGGAGCCAATTTGAATAAGTAAGTTTAACTCACAGTGTTTTAAATGCATGAAAAAATGTCAACATCGCTAAGTATCAGTTCAGTTCAGTTGCTCAGTCGTGTCCGACTCTTTGCGACCCTATGAATCGCAGCACGCCAGGCCTCCCTGTCCATCACCAACTTCCGGAATTCACTCAGACTCACGTCCATCGAGTCCGTGATGCCATCCAGCCATCTCATCCTCTGTCGTCCCCCCTTCTTCTCCTGCCCCCGATCCCTCCCAGTATCACAGTCTTTTCCAATGAGTCAACTCTTCGCATGAGGTGGCCAGTTTTAGCATCATTCCTTCCAAAGAACACCCAGGGCTGATCTCCTTCAGAATGGACTGGTTGGATCTCCTTGCCGTGCTAAGTATGAGAGTAATGCAAATAAAAACTTCAATGAGGTATCAGCTCATACAGGTCAGAATGGCCATAGGCAGAAACTCTACAAACAATAAATGCTGGAGAGGGTATAGAGCAAAGGGAACCCTCCTACAGATTCTGGGAATGGAAATTGGGAGCAGCCACCATGGAGGACACCAGACAGATTCCTTAGCAATGAAAATGAGAATGAAATTAGACTATTCCCTAATACCATACACAAAAATAAACTGCAGGTAGGTTAAAGGTCTAAATAAAAGGACAGATACTATGAAACTCTTAAGGAAAAAAGCAAAAGAACACACTTTGACATAAAATGCACAAATTCTTTTTTGATCCATGTTTTAGAATCAGGACAAATAAAAATAAACAAATGGGGTCTAATAAATGTTTTTAAAAAGCATTTGTACAGCAAATGACACCATCAGTGGAAGAAAAAGACAACCCTCAGAATGGAAAAAATTCTTACAAAGATACCCACAGGGAATTTATCTCCAACACATACAAACAACTTGATGGTGCAATATGAAAAAACAAACAATCCAATAAAAAAAATCAGCCAAAGATTTAAATTCACATTTCTCCAAAGAAGGCATAGAGATGGCCATAAAACACAAGAAAGGATACTCAGCCTCACTAGTTCTTAGAGAAAAGCAAATCAATTGTCCACTGAGATATCACGTCACACCGACCAGAATGACCATCTCAAAGAATCTATAATAAAATCTGTAGAAAGTGTGCAGAGAAGAAAACATTCCCACTGTGGGTGGGAATGTAAATGGGCACGTCCACTAGGGAGAACATTATGGAGGTTCTTTAAAAAACTACACAGAAGTACCAAGTGACCCAGCAATCCTATACCTAGATGTAGATCTGCAAAAAAGCAAAACTTTTAAAAGATAACTGCTGCCCAACAATCATGGCAGCACTAGGTACATTAACCCAGACAGGGAAGCAACTTAGGTGCAGAAGGATGGATGAATGGATACAGAAGAGGAGGTGCATGTACGCAATGCAACATTACCCTGAATTAGCAAGGATGAAAAATGCCATTTCCACTTACAGGGAAGAAACTCGAGATGATCATACTAAGTGCGACAGGAAAGACAGTTATCACAGGATATCATTTCTGGTGATATCAAAAATGGATATAGATGAATTTCATTACAAAAGAGAAATATCCTCACAGACTTGGAAAAGAACCTCATGGTTACCAAAAAAAGTTGACAGGGAGCAGGGAGCAATTAGCTGGTTCAGATTAACAGACACACTGTGAAACAGGTGCTGAAGGTCTCTTAATAGTCAAAAGTCCAACAGGGACATCAGACATAAGAAATGTCCTGTGATAAATCATCGGAGAATTCCAAACAGGGCTAACTTTCAAGAAGCCAGTTTCAAGAGGTAAACTGTACTCACAAAGCATAAAATAATACAAGCATATGGAAAGATACTCCACATCAAAAATTATCAAATCATTGCCAATCAAAACTACAGTGAGGTATCACCACACACTGGTCACAACAGTCATCACTGAAAAGATCTACAAAAAATAAATACCGCGGAGGATGTACAGAAAAGGGAATTCTCCTCCAATCTCGGTGGGAATGTAAATAGTGAAGCCACTATGGAAAACAGCATGGAGGTTCCCGGAAACACTAAACATAGATGTATCATATGGTCCTGCAATCCCACTCCCAGACTTACATCTGGAGAAATTCATCATTCAAAATAACATGTGCTCCTTACTTTCAGGGTAGCACTATTTACAATAACCAAGACATAGAACCCTCCAATATGTCCACTGAAGAAAAATGAAGACTACGTGATACAGCTATACAATTGAATACCGCTCAGCCATAAAACAGAAAAAATGACATTTGCAGCAACATAGATGGCCTGAGAAATTTTCACACAAAGTGAGATAAGTCAGAGACAAAAAGACAAGTATTGTAAGGTATCATATACAAGTGGGATCTATAAATTCATACCAACGAACTAACATACAAAACAGAAACAGACTCACAGACTGAGAAAACCAAATTATGATCAAAAGAAAATTAAAAGAGAGGGATAAATTAATTTGGGTTAATATATACACACTGCTGCTGCTGCTAAGTCGCTTCCGTTGTGTCTGACTCTGTGCAACCCCATAGACAGCAGCCCATCAGGCTCCCCCACCCCTGGGATTCTCCAGCCAAGAACACTGGAATGGGTTGCCATTTCCTTCTTCAATGCAGGAAAGTGAAAAGTGAAAGTGAAGTCACTCAGTTGTGTCCGACTCTTAGTGACCCCATGGACTGCAGCCTACCAGGCTCCTCGGCCCATGGGACTTTCCAGACAAGAGTACTGGAGTGGGTTGCCACACTAGTATCTATCAAATTGATAATCAAATAGGACCTACTCAATAGAATCAGGAACTCTACTGAAAAAACTGTAATAACCTATATAAGGAAAAAATGGAAAGTGAATCGATATACCTCTGTTGTCCTGCTGATCCTGCTCACAGTGCCAATTGCATCGCTGTATCTCACTGTGCATGCTATTCATTGAACCCATGACAGGCACGGCGCGAGCAGGGAAGCTGGAAGAAAATTCGAGGAGCTATAGGAACTGCAGACACATTTATCCTCTCCTGGCTGACGCAGCAGCCAGAGCAGCAGTCATAACATAACCTAATATAACCTCAAGGGCTTTCCAGGTGGAGCTTATATGTACTTACTGTACAAAAGTAGCCCATGGCCAAGCGGAGTACCTTGCGACACACACGTACATTGCTATTAAGTGATCTCAGCCATTACATAATCATTATTTACAAAACGTGCGGCAAAAGCAAGACGCCATGGGGCAAGAGAGCCTGAGATCACCATCTTGGCTAATTTGTTCTTTCCCTGCTGCTGCTGCTGCTAAGTCGCTTCAGTCGTGTCCAACTCTGTGCAACCCCAGAGACGGCAGCCCACTAGGCTCCTCTGTCTCTGGGATTCTCCAGGCAAGAATACCAGAGTGGGTTGCCATTTCCTAATCCAATGCATGAAAGTGAAAAGCAAAAGTGAAGTCGCTCAGTCGTTCCCTACATCTGTGTAAAATCAAATTAAGTTCCTGTACATCTAAAACCAATAAAACAAGGGAAATCAACTCTACTCCAATATAAAATAAAAGTTAAATTACAAAACAAATTACCTGAGCTTGGTGTAGGGGGAACCAAACAGTGGTGACCCCTATGAATTAGATATGGGATATGCTATGATATTAATATGACACCACCAAAGTTTACACTCAGCAGAGAGCAACAATGACCTCCTATGAATGCGACAAGGTGAAGAGAAGAAAAAGGCCATGGGTTAATCAGGACAACACCCTCAATTCAGACACTGGGAATCTCCAAGAGAACAAGACACCCTGCAGGTAAAGAGCAAATATGTGGTCTCCAGGTACAGGATCCTGACCCACGTGGATGGGGTGAGACCCACACAATCCCCAGAGCCTGCACGTGGGGACACACTCCCACAGTCTCCAAGGTGACACCACCTCCCCAGACCCTGCACCTGGGCTCCCACGACCCTTGGTTAGGACACCAGGTCTCTGCTGGTTGGGCCCCTAAGGTAGGAACGAGTGGGCTCCTATAATCTCCTGGGATGGTAGGAACAAGTGTAGGGTCGGTCCCCTCCCCCACGCTGTCCCGAGAAGTCCTCGTCTCCTCCCTTTGGTTCTGTGTGACGGTAACTGTTTTTCCAGCTGTCGTGGCAATGCTGAACGCACTGCCTTGTTTCTGGCAGGCCTGGTCCTTTCTTGTTTCACTGAGGTGTTGAGAAACCAAACACGAGGTGCAGCGCTACAAGACGAGGGGCAGGGCTACAAGACGAGGGGCAGGGCTGGTCTCTGCTGAGTAGGGACGGTAGACTGGAAGGAGGTCACAGCCGCAACCTCACCTGCTGCCCATTGGCCTTTTGTCTGATCCGTGTGCCCTGCAATCAGTTCACCAGGTGAACCTGCCTCCCTTCCCGCCACGCCTGTGCTGGAAAATGGAATAATTACCAGGTAGCCACCTGAGGCGTCTCCAGGAGCCACAGGGAGGGTGAACCTCGCAGGGGTAAACAAGCAAATAGGCACAGGCCTGTATAAAGTGAACACCATAAAGTATTAATTCCTAAACACAAGTGAAGCTCTCATGTATTCCTCACTTGCTCTTAGATTTGAGTCTGTGGTTTCCCTGTGCACATGCAGATGGGGAGAGTCTCACACAGTTCCCAGACCCCCAAACTGGGGTCACACATCCTCTTGGTCAGGACACCATGGCTGTGGTTGGTGGGCCCCCAATGTGTGAACAAGCCAGGACCCTGGCGCCTCCTGGGACCCTAGAAAGAAGTGTAGGGACCATCTCCTCTCCCCTTAATTGTCCCTGAGAAGTCAGGCCCTCCTGTTTTCACTTTGGTACCATATGATTTTTCCCTTGTTTGAAAGCTCATGCTAGAGGTGAACACTCTACCTAGGTTCCGGCAGGCTCTGTCTTTCTTGTCCCGCTGAGGTGCTGAGAAAACAGGAGAGCTGGGCTGAAAGATGAGGGCAGCTCTGTTCTCTTCGGAGGAGAGAGTCGATGGGAAGGCGAGCACAGCAGCAACCTCACCTGCCGCCCATTGACTTTATGCCCGATCCCTGTGCCCTGGAATCAATTCACCAGGTGAACCTGCCTCCCTACTCAACCTGAATGTGCTGGAACATTGGAATGATCACCAGGTAGCCACCTGAAGGGTTTCCAGGAGTCCCAGGGAAGGTGAACCTGGCAGAGGACAGACTAGGAGCCCGACTGCAGCACTGACCCCCGGGAGGGCCAGGGAAGCCCACTCAGAGGAGAGCACAGTTCCCAGAGAAGCCCACCCAGCCCCAGAGCCCAGACATCTGAGCGCTGACGCTCAGACGCAGGCACAGAGTTTCCCAGACAGAGGCCAGGTCAGGCCTCCACCCGGGTCTCCACGTCCCAGTGCAGAGAGTACAAGGTCAGGCCTAAATGTCGTCACTCCAGAAAGCACGCGGTCTCATTAAACATCATCAGTTCAGACAGCACTTGGAGAGGTCTAAACCTACCATGTAGACAGAACTTGGTCAGGTTCAGACGAGTCTAGGGCTGGTCTCCCAGGAGGCACAGGCCACACACATGCAGGGTCTCTCATCGTTGGACGGGGGGCTCACCCTCGTGTGGGAGCTAGGATGTACATTTCTTGAAGAAGAAATCATCACTGGGCTCCACACTTCACCCACACCAGGAAACTGAAAGGATCTGCCTCATTAAACATTTCAACAGTCAAAACAACAATGTTATCAATTTCTCTGGCCACATGATCATCAGGACCTAAGGGAGACCCAAGAATTTCTTAGAGTACAGCCCAGTGTCCTTTAAAGACAGACAGGAAGTGGCCAAATTCCAGCATCCCAGGTTTCCAGCAGAAGGTGGCCACACTGGAAGCCTTCTGGAAAAGTACATTCTTGGTCAGAATAAAAATATATTGTTGAAATTGCAAGCATATTAGTTATTATCTGCCAATCTAAAATATTCTTAAAAGCTTGGCACCCTGATATTTGCAGTTCCCATTGTTTCCTTTGGTTCAGATTTTCTAGGTAGAAGCAAGCCATCATTTCAAACTACTGTCTTCTAATTCTGTTATTTGTTATGATATGAATAAAAGGTCACACTTGAAAAGAAATAAAAGAAAATTCCTGCAAACAATTAGTGGCTCAAAGAGCATGTGAGCTGCAGGTGGTTTTTCTTCTAACCATTTCATTTTTCTCCATGAAGAAAACAGAGAGAGGTGGGAGGGGGGTTCAGGATTGGGAACTCATGTACACCCGTGGCGGATTCATGTCAATGTATGGCAAAACCAATAAAGTAAAGTAAAATAAAAAATAAATTAAAAAATAAAACAGAAAACATAGGCCCGTGACTTTTTGCTTCTCTGTTGAAACTGAGCTAGACTGCAACTGATACTCATATGAACAAGTAACAGTTTTTGAGGTCTGAAATGTCATACCAGGGAAACAGGACCTGGAGAAAAGGGAGGGCTCCTATGCTGCTGGAGGGAAACCACATCCTAAAACTAAGGCTAAAATTCACATTGGATTTAACTATGATACGAGGGGGTTACATGGAGTATGAACCGAGAGTCTAAACATAGCACCCAATATATGAAAACAAATTTGGTATCTCAGATGTGAGAGTAAAGGTTTCTTGTCAGATCTGCAACTGATACTCATGCACAAATTCTTTTAGAATACTGCACATATCTTTTTGAATTATAGCTCTGTCTGGATGTTTGGCTACAAGTGGCACTGCAGGATCATATGGTAACTCTAGTTTTGGTTGTTTTGAGGAATTGCCTTACTGTTCTCTACAGTGAGTGCACCAATTTACATTCCCACCAACAGTGTTAGAGGGTTTCCTTTTCTCCACACCCTCTGCAACACTCATTATTTGGAGACTTTTTAATAATAGCCCTTCTGACCAGTTTGAATCGGTACCTCAGTGTAGATTTGATTTGCATTCTCAAATAATAAACAAGAGGAGCATTATAGGATGATTCTTTACTTTTCAGATGCGTAAAATAAATTTTAACATGTCAACTTGACAACTTTTTCACAGATAAGAACTTATTACATATTTAGTATTTCCTTTCTTCTTAGTCTAACTATAAGAACATGTGTTTTCATGTTACTCAAGGTGATGAGTTTGGTTACGCATCTTTAAGCAGTTTTAAAGACATGCATTTTGTGCAATGGTATTTTAAACTGATTTAAACTTCAAATATTTGTATCAATGATATGTGGACTCTTTTTTTGTATTGAAAACAGGTATGTTTTCAATTGAAGAATAGTTGTTTCATGTTTCTGTGCCTGATCCAGGAGCATGCCGAATGGATTCGGTTTGATATATTACATATATATAGTATATAATATACTTTATGTTTATTATATATAAACATATAATACATAACATGTAAAAACATACCTGCATACATACTTTCAGGTTATTAGGTGATTTCAAATATTGAATATAGTTCCCTGTGCTATATATGAAGGCCTTGTTTATCTATTTATATATAGCACTGTATATTGGTTAATACCAACTTCCTAATTATTCCCTCATCCCTCTTTCCTCTTTGAAAACCCTAAAAGTTTGTTTTCTCTGTCTGAGACTGTTTGTTTGTCAAGCAATTCATGTGCATCATAGTTCAGAGTCTACTCATAAGTGTTACATAATATTTGTCTTTCTCTGTCTTCTCTTGATGTGCTGATCTCTACATCTACCCATGTTGCTGAAATGGCATTATTTCATTTTTATGATTGAGTAATATTCCATGATATATTCTATGATACGTGGACTCTTGATTCAGGCCTTACAGATGTTTCACACAGACCTGTTAGCATGAACATCCTCTCATGGTGAGGGCTAAACCACGATTCCCCAGAAGAAACTGACCTGTGGTCTGGGCCTCCTGGAAGAAATCATCTGACGTGGAGCCCTCCCTGAGCACCTTAACAGAGCATCACACTGGCCCCTCCCACCTGCCCAGATGGACTGCTCCAAACGGGCCACTTCCCAGCTGCTTCAACACAGTAATCTCTTCACTTGCAGTTTCCAAATTCCTAATAATGCAAGACAGGAGCACTTTAGGTTGAGAATAGAAGGCTTTGGAGCTAAAAGCCTCACAAGTGACTTCCTCTCCAATGAGAATTTAACACTGACAAGATGAAATACAGCACAGCTTTTTTTTTAATTGCTCAGTCAAAACCCTTGGTAATGTGGTCTTAAGACCTGTTAGACCACATGATGTTGCCACCAGAACAATATTGTTCCTGGCATAGCTACAATTAGTGACAAGAAAGGATAAAGTTAAAAAAAAAAAAAAACCTTTGCCAACCAGAGGCATCTTGGAAAAACTTGGTGACAAAATGGGCTTAGTGTCCTTAGCTTGTTAAGGTTTCGTGCTAGATTAATTCGCTTGACTGGATTAAGAAGTTCTTGGAAAGCAAAATTACAAGAGTAAAGCTACTTTATGTGATTTTTAAAATTCTCATCAAAACTAGTCTCTTGATGGAATCTTCTCTTTTATAAAATTTCCCCATTTTTATTTTGCTTATTTTTTCTTTTTGATTACTTTATTGTTTTTATAGATAGTCACAACAATTTTTTAAATTGAAGTGCAGTTTATTTACAATACTATATGAGTTTGGTGTATACAACATAGTGATTCACTATATTTATGGATCATACTCCATTGAAAGGCATTACAGATAAAGACTATATTTCCTTGTGCTGTATAATATATCCTTATACTTACTGATTTTATACATACTAGTTTCTATCTCCTAATCCCCTACACCTATCTTGCCCCTCCCACCACCCTGTCCCCACTGGTAACCACCAGTTCTCCGTATCTTTGAGTCTGTTTGTTTCACAGGTAAGGTCATTGGTGTCTTACTTTAGATTTTACACATAAGTGATATTATACGGTATTTCTCTTTGTCTTTCCGACTTACATCACTTATTATGAACTCTTTAGGATTACACTGCTAAAAATACCATTATTTTAGTCTTTTTTATAGCTGAGTAGTATTCAGTATGACTTCCCTGGTGGCTCCAGCGGTAAAGCGTCTGTCTACAATGCAGGAGACCTGGGTTCAATCCCTGGGCTGGGAAGAGCCCCTGGAGAAGGAAATGGCAATCCACTCCAGTACTATTGCCTGGAAAATCCCATGGACAGAGGAGCCTGGTAGGCTACAGTCCACGGGGTTGCAAAGAGTCGGACACGAGTGAGAGACTTCACTTCAGTATTCAGTATATTCAAATATGAATAGGTATTTGCAGATAAATATTTTTTTTTTCCTTTGCTACTGTTCTTTAACCGAAAGAATGAAAGTTTTACTATAACTTTTAATGATACTGATTCTTGCAACTTGGACTTGGTAAAATGTGTGTTTTGCCAGCCCTTCCAGGGCATTAGTCCTCAAACTTCAGTTCGTGTCAGTGCTTCAGATTTACCTGGACGGCTTATTAATGAAAATTGCAGATGGCAACTCCAGAGCTTCTGATTTAGTAGATTTTTAAATACCAGTCCATTGACCATAATGAAAATCACTGTGCCTTTTGAGTAAAGCTTTTAGAGACTTAAGATAACACTTCTAAATCAAGTACATTGTCTTACATCTTAATACATACAAAGGTCTTAATTTGAAACTAGAAGATTGCTAAATGACTTCAATTTATAGGACATTGTGAACTGAAATTAATACGTAGGCATCAAAAATAATGAAAATAAAATGTTTTGTCAGAGAAATATTGGCAGAAGTAACTTAAGTTTGTTTTTGTTTTTTTTTTTTAATATTTATCCTGTAGTTAGATTAACTGGCTGACCTGACTGATAAGTTGTTTGTAAAGCAAAAATTCCTGGAGGATGGCATGGCACTCCAGTATTCTTGCCTGGAGAACCCCATGGACAGAGGAGCCTAGCAGACTACAGTCCATGGGGTCACAAAGGGTCAGACAGAACTGAAGTGACTGAGCACACACAAAGAAAAAGAGGAGTAAAACTATTTTATGTGATTTTTAAAAACCTCATCAAAACCTGTTTATTGATGACATCATCTATTTTCAAAATTTTCCTGTTTTTTTTGCTATTTTTCTGAGTAGTATTCCATATGTATTTCATATACAAAAATAGAGTTATATATTTCATATATGGCAATATAGGTATGTATGTCTTATGTGAAAATATCTGTAGACATTTCTTATATGACAATATAGGTACATACCTCATACATAAAAAGAGGTATATAAGTCATATATAAAATATAGGCATACATTTTTATATCATAAAATTTTAAGCTTACAGAAAATTAAATCCTTTGCTTGTGTGGATCACAGCAAACTGTGGAGAACTCTTAGAGACTGGAATACCAAATCACCCAACCTGCTTGTTGAGAAACCTGTTTGCAGGTCAAGAAGCGACAGTTAGAACCAGCATGGAACAATGGACTGGTTCAAAATTGGGAAAGCATACATCAAGGCTCTATATGGCCACCCTGCTTATTTAACTTCTATGCAGAGTACATCAAGCGAAATGCCACGCTAGATAAAGCACAAGCTAGAATCGAGACTGTTGGGAGACAGAGTAACAATGTCAGATATGCAGATGATACCAGCAGGAAGCAAAAAGGAACTAAAGAACCTCTTGATGAAGGTGGAAAAGGAGAGTGAAAAAACTGGAATGAAACTCAATATTCAAAAACCTAAGACCATGGCATCTGGTCCAGTCACTTTATGGCAAATCGATAGAGAAGAAGTGGAAACCGTGGCAGATTTTATTTTCTTGGGCTCCAAAACACTGTGGATGGTGACTGCATCCATGACAGGAGACACCGTATTCAGAAAATCAGAAGATGAGCCACAGACTGGGGAAACTCTTTTCAACACACATATCAGAGAAAGGATCTGTACTCAAATTATACCAAACAGCTCCTTAAAATTTGGTAAAGATTGAAAAACACACCTGGACAAAGAATATAAACAGATATGTACATAGATATTTATATCAATATACAGAGAACTTTTATATCTCTCTGTACATAGATGTTTACATGTCTAGGTAGATAGCTATTTATATCTCTCAGTAGATAAATATTTATATCACTACACAGATATTCCATAAAATTAATAACTTCCATAAATTTGAAATTTTCCATAAAATTAATAATTTCATAAA